>CM041786.1:99203028-99802784 GCA_023375725.1 Nephotettix cincticeps | reverse complement strand
CCATCTGCCTTGAACTAGGCACGGAAAATGTCTAGTTTTTATTCAATGATTCACAGACTTATAAATATCCCAATGTTATAAAAATATTTTGAAGAAGAAAAAACGATTAGTAAAATCATTAGCTATCAGAAATGGATATAAATCAAATATAGTAGATAACATCATCCACAAAACAAAACAAAAACCATCACAAAACAAATGAGACAGCAAATAAGATTTCATTTGCATGCCTCATAGCTCCATTCTCAACAAAGCAATGCAAAAAACATTATACTTAAACTTTACTTATACTTTTACTTGAAATGGCGACCTACCCAGGTAGGTATTTTAAGCCAAGTATGAATGAGAAATGAATGTAGGATGATTGTGGTGCGATCTTGTGGTCTTGTTACTGACTAAGGCTGACATGTTCCTTTGACAGGACTGTTAATTAATAGCCCAACAGCCGATGACAACTAATGGACTTACAGTTTAACGTGGAATCCGAACCACGGCCTCTGAATTACGAATTTGTCTAGTTATGAGGATTGTCTTTGCGGATTAACGAAGTATTCAATAGTGCGGACATTAATCCACACAAGAGAACACTACATCCACCGACCATCTCTCACAACTATCCACAATTCGTGACCTCCAAGTAGCTGGGTTACAGGACGTCGCCACCGTCCCAGTCAATTATACTAAGAACAGACCACACTTATGGTAATTTAGAAGATAACTTAAAAATTCTATCAGTTGAAAATAGAGGAGAAAAAATGAACTCACTAAAGAAGAATTATACATACACGTTAACTATACTGAAGACAAAGACAACATACTGAACATAATGCAAACACAACAATATCCCCGTCGCAGCAGACCTGCGTACTCAGCAAACATCCAAATCAATAATATAATAATAATAATATATAACAAGTTTGGTCAAAATCTGTCGATAAACGTGAGAATCATGTGCCTGTTCTCTGTATGATTAACATTGGAAAAGAGTATGCAGGTTTGCTGCCATGATAAACACATAAACTGTGATTTTTTAGCATAAACGTATGGGTCCCAACCACATAAAGCTAAGTATAAAGTTTTATCCAAAAATATTGGTTAATAAGTGAAAAATCAATGTTTCCTTATCCTCCATAAGATTAACATTGGAGCCTCAAAATACAACGTTCTGTGATTAGATTTTTTTATATCTCGGTGACCGTTGGAGATGGAGAAAAACTTTAAAGAACTAAATTGTGTAGTTTTTAAGCTGATTCTAGTGGTGAAAGATAAAATCTAAAAATTTTTTAAATTACATATGAAAACGCAAAAAACCCAATTTTGGTATACGAAACCCCCCCAAACTACCCGTTCCCATTGACCGATATGTCTGGATTACGAACTCGTCCGAGCATTTGTAGGACCACACGTTTCTACCAAATTTGCTCTCGATCGGACCATTTTTACGAGAGTTATCGTGTTCACAGACACACACACACACACATATATATATATATATATAATAAATAATAAAACAATTAGTACCCTTTTTTTTAACTTTAATGGCAACATGTTTCGGCATTTATGCCATTTTCAAGCCATATTTAACCTAACCTATATTTAAATTACAAATTTTTATCAAATGTGTTCATAATGTTAAGTTGATAAGATGTGATTTGTATCATATGTTAACTTTGGACAGACTAGTGGGTGGTGCTTTCAAATTGTGTGATTTTTTCAAATATAGGATTGTTCATGTTTATATGGTTATTTAATATGTCCTGTGGGTGTTCTTTATGTCCTTTGTAGATAAGGTATTCTTCTGTAGAGTCCATTATTAGTCCTTTGTTCATGGGTTTCAATATATTTAAGTTTTCATGTATGCCTTTAAAACTGTGATCTGTATGTAATAAATGTTCTGCAAAGTTTGATTTCATTGATGTTCTGTTGTTACTTTTGAATGTTTGAATGTGTTCTTTGAAGCGTGATTTTATTGAACGACCAGTTTGACCTATGTAAAATTTTGGACAGTCTGAACAGTTGATCTGATATATTCCGGTTGTGTCAAATTTGTCAAGTTGTGTTTCATTATGTTTAGTGTACTTTTGTATTAAGTTAAAAGCGTTGTTATTTGTTTTGTAGCCGATTTTATATTTTGTGTTGGTAAATGTTTTCCTCATGGCTTTATTTAATATGGTGTTAAAAGGCATGCTGATGAATTTCTCTTCGTTTATTGCTTATTCTTCCGATTGTTCTCTTGTTTCTTTGTTTTTTAATATTTTTAATAATTTTGTCAAGTAGGTCTGATTTGTAGTCATTTTTGTGTGCTAAATATTTCATTGTTTTAATTTCTTTTGAATAATCTTCTTTTTGTAGTGGTATGTCTAAAATTCTATGAATCATGGATCTGAATGCGGCTGTTTTATGTTTCCAAGGGTGATTTGAGTTGTGTGGTATTATGAGATCAGTTTGGGTTGTTTTTCTGTGAATTTGAAATGTAAGTTTTCTCTCTGTTCCTTTTATTGTTAGATCAAGGTAATTTATCTGATTAATTTGACTTTCCTTGGTGAATTGTATGGTGTTAGATAATGAGTTAAGGTATTGCAGGAATTCTTCACTTTCTTCTATATTTCCTTCAAATAAACAAAGTACATCATCGACATATCTATGCCAGTATTTAATTTTGGGGTGAAATGGGTTTGTATTATTATTAATTTTTGTTATTTCTAGATTGTGTATAAATATATCTGCAAGAAGGCCCGATAGTGGTGATCCCATTGCTAAGCCATTATTTTGTTGATAAAATGTTGAACCAAATTTGAAGTAATTTTGTTTTAAACATGTATCGGTTAGTTTTATTATATCTTTTATTTCATTTTTTGATAGGAGTATATTTTTCTCTAAATCTTTTTTTAAGATGGTTAAAGTTTCCAATGGAGGAATATTTGAATACATATCTTTAATATCAAAAGATATGAAAATTGAATTATCAGGTATTTCTATATCCTTAATTTTGTTTACTAGATCAATATTATTCTTTATACTGTAGGTATTTTCCCAATTTAAATTATTTTTTATTCTATTGTTTAAATACTTACAAAGCTTGTATGTAGGTGCTGTTCTGAAATTAACTATTGGTCTAATTGGTATATCAATTTTGTGGGTTTTTGGTTGTCCATTCAGGGTTGGGGCTTTTGGATTCATCATTTTTAGGTAGTTTTTATCTTGGGCTGTAATTGTGTTACATTTTGATATTATGTTGTTTGTAGTTTTATAACATTCTTGTGTTGGATCTTTATTAAGTCTAATAAAGTTGTTCTTGTTGATGAAAGTTTGGACTTTTTCACAATAGTCAGTTCTTTTTTATAATTACTGTTATATTTCCTTTGTCTGCTTTTACTATCAAAGAATCTTTTTCCTTTAATTTATCTGATATGGAATGGATGGTTTTCATATCTCCTTTTGTTTGATTAATGATTTTATTATTTCTCATTTTTACATTGTATTTGTTTAATTCATGAATAAAGTTAAATTTACAACGTTCTTGTTCATTCCTGTCTACATTTTTAATTCCCGCGTCAATCTTAATTAAGTCGTTCTTAATACTGCTTTCTTTAAAGTCTAGATTTACATTATATATTTGAGAGATTTTCCTAATATGGCCTTTTCATCGCTAGTAAATTCAATATTATCAGTTAAATTTTTTACCTTCAGGTAGAATGGATCTAATTCTTCAATGTTATAATTTGAATTTGGATTTTGACTCTTCATTAAGGGATTTAAATGAAGAGTCATTAAATTAAATTTATTTAAATTTAAATTTAAATGAATTAAATTCATTAAGGTATAGATTAGAATTTCTTCTAATGATTCTTCATGATATTCATTTTTCATATTGCTGTACATTTCCTCTTTTTATATATTAAATACGGTAATTTAATATATACATATATATATATATATATATATAAATTATAACGACTATTGTTTTTGGACTCTGGGCACCTAAAGAAGAAAAAATAACATGGTCCCGGGCTTAAGTCTCGCCATGAGACCTACGGTAATAGCTTCTTCCCTATGGGAAATTCGCTAAAAGAGAGATTTTCAAACGTGACCCAAAATAATTTTGTAGTTAGTTCAAAATATTTTAATTACAACATATTAATCGTTGAAAATGTTTTAAGTCGCATAGTGATCGTGAGTTTCGGTCGTCATATGTAAATAATGATTTATGTAATTATAAGTCGTGCAAAATGTTTTGTTAACTTTTCATAAGCACTAAGTTTAATTTCATGTGAATTGTCAGCTGTTTTAGTTTTGCGTGATATAATGGTACTTGTCATGGTTGAAAGTCTCCTACTGAATGAACTACAGATAAATGTTTTCCCAGTGACTCCTAGTAATGAAATATTACTTTTATCGCAATTGTCTGATCACCAAGAGTTTCTCCAAACAGATGATATTGACTTCAAGTCTTTTGTTTACAGTCTTTGCTATTGTTTCAGAAACAATGGAACCTCTTACTGTAATGTAGGACTGGGGATCCGCGCGTCTTGCCGGAGACACGCCTTGGATTGACCATGACCAATGGAACCTCTTACTGTAATGTAGGACTGGGGATCCGCGCGTCTTGCCGGAGACACCCCTTGGATTGACCATGACCAATGGAACCTCTTACTGTAATGTAGGACTGGGGATCCGCGCGTCTTGCCGGAGACACCCCTTGGATTGACCATGACCAATGGAACCTCTTACTGTAATGTAGGACTGGGGATCCGCGCGTCTTGCCGGAGACACCCCTTGGATTGACCATGACCAATGGAACCTCTTACTGTAATGTAGGACTGGGGATCCGCGCGTCTTGCCGGAGACACCCCTTGGATTGACCATGACCAATGGAACCTCTTACTGTAATGTAGGACTGGGGATCCGCGCGTCTTGCCGGAGACACCCCTTGGATTGACCACGACCAATCGAACGCCGTATAGTTTTATCAGGCTACAATCAATATGTTGAGTAAACAGTTTAATTTATTATTTTTTATGCATTAGGTCACCAAATTCGTGTTGTTTTGCCTGTGTAAATAATTTTTCAACCAGCTTTGAACATAGTGTGATGTTAAAACAGTTCCTTGTTTGCAACTTAAAAATACACCCGTCGCAGCAGACCTGAGTACTCAGCGAATTTCCCAATCAATAATATTATATGTTAAGTTTTATCAATATCTGTCGATAAATATATGAGTTAGTTATTTACCTATTCTCCATAAGATTAAAATGGGAAAGAGTATGCAGGTTAGCTGCTGTGACGAACACTGACGTTGGAATTTATAGCATAAACAATTTTTATTTTGACCATTTATACCAAGTTTCATCAACATCTGTCCATAAAGGAGATAAGGAGAACCTATCCATAAGGAGGACCCGTTCCATATATGATTAAAACGGGAAAAGCGTATGCAGGTTAGCTGCCATGATAAATACATAAACTATGACTCTTAATCATAACGGATGGATCTCAACCACGTGATGCTAAATATCAAGTTCCATCCAAAAATATCGATTAAGTATTAATTTATTTATAGTCGAGTATTAATTTGTCCTTATCCTCTACAAGATAAACATTGGAGTCGCAAAATACAACGTTCTGTATTTAGATTTTTTAATATCTCGGTAAACGATGAAGATAGAAAAATCTTTAAGGGACTAAATTATGTAGTTTTTCTTTTAAGTTGATTTTAACGGTTGAAGATAAAACTTTTTAAACTAAATATGAAAAACACAAAAAAACCCATTTTTGAGTACAACCCCTCCCCCCAAACTACCCGTTCCGATTGACCGATATGTCTGGAATACGAGAAAATGTAGAAATACACGTCTCCACCAAGTTTTTTGGTCTCGATCATTTTTCGAGAGTTATCGTGTTCACAAACAAATTTCTCATTTTCTATTTTCACAAATGCTTGAAAACGTTTATGTAATAATTAAACGAAAATTCGCATAACTTTTCATTTTCATATTTCATTTATCCTATCGAACCACTTAAATGATTGTATTGAGTTATTTGTCACATTTCTACAAACATAAAAAAATATATATATATATGCATACATTTATATATATATATATATATATATATATATGTGTATATATATTATATATATATATATATATATATATATATATATATATATATATATTATATATATATATATATATATTGACGACTATTGTTTTTGGTCTCTGGGCACCCTAAGAAGAAGAAATAACATCGTCCAGGGCTTAAGTCTTGCCATGAGACCTCTACGTTAATAGCTTTTTCCCTATGGGAAATTCGCTAAAAGCAACGTTAGACCAGTTGACAGGCAGGCAGGAAGGGAGGCGATTTTGTAAGGATTTTAGAAAGAAAAAAACTTCAATACAATAAATTTGATTGTAATCATACTATTATTAGAGTCCATGTTGCTTACTTCAGAATATCGTAAGCCGACATTGCCAATATTTAAGAGTGGTTCTTAACTTTAATGATTCTAAATATAGTCAATTTGCAGAATAATTCAAAATTCAAATCAATGCGAATCCGAGTAATCCAAAATTGTATCACTAAACTGTATAATCGACTTTTATTGGAACAGCTACTTGCTTCCGAAGTAGATCTTGCTTGCTAAGGATCATAACCATTATGTCCTAGCCTTAAATTAATAAAATACCATACATTCTTAGATTAGCTGTATAATTTAATTCTTAAACTATTCCTTTTTTTAAATTACTATACGCTTGTGCTCTTAAATTATAAAAATCATCATGCGATAGCCCTATACACATTTATACCCCTTTTACACTATGTAACGATATAAACTGTGAGTGTGTAGACAATTTATATCAACTGTTATGATTGGGACCGCTTTAGAAAAAGGAAAGAGTTTAACGGTTTGTTTATTCGCTCATAATGTAAAGTTATTCAAACAGATTAATTTTTATAAACTGTAAGGTATTAGTAACGTAATACTAACCGGCACACACAAATAGACATACAAACAGATATAACTCCAAAAACCTCTATTCTTAGATTCAGGGGGCACTAAAATAGACACATCCATCAAAATCCCATATTCAAGTATAAGTAGTTTCTCCTTATAGGGCAGGAAAGTAAACATTGACCATTATTAAGTATTTAGTTTGAAGGAACTAATAGTATATGAACCAATATAGGTATATGAACTAGTAAAGCAACTAATAGTAGTTTCATTGCAAGTTAACATAATATGTCAATATTAAAATAAAGTAAAAGAATTTATTTTCATTAGTGCCAAGTAGGGTCTGGTCGGGGGCGAAGAACGCCAGGTATTTTTATATTGACTTTATTGCTATCATTATCACGTTATGAAAAGACTCTGTGTAAATTCCACGACTAATCAAAAGTATTCATATAAACATTTAACGTGTAAATAATGGAGAATAAATAGCTATGCAATTATATAAATTAATTCGTAATAGCTAAGTTATTACCATATACCAGAAACACGGTTATACTGTATTTCACAAATGAAAAGTAATTGTACTGTTTAATTAGGCTTAAATTAATTGTAGTTCATTTAAAGTTTCAATTATAATCTAGTTTAAGCTACAATAAATAAAATATTTTTAAATGTTACAATTAAGGTTTAAGTTATTTTTGTTTAGTTAACTTTTATCTTATTCACGGTTTAGTATACAGTTTTACTAGTTTTTTACTTTACAACCTTAATTAACCTTATTTTGACAAAAAATGTGTTTATAAAAAATAATTAATTGAAAAACCTTTTCACCGAGCAAGATTTATGAGAAAGAAACCATACGTTTGAAAGTTGAGAGTGATAAGTAAACTTTGTGGAAGGAAATCAGTGAACCCTTTAACTTTGTTTTCTGCTCACATCTTCACAGTTTCTTGTTAGCTGATTCACTATTTCCACTTCCTATAAATTTTATTTTCTTCCATTATTAATGGAATATTTTTATGTGAGTATCAAACAATTAATATTCGCATTAGTATTATGCAAACTCAAATCTATTTTTTTTCTCAACATACAAATAAAATTAAAATATAACATCAAATTTCCAAACAAGCTTGTCAAAACTAGATAGTTTTGACCATTTTAGTTTACGACCTAAAATAAAGAAAAATATGAAATGATTAATGATGAAAATGAAAAAATAAATAAAATAATGATCAAGACAATTATTTTGGAATAATATTTAAAGATTTATAATTGTTTATTTATAAAAACTAAATAATAAAATAAATAAAAGTATAGTAATAAATTAAATTGAATAATTCATTTTTATCTGTTACGTAAAGTATTAAAATGATGATATGATTTTGTATACGTTAAAATATTAGACAAATAAATACCCCCGTCGCAGCAGACCTGCGTACTCAGTGAATTTCCAAATCAATAATAAATAATAATAATAGTATATAATAAGTTTTATAAAAATCTGTCCATAAACATGAGAATTATTTGTCTATTCTCCATAAGATTAACATGGGAAAGAGTGTGCAGGTTTGCTGCTGTGAGGAACACTGAAAGTAGGCATTTCTACCATAAATAATTTTTATCTTAACATTTATACCAACTTTCATCAACATCTGTCTATAAATAAAGGAGTTTGCCTATTCCCTATATGATTGATATGGGAAAAGAGTATGCAGGTTTGCTGCCATGATAAACACATAAACTATGATTTTTAAGCATAAATGGATAGATCTCAACCAGATGAAGCTAAATATTAAGTTTTATCCAAAAATATTTATTAATATGGGAAATATTAATTTTTCCCTATCGTCCATAAGATTAACATTGGAGCCACCCAATACAACGTTCTGTGTTTGGATTTTTTAATATCTCGGTAACCGTAGGATAGAGAGAAAAATTTTAAAGTGCTTTATTGTGTAGTTTTTTAAGCTGATTCCAATGGTGAAATATAAAATTAGAAGTTTTTAAAAATTACGTGTAAAAAACGCAAAAAAACCCCTCGTGGGGTACAAAACCCCCCAAACTACCCGTTCCCATTGACCGATATGTCTGGTTTACTAACTCGTCCGAGCATTTCTAGGATTACACATCTCTACCAAATTTGGTCTCAATTGGACTATTTTTTACGAAAGTTATCGTGTTCACAGACACCAAATTACCAATATATATACATATATATTATACAAGATAAATTTTAACGAATCTTTTTTTGACTTGGGCACCTAAAGAAGAAAAAATAACATGGTCTCGGGCTTAACTCTTGCCAAGAGACCTACGGTAATAGCTTCTTCCCTATGGGAAATTCGCTAAAATCATAAAATATTCAAACATTACAACATGCTGTATTTGTATGTAATCCTAAAATATGTCAAAACTACAACACCTGCCACTTAATTCTTATGCAAAATATTCATATAGAGTTCAATGGACTTTTTACTTACCACTCATCAATAGAAATTAAGTTGTTATTTAAGCTTAATTTGGCCAGTCCTGATATTATGCATTTATATATGAATGTATAGTGTAATATACATCGTTATTTTTTACTTAAAAAAAGATTTTTAAATTTGTTATGATTTGAAATATTAAAATTATTGCCATTTTGAGTTAAGTTGGAATATTGTTTAATTTTGTTCTAAATATATTATTTCTATTTGCTTATTAATATTGCGTTATTATTAAATTTAAAAAAATCTATAAAAATTATTATAACACTTTGGAGCCTAGAGCCTCTAACACTGGGGTCTGGGGATTTTAGGGTAATAAAACAACAGTTATTGTTACAACAAATTTAATATATCCTATACATATATTTATATTTTTGCAAACAGAATGAAACCCCCCCAGAAAAAACATAAAACACTGATCAGTTGTAAAAAAATGGCAATTTTGACACACACACACACTCACCCACCCACCCACACACACACACACACACACACACACACACACACACACACACACACACACACACACACACACACACACACACACACACACACACACACACACACACACACGGAGGCTACGGTTACGCAGGTACACGTGTACAGTGATTTGTCTTTGGATAATATATCGTATAACGTTCAAGAACATATATAGTGCAACATAGTGCTTGAAAGAAACATAAAATATTTGTTATTTGTATTGTATCACTTTTCAATGGATCGTCACCCATATTGACTAAGGACAAAAAACTAAAATAACTAACTATAAACATTATTACGAAACAAAAGATAGTAAAACAAACACTTATTCAAATTTTGAAGAACATAGTTTATGCACTGTAGCATATGAAATTGATGATGTAAATGAAGCAGCACAAGATTAAATGGGTAAAGATAGTAAAAAGATAGTAAAAAATAAAAGGTAACAATACCATGAAAGCTGAAGGAAACATAAAATATTTGTTATTTGTATTGTATCACTTTTCAATGGATCGTCACCCATATTGACTAAGGACAAAAAACTAAAATAACTAACTATAAACATTATTACGAAACAAAAGATAGTAAAACAAACACTTATTCAAATTTTGAAGAACATAGTTTATGCACTGTAGCATATGAAATTGATGATGTAAATGAAGCAGCACAAGATTAAATGGGTAAAGATAGTAAAAAATAAAAGGAAATAACAATACCATGAAAGCTGAAGTTATATCTAAATTTTATATAGCTATTAGCAAAGGACATTCAATTGGGAGTTTATTTGGATGTCATACATAAAGTGATTTATAGAAATAAAAAAAACAGCTGGCAAAATAAAATGAATATTAGTTTGTTTACATTGATCATTGATTTTAAACCCACGTCAAAATCATACAAAAAATCATTTCTCAAATGTATTATGATGTTAAAATGTTATCTTGTTGTGTAACGAATTTTAATAGTTTCACATATTTTCTGATCCTATCTACTTAATATCTACTTAATTTTGTCATGTTAATATGAATCTTGTTCCCCTAACACAGAATCGTACAACCCGAACAAAGTACGGGCGTAGTGCTATTATTTATATAATCTTAATAAACTTAATAATTCGTGCACACACAATCAGTTATTGATAGTAAATTCTGTTTTTATACCACTCTTTCTACCTGAAGGGAGTTTTTCCTACCGATCAAGTTTACACCTCCGCTTCCTCCTTCCTTCATACTTAATACTTACATATCTAAATACCCCCATACATCCCCGCAGGGAGCCGACAACCCCAAGGCACTCGAGTCACACCCAGATTTCTTCTCTTTTTTTCTGGGATACTTAGACCGGTCTGCTTCCATAAGTTACTGGTCTACTTTTTCCTCTCTGTTCTGTTGTAAAGCTCTTTCCTCTCTTCCCCTCCTTCTGCTTCTATTGTTTTAGCCTAACCCCAGGCCTTCTTCCAGTTCTTCCAAGAACGAATCAATCTTCATTGGTCATCTTCATTGGAATTGATCTTCATTCCCAAAGGTGGGAAGGCAGACTACTCCACCCACAAATTCTTCAGCCCCATAAGTCTCTCTTCGTATCACTTGAAAGCTTCAGAGATACTGGCATATGAGGAAGGGTGTACTTCACCGGAATCAAAACGCCTATCAACCTGTCAAGTCATGCGAAACAGCCCTCTACCAGCTAGTGAGCAGGGCTCCGGACAGCCTGGCAGTTATAGAGATATCTCTTGGACATAAAGCGCCTTTGACAACGTCACTTACGCGTTTATGGTCCGCGGAGTCGGCACGGGGACTCGAACACACCCTTTCCAGGTGGATTTAGAACATGATGCGCTCCAGACAGACTAATTTTGAAAGACTCTAATTTTGAAAGATAGGCTATAAATTATTGGGTATTTTGTTGGCTATCATACAATTTTTTAAAGTACAAGAATTCATTAAAGTACAAGAAGATATTTAGTGATTTTTCATATTTAAAAAACAGTGTAAGACTATTTAATTTTTCAAATACGTTTTACTTTAAATACGAATGTTTCATCTGTGCAGTTAGACGATATAATTCATCCAAGTAAAGAACAAAACTGAATGTAGTTAAAATATGTAATACATAATAGTGAATAAAATGGAAATAATAATACAATCAGATAGTTTATAAACTATTTGAATTATATTTTTGAATTATATTGATTTGTAGAAACAAGATCATCAATTTTGTCAGCTGAGGATGCTGCTATCACCGTTGCTGAAGACAAACATTTACGGACGTTGCAAAAGTACAAGCTAAGTCGGTGGAAAATAGCTTTTCTCTGCTCCCACATTGGAATTCTCACTTCAAATCGAGAAAGGTATGTCAGAGAGTCCCTAATATCCCATGATTGAATTTGTATGCCTATTTGTTTTTTCAGAATTTTTTCACTTGAGGAGGAGGTCGAAACTAACAACTCTTCAAGTTTGACATGAAAACGTGTGTTAAATAAATATTTACTATTAAAAAATTAGTAACCGTACAGTATGTAAAATAGACTGTACGATAATATAATTTAAGAAATAATTACTGTATATCAAAACTGATCACCATATCGTTTTAATCACCACATCCACCACCATTTGTGGTGTTCAATTATGAATCAGAAAGTAGATTTGCTGCCATGAGGAACATGAAAATTGGGATTTTTTATGCAAGTTAGCTCACGGTAGACCTTAATTGGATGGACTTACTTACCAAGTTTTATCAAAATACTTAAAAAGTATAAATTTTACGCGATATAAATTTGTACCTATTCTCAACCACAACGTACTGTATGTTTACTAATTTCAATATCACAGCAGTCATTTGACTGACATAGAGGAAACGTAAAAAGTAGTTTTTTGTTGAGCTGATTTCAATGGTGCTAATATATGTAATGTTTGTAAATTTCCTGTAATCCCCTTTAACCTTTTTTGTTGCACAAAATCCTCTGTATACTCGTACATAAAATCTCAAACAAATGGTTTTATTGCATCTGGAGAGGTCTAGGTCTAGGCCCTTGCAGGTCAACCACGACAATAGCTCTGGTTTTGTGTAGGAAATTCGCTAAACATTTTATGGATATTGTTTTTGTTATAAAAGACTATAAATTTTTCAAAATATTAGCTAATTATTAAACAGAAGGGTTTGAAATTTAAATAGTTGCCATATGTATACAAAGAAAAATGAAGCTGTCCAATTACAAAGAAATGATTGTCTTAGTGATCATTACTGTAAAATAACATCAAACATTGTAATTTCTTAATATAATGAATACATTTAGGAAGGAAATAACGTAGGTGGAACTTTCATTAAACAAATTGAGAGTGGCTGTGATGCGAGCCCCGAATACCTCAATGCACCGGTTTAAGGAGGGGGAGTTTTTTTAACGGATGGAAAATCTATTGTTAAGAAACTTTAATTTTTAAAATAGTAAAAATTGCAGACTTGTTTATAATTCATGATACAATTATTACTATCGCAAAGAATTGATTATAAATTATTGATTATGTTATAAAAGAATTATGATATACATTATGACACAGGAAAGTAAACTGTTGGACTGATAAGAGGAAACATAACGCAGTTATTATCTAATTACAATCGCTTGCTATTTATTACCACCATAGCAATGTTGTAGCGACCAGTAATGGCTAACCTATATGAAATTGCAGTTTATGAGCACTGCTATTATATTTTCATTATTGGTCTAGGCATTCATGTATTATATCCTTGTGATTCTTAGATGGTTGTTATATAAATAACATTAAAAATACTTAAAAGTATATTTGCAATCCTAACATACCATAAAATATCGGTGTTTCGCTAAAACAGTTGACTATTATTCTGTAAAATGATTCTATTATTCTATTATTCTGTTTCGGTTATTTAAAAAAATATAGTTTCATATTTTAAAATTAAGACCAAAAACAAGACAATGTGTCACGCTTAAGTTTACTGTCAGATGGTTGGTTAACAAAACCCCAGTAGTAGTACGGTTAAAAAATACCCTTTGTATATGCTATGATAAAAACTGAGGAGGACTTATATGAAAGCTGTTACTTAATAGCAATAATTTCAAGAAAGACATTTCTTCTTTTTACTCCATTACTGGACTTGAAAGTCTATTTTAAACGTATATTTTACCAGGCTTGGTACCGAAGGATATTTATTATAGACATGGTTATATATAGAGTGTTTCAAAATTTTCTACCAACTTTTTGAGATATTTTTCTTGGGGAAATAGAAAATAAAATTAATATATGAATGCACTTTAAATACAATCTACCTATCACAAATTGCCCGGAAATTTCATTTTTACTTATAGAGCCACCATTTCATTTTCCAAAAAGCTATTTGCATTCTAACAATGGCGCGGATAACTTTTGTAAAAAATTAAAAACTTTCCCAATTTTAAGATTTCAAAATAGTGGGTAATTAAAGATTTTAAATAATAACAACTATAAACCTGACATTATTATAATAGATATATAGAATAACTTAGTTTTAAATAATGTTAGAATACATAAATTTTGAAAATCGAAAAAAATAACAATTTTTGTGGCACAAGGTCCAATTTATAAGATTGTATAGTTGTGCTAGAAAGTTTTACCAGAAAAATTATATTTTATGTTGATAAAATATTGGATGTTGATCGAGAAAAAATAAGTTGACCACCATAATGGAAAGTGATGGCCATTTACAAAAATTTGAGTATTATAGCTTTAATCTCTACAAAACAAGTGAATGTTTCCCATTTAGGTTTACTCTCAAAGGTTCAGTTTACAAGATTACAAAATCCCAATGGTGTCAATGCTTTATATATATATATAATCGTCGCAGCAGACCTGCGTACTCAGTGAATTTCCAAATCAATAACATAATAATAATAATAATATATGACTAGTTTGAACATTATCTGTCAATAAACATGAGAATTATTTGCCTATTCTCCATATATTAACATGGAAAAGAGTATGCAGGTTTGCTGCTGTGAGGAACGCTGAAAGTAGGTGTAACTAGCGTAAACAATTAATTTTTTGAGCATTTATATCAACTTTCATCAACATCTGTCCATAAATAAATGAGTTTTCCTATTCACTATATGATTAATATGGGAAAAGAGTATACAGTTTTGCTACGATGATAAACCCATAAACTATGATTTTTAAGCATAAATGGATAGACCTCAACCACATGAAGCTAAATATTAAGTTTTATTCAAAAATATTGATTAATATGGGAAATATTAATTTTTCCCTATCCTCCATAAGATTAACATTGGAGCCCCACAATACAACATACTGTGTTTAGATTTTTTAATATCTCGGTAACCGTTGGAGATAGAGAAAAACTTTAAAGTACTTAATTGTGTAGTTTTTTAAGCTGATTCTAATGGTGAAATATAAAATACCCCCGTCGCAGCAGACCTGCGTACTCAGCGAATTTCCAAATCAATAATTTAATATATGACAAGTTTTATAAAAATATGTCCATAAACATGAGAATTATTTGCCTATTCCCCATAAGATTAACATAGGAAAGAGTGTGCAGGTTAGCTGCTGTGAGGAACACTGAAAGAAGTCATTTCTACCATGAATAATTTTTATCTTAACATTTATACCAACTTTCATCAACATCTGTCCATAAATAAAGGAGTTTGCCTATTCCCTATATGATTAATATGGGAAAAGAGTATGCAGGTTTGCTGCCATGATTAACACATAAACTATGATTTTTAAGCATAAATGGATAGATTTCAACCACATGAAGCTAAATATCAAGTTTTATCCAAAAATATTGATTAATATGGGAAATATTAATTTTTCCCTATCCTCCATAAGAATAACATTGGAGCCCCACAATACAACGTACTGTGTTTAGATTTTTTAATATCTCGGTAACCGTTGGAGATAGAGAAAAACTTTAAGAAACTTAATTGTGTAGTTTTTTAATCTGATTTCAATGGTGAAATATAAAATTAGAATTTTTTAAAAATTACATGTGAAAAATGCAAAAAACCTCATTTTGGGGTACAAAACCCCCCCAAACTACCCGTTCCCATTGACCGATATGTCTGGTTTACGAACTCGTCCGAGCATTTGTAGGAATACACGTCTCTACCAAATTTGGTCTCGATCGGACCATTTTTACGAGAGTTATCGTGCTAACAGACACATATATATATATATATACATATATACATATATACATATATACATATATATATATATATATATATCAAAATTTTAACGACTATTGTTTTTGGACTCTGGGCACCTAAAGAAGAAAAAATAACATGGTCCCGGGCTTAAGTCTCACCATGAGACCTACGGTAATAGCTTCTTCCCTATGGGAAATTCGCCAATTATGGATTTTTAAAAATTACAAGTGAAAAACGCAAAAAACCCATTTCGGGGTACAAAACCCCCCCCCAAACTACCCGTTCCCATATGACCGATATGTCTGGTTTACGAAATCGTCCGAGCATTTGTAGGAATACACGTCTCTACCAAATTTGGTCTCGATCGAACCATTTTTACGGGAGTTATCGTGCTCACAGACACATATATATATATACATATATATATACATATATATATATATATATATATATATATACATATATATATATATATAAATTTTAACGACTATTGTTTTTGGACTCTGGGCACCTAAAGAAGAAAAAATAACATGGTCCCGGGCTTAAGTCTCGCCATGAGACCTACGGTAATAGCTTCTTCCCTATGGGAAATTCGCTAAAATGTATCAATTAATCAATAAAAATATTGGAATGCTAGGTTTTTCTTCTCTGCCGACATATTGAACAGTAGTATTAAATTTACTTTTATGAAATTGGTTTACAAATGGTCGATGTAACTGCAGCCTATAAATAAAAATTAGGGATGAAAGATTTCTACCGTCTAATACACTAGTCAGGGAGATGTCGCTATGGATTTTATTCGGCGTAATAATAGCATACCTAATTAACTAAACAGTTTTTGTTTTCTTTTATGCAGTTATCATATTACTCCAGCTACCTTATTCAAAGATCCAGGCCCATTAAACAATCCTGTTGTAAAACTTAAATACCAAAAATATAAGAACAATGTGGGGATATAGTGAGAACTATGTAAGAGGTTCCGTCCATCTGAAATATCATTTAAATTACTATTTCGGTGATCACGTATACCAACGCTCGTCCTTGTGTCATTGTTCAGAGGCCTACCCAAGGTAATAAGGGAATTAGGATGTATTGTGTGCACACAGTGTGGTAGGCATTTACTCTGATGGCAGCCATTTTTCAATGTCAAAAGTTAAGAGAGGATCGTCAATCATCTTGTATCAGATTTCGGGCGTAATCTTCTACAGGGTGTTCCATTGTCAGCTGAAATGGCAGAGGCACGCTTATTGGTAAAACTTCAGGTACCTAAGACACGCTAGGTGATTCGAATAGCGGAAACAAAAAATATGATAAATTTGCGTTACTTTTTATAATCTAACTATAATTAAAAATGTTTTTTTATTCCTCAAAAGTTAATTTCTGAACACCTATTTTGCTTTTATGGTTAGTGGTTATAGGGGGGAGGCGGGTATATTTTGTGTTTTTTTGTGTATGCTTGGTATTTTATGAAGAGTTACATAAAATTAACAAAATTTGAATAGTCATAGCACTTTTTTGGAGGGTTAAATATGTGATACAGTGGGCAAAGTCACAATTAAAATTACGATTAGCACAACTAGGTACATGCAGTTTCAGGTGTCAATAGTAAGCAGTAAAACAAAACAAAAAATACCAGTTAGAGAAAGGAGACTGTAAAGAAAACTGAAAAATTAGGTAAGGGAGGAATTATCTGTTAGTTGATGGTGTAGATTATGAATTGGTTTGATTTGTATTGGTTAAACCTGTTAGTGATGGTGTTAGTATGGATGGCTTCTTCATATTTCTACAGGCTTGTAACGAGCCGTTTTAGTCGGGGGGTAAGGATAACATGATTTCGTCGTCGCTGCGAGCGGCGAGCCGTAGGCCATGGCCAGATCACCTGCCACCGTTGACCGTTGACCGTTGACCCGGCTTATCAGTGAAGCTTGGGTGGAAGGTCCTGGGGAATAGGCAGTCGAGCTTCGGTCGTGGCGCGGCAAATATCGTGGGAGTTCGCTTTCTGTGGCATAGTGTGTCGATCGTGAAAGTATATCGAAAGTGAGAGCTAAAGTGACCTGTGAATTAAGAGTTGGGTGAGAGATCCACTCTTGGGTGAGTTTCGCCGAATATTTTCTCAAAGTATTTAAGATATTTGATTATTAATTTCTTAAATTGGCTAGCATTACTCACTTGTGAAGACTTGCCATTAGGCGCTCTTTGAGGAGTACGAGAGTCGTTTATTTAGGCCAACTCGTACAATAATAAAGTACCGTAATTATAAGAAGTGCTTATAGATTATATTGTGGATATTTAAGTCAGCACATTATAGATATTAATTACTGGTAGCGTACGAGTTCTGGCAAGATTGGCTGGTCTGGACAGGCACTAGACACGTTCGCGCGGATGATCCGTGTAGACCCGGTCGACCCAGTGAACATAATAATAATTTAGTAGTTCGGTTCAAGGAAATATATCTTGGTGGCTGGTGTAGAGAGACCAGATATTTCTAAATTAATTTATAAGATTATTCATTGGATTGATGGTCGATCTGGGTGCGTCCTGCTGATAGGCCCCTACGAGTTTTCCTGTGTGGGCACGTCTCAGGTGACGACGCTACGTGCCATCCTGCATTTCGGACGATCCGTGACGTGCACACTAGCTTTAATGTACCCCGTCTGGCAATGATGAGGCGGCTCTAGTATAGAATTTTATATATAAGGGAGGGCAGGTTGATGTTATTTACACAGACTTTTCCAAAGCCTTTGATAAAGTGAATCATTTACAGTTGTTGAAGAAATTAAATTTTTTTGGCTTGTCGGATAATGCCATTAGGTTTTTTGCATCTTATCTTTACAATAGAAGACAGTTAGTAAATTATAATGGGTTTTCATCTAGTCAATTTCCTGTTCAATCTGGTGTTCCACAGGGCTCGAACCTTGGTCCTCTTTTATTCATCATTTATATTAATGACATTGTTCAATGCATAAAAAATAGTAATGTTTTGTTATACGCTGATGATATGAAAATATTTCGCCATATAAACTGTATTGATGACTGTAGATTGCTTCAGGATGATTTAAACCGCATTGTTGCTTGGAGTCATTCTGGTCTCAAGTTTAATGCCGATAAATGTGTTACTGTTAGATATTCAAGGAAAACTCGGAATCTTATAGCTTTTCCTTATACTATAGGTAGTTCTGTTCTAAAAGTAAGTTCTAATATTCGAGATCTTAGAATCTTATTTGATGAAAAGTTTTTGTTTTCTGGGCATATAACTGATATTTGTAAATCCGCTTATAGGGTTTTGGGATTCATAATGAGATCTGGCAGTTTTCTTAAAAAAATTGAGTCTTTAAAATTACTTTAATTTTCTTTGGTAAGATCTAAATTGGAATTTGGAAGCATCAAATGGTATCCTTATCAAAATTATTTAAAAGAATTGATTGAACAACTTCAAATAAAGTTTTTAAGATTTTTGTACTTCAAATTAACTGGCGTTTTTTCATTTATTGTTCCCTATCATGCACTCTTGTTGATTTTTGGAATGGAGAGTCTGAGCAGGCGACGTGATGTGGGTATGTTGGTATTTTTGCACAAACTTGCTAACGGGGCCATTGATGATGGTGAGTTGCTGTCGCGGCTCTGCTTCCTTATACCCCGACACACGTCCAGAGTTCGACATCTTTTTGTTCCGCATTTTGGCTACTCCAATCTTGGGACTCAATCATCAATAAATGTTATGATGCGTTTATATAATTCATTGCCTGATGGTATAGATATTTTTTCATCGACCTTAACCTTTTTTAAAAAATCAATTGCCAATCCTTATTTGTAACTGTGGTTTTAACAGCCATTTAATTTCATATTATTATTATAAATTATTGTTAAATTTTGTTAAAATATCATAATTTTTTTTTCTTCAAGAGGTAAATTTTATTTTTATAGTTGTATATAGTCTTCAGAGCGAAAGGGTTATTGATTTGTTAGGATTGTTATTTTATGTTCTATTTTTATTATTGTTATCATTTTTGTCGGTTGGCGTCAGTGGGACGTAGTATGCTAGTGTTGTATTTTATATTAATTTTGTATTTTTAATTATATTAATGCTGCAATGTAATTGGACTTATGTCTGTATTGTTGCATTTGAAAATAAATAAATAAATAAATATTTTATTTATCTTTCAATAATTGCCTGAGTCGGACCCAAATTTATCGTTGTTCCAGTGCAGCCCCTGATTACTGCTAAAACGATCTCTGGGGTATCCCTGCCATTGTAGGCTGAGCCGTCCGAGCATTAAATAAATTCTTTTGCCGATATTTTTCTACAGGGGGAAAAATACGTCATAGGCTATAGAAGGGATTTTATGATAACCAGTCTCTCAGTATGGTTGAGAATTTGGAAGAAGGTAAGAAGAGATAAGAAGCCCTTATCTCAGCTGGTAGAAGATTGAAAAATTCACACGAAGGGTTTTTTGTATTAATACAACAAAGAAACGTTTCAGTATTTTATCCTGGTTTATTCGGGTATTTATTTATCTGGGTACAAAAGGATTGTTACTAGACCTAGCTTGGTGGTTATGCACCTCATTTATAGATGGTGAATGGTCATAGTTATGCTTAACTGATAACAAACATTTAAAAATTAAAAGATAATAAAAACAGTGAGAATCTTTAAGTCAATGAAAAGAGGCCTACAGTGATCTAGCCAACCAGCACCAGACATGGCTCAAACTGATCACTTATGCAATAATAAGATTTTTGTAGCAGCCGAGTGACCCCATAACAGAGTGCCATATGAAATGGAACCATGGAAAAAACGAAATAAGCTTGTCTTACAAAGTTTTTTGGTAAATCACTAGTAAGCCCCTTTAAAAGATAAACAGCTCGACTCAGCCTGGTACACAAGATGGTAAGGTGGTAAGGTGGTAATGAGATAAGACTAATATTGATAGTATTTGTAGATAATAGTACTAAATCTCCCTTATAAACTATGTACATTTGTTAAGTGGTTTGTCATAAAAATGTATTTTAAATACTGGCATTAACTTATTTAAAAGTGAGTGGTTTAGATTACCAAGTAATCCAAATCCATCCAAACAGATACTTTAAATCACTTGAATCGTGTGAGATTTTTGCTGTTTAAAATGTTCCCTTCCAGCATTGAACCTAAGGTGCCTCAATCATACTTTATATTATAAAACCTGCAAAAAAGTTGAAAGATAACGTTAATAATTATGAAGTGCTATTTACTACTATTCATTTTCATTTGCTTACAATAGCATGTTTAGGATTGAATGATATATTTGGCTAAATGAGTTCTAAATAATTTCGTTCGTACAGTTTTCAAGTTTTTATCCAAGGAGAGAGGTTGCGTTCTAGACAAATCCCAACAGAGAGGCAATTTTCCACCGTCGTCATCTGTTGACACCTACTCCGAGTCCTCTAAACAATTCAAATCTTTCGACTCAGCAGTGCTGATAAAGTAGAACGAACCATGCTCGACTGTTGTAAATCAAATTGTTGATTTTTGTTCAATATATTTAGAAGAATAGAGTCTTGTCACAGTGAAACAACAGAATATATAAAACAGAGCTTTTTTTAAATTAATTGCAATGAAATAATTTTTATCTCAGAGAGCCACTTCAGGAAAATGTATTTTGGGAATTCATACTGGAACAAAGGTAGCTTATTTATCGCTGTATCATACTAAAAAGGTTTAAATTAACTGTAGTGTCCCTCACAAGAAATTTCGAAACTTTTAACTTAATGAGTTTTAATTTTAAAATGAAAAGTATTGACTCAACAAAGTATCAAACATTTTCGTAAGCACGAATAAAATTAAAAGGGAAACATTATTACAGTAAATTGCGTCCAACATGTTATTCAAACGCAATAATTCAGATTAACATGGATTTTACAAAGAGGATGTTGGTTGACAACATTCGGTGAGATGTCTATGTTGGTTTATAAACTTAAAGTGTTACAGATTGAGTTCGGGATATATATACATTTTTATATTATATAAATATATAATATATAAATTGTATTATATATATATATATATACTTTTCAATGACTTGTATTCTTTAAATATTAATTATCAAACATTATTGATTTATTGTAACAGTTCCATTTATAAAGAAAAAAAATCATATTAAAAAAATGTATATCTAAAATATATGTTATGAGGGTGTAACGAAGTGTTTTGGTACATAGTCTAAAAGACGGTACACTAAGAGGTTTTACCCCGGATCACCTCATACACAAATATTGTGACCCCGGGTAAATCCTCGGAAACTACCCAGGGACAATTACGCAGGTAATTTCTCTCAGGTAAATGTACTGGGGAAAGGAACTCAGTACCAAGCCCTAGGTACTGGGTGCCTCCCCCCACCCTTTGGGGGAATAATCCCCGACATAAAAGGAGATCATCATGGGTGGAAGAGTGAGTTGGGCCCTCGCGGCCCGACCCACCGGATGGGCGTGTTGAGTCCCCAGTGGGCTGGATGGGCGTGCTGAGCCCCCAGGAAGGTGCATTGGCGTGTTGAGCCTGCACCCGCCGGATTGGCGTGTTGAGCCTCCGGTGTTTCCCTTCGCTAGATTGGCGTGCTGAGCCTCCGGCACTTCGCTTCCCTCGGTGCTTTGGCGTGTTGAGCCTGCACCGGCTGGAATGGCGTGCCGAGCCTCCGGCACTTCTCTTCCCGCGGTGCATTGACGTGTTGAGCCTGCACCTGCCGGATTGGCGTGTTGACCCTCCGGTGTTTCCCTCCGTCCCGTTCCCAGGTGCATTGGCGTGTTGAGCCTGCACTGGCTGGATTGGCGTGCTGAGCCTCCGGCACTTCCCTTCCCTCAGTGCATTGGCGTGTTGAGCCTGCACCGGCTGGATTGGCGTGCTGAGCCTCCAGCGTTTCCCTCCGTTCCTTTCACAGGTGCATTGGCGTGTTGAGCCTGCACCGGCTGGATTGGCGTGTTGAGCCTCCAGCGTTTCCCTCCGTCCCTTTCACAGGTGCATTGGCGTGTTGAGCCTGCACCGGCTGGATTGGCGTGTTGAGCCTCCGGCACTTCCCTTCCCCAGTGCATTGGCGTATTGAGCCTGCACCGGCTGGATTGGCGTGCTGAGCCTCGGCGTTTCCTTCCGTCCCTTTCCCAGGTGCATTGGCGTGTTGAGCCTGCACTGGCTGGATTGGCGTGCTGAGCCTCCAGCGTTTCCCTCCGTCTCCTTCCCCGGTGTATTGGCGTGTTGAGCTTGCACCCGCTGGACTGGCGTGTTGAGCCTCCATCGGATTCCAACCCCCCCTTTTTATGGGAGCCTTTATTAATGGGGTATCTGTTGCAGAGTGGCAGTCGAGACCTAGGCGTCGACCAAGAAGGTGCGAGCCACAGAAGATCGTCGACGGGCAGTTCCGGCGATTTTCGAGGATCGTCTACGAGGTGCAATGGACTAGCGAGTTACAGAGGATAAGCAGCTAAACTAGAATCGATCGAGTCCGAGGACTGGGACCCAGATCTCATGAGTTGTAAATATTGTATATACCGTATAGGTAGAGTGAATAAATCAAGAAGTTAAGACCAATCTGAGTGTTGTCATTGAACCCAGGACTGACCCGTTATTTTAGTGTAGTGAGTTAGTGTGTAAAGGACTTCTCCCACATAGACGGGAAAATATGATGATATAGAGAGACTGGGTAAAAGCGATCATCTGGTTATCTTAGGTAGCACAAATAGTGTTGATTCTGAGTTAGAATTTGATGTGAGAAAATGTGTTAGTGACATAGCTAGTAAGTCCAAACATACTAACGTTATAATGTGTACAATTCCTCTTAGATATGACAGACAAGATCTAAATTATAAAATAAGGAAAATAAATATTGACTTGATTATATAGGCTTTAAAATATGATAATTTTAAAATAGTTTCTCTTTCAAATGTAGCAAGGTCAAACTATACACCTCATGGACTACATTTCAATACACGTGGAAAGGAAGTACTGTCTGAAATACTAGCTAATAAATTGATTGAGCGTTTAAACTAGAACAATATGACAACATAAGTTATCCTGATCAAGCAAAAAGTAAATTTAACGTATTGCATAATTTATCAGACGTGAACAAACAAAAGAGTCAAAAAATATAGCTTAAAAATATTTCACCTAAACATTCAATATCTCAGAGAAAAAATAGACTTAATGGATATCTCTTTACTTTCAGAAAATCCCGATGTAGTTGTATTAAGTGAGCATGGGTTAAGAAAAGAAGAATTTAATAGCATAAAATTTAATAATTATAATGTTATTTGTGATTTTTCTAGAGTCGCACATAAAAGCAGTGCAGGCTTAGTTATATTGGCAAAACACCATCTTACTGTAAATGTAATAGATGTAGACAAGTTTTCAAAGGAAAGTGTTTTTGAAATAGCAGGGATTGAAATATTTTTAAGTACAGGCAAAAAAATTTTATTATTTGCCTTATATAGACCTCCTTACTACTTAAACATAAATGCATTTTTCAAAGCCTTTTACAGTTTGCTCTCAAAATATCTCTCGAATGAAAAACAGTGCCTTATTGTAGGTGATCTCAATATAAACTGGTTAGAAACTGATTGTAATACATGCAAACTTAAAGACTTAATGGGAGAATTTAATTTAAAACAGTTTGTACACTCACCGACGAGAGTGACTAGCTCCTCCTCCACCTTGATAGACCACGCGTTATCTAACGTCTGCCCTGATTCGTTGCGGGTCCAAGTGATTGGTACCGGCTTGTCTGACCATTTTGCTCAAACTTCCGAATGTACCTGGTGCGATTCCTCCCTCCACTCACCAGTTCGAACATCAAATAACAGTTATAAACCCATTCCCGACACCCGTCTTAATAATTTAAATATTTTGAAATTTTTACTGTCTAAGGAAAGATGGAACTCATTACTTGAAACATCTTGTCCCGAAGAGAAATTCAAACAATTTTTTTATATATTTCAATTTTACTTTACTCAGACATGTCCACTAAAAAATGTTAATAAAATTAAAAGATCGAATAAAAAACCATGGTTAACAGCGGGTATACAAAAATCGTCACTTAAGCTAAAGGAACTTGACATCCAAAAGAAATTAAATAAAACTACCGCATTTTTAGATTACTACACAACTTATAAAAAAACTGACCGAAAAGTAATAAAAGCTGCCAAAGCAAAGTACTTTTACGAGCTACTGTCCATCAGTGAGAGCATTTCAAAGGACGCCTGGAGGATAATAGACGGTGACAGGAAAAAGAAACAGTCTACAGTGCCCACAGATAAGCCCAGCCCGGCAGTTTTTAATGAATACTTTTCGAATGTGGGTAAACAAAAACAATCATTAGTAACAGAGCCATTATTACAACCGCATAATGATCAAATCTTTCCCAAAACACTTTTTTTGCGACCTTCAGAACCTTATGAAATCTTCATAATTATAATGCAGTTAAAAAATTCTAATTCGGCCGGATACGATAAAATATCACATAAAGTAGTCCGTCATTGTGCTAAAGAAATATCGTTTCCAATTTCTGAAATTATAAATTCTTCACTTTCGTGTGGCATTTTTCCTCAGGTCCTCAAGCAAACAATAATTCGCCCAATTTTTAAGGACGGAAATTCTAGCCTGCCGGAAAGCCGGCGCCCCATTGCTAATGTCTCAACTTTTTCTAAAATATATGAACACATTTTTTGCGCAGAGATTATTGGATTTTTTATTCCACTACAAACTTATATACAAAGATCAATATGGATTTGTTAAGGAAAAAAGTACAATTGACGCCATGGTTAACTTTGCCACGGACATTATTCTTGCGTTGGACAAAAAATTTAAAACAGTGGGGGTCTTTTAGCGAATTTCCCATAGGGAAGAAGCTATTACCGTAGGTCTCATGGCAAGAGTTAAGCCCGAGACCATGTTATTTTTTCTTCTTTAGGTGCCCAGAGACCAAAAACAATAGTCGTTAAAATTTATATATATATATATATATATATTTTATATATTATATGTATATATATTTGTATATATGTATGTTTGTTTAGCACGATAACTCTAAAAATGGTCCGATCGAGACCAAATTTGGTAGAGACGTGTATTCCTACAAATGCTCGGACGAGTTCGTAAACCAGACATATCGGTCAATGGGAACGGGTAGTTTGGGGGGGTTTTGTACCCCAAAATGGGGTTTTTTTCGTTTTTCACATGTAATTTTTAAAAATTTCTAATTTTATATTTCACCATTGGAATCAGCTTAAAAAACTACACAATTAAAGTCATTTAAACGGACCCAGATATAAAATCTAAACAAAGTACGTTGTATTTGAGGCTAATGTCAATCTTATGGAGGATTAGGAAAAATTAATTTTTCACTTATTATCTAATATTTTTGGATGAAACTTGATATTTAGCTTCATGTGTTTGAGATCCATACATTTGTGCTAAAAAATTATAGTTTATGTGTTTATCATGGCAGCAAACCTGCACTCTTTTCCATGTTAATCATATGGAGATTAGGCAAACTCCTTTATTTATGGACAGATGTTGATAAAAGTTGGTATAAATGTTAAAAATAAAATTTTTGATGGTATACTTTCAGTGTTCCTCACAGCAGCAAACCTACTCACTCTTTCCCATTTTAATCTCATGGAAATTAGGCAAATAATTCCCATGATTATCGACAGATTTTGACCAAACTTATATTATAATTATTATATTATTGATTTGGAAATTCGCTAAGTACGCAGGTCTGCTGCGACGGGGGTATATATATATATATGTATATATGTGTATATATATGTGTCTGTTAGCACGATAACTCTCGTAAAAATGGTCCGATCAAGACCAAATTTGGTAGAGAGGTGTATTCCTACAACTGCTCGGACGAGTTCGTAAACCAGACATATCGATCAATGGGAACGGGTAGTTTGGGGGGGTTTTGTACCCCGAAATGGGGTTTTTTGCGTTTTTCATGTGTAATTTTTAAAAATTTCTAATTTTATATCTCACCATTAGAATCAGGTTAAAAATCTACACAATTAAGATCCTTAAAGTTTATATATATATATACAATATATATATATATTGTTTTACAATAAAACGGATTGTAAATAGACCTTATGTTTAAAAAATGTTTGTATTTATTCCCTGTGGGAAATATATTAGATCATGGATATGTCTAAGGGGAATGTTTACAATTCATCTAAACAGCTGTTCTTATTCTTATATATTAAATATGCAATACAATAGTACTAGTAGTTTCTATGGAAACCTGTTACATATTTTCCATCTTACAAATCACCAACAAACCCCAGTGCTAGGTATAACTATATCAAAAATGATTGTTGTATAACCTAGATAAAAAATTTAAAAAAATTTTGTCAACTCAGCTGATTCTTAAATATGATATTAATTTGAATCATAAACGGAATTAGATATGGCATTGTTTGCTCTTTGTGCTATGCACAGAACATTAGACTGCGAGTCGAGAGCTAAGAACCAAATCTTAAGTACCTGTACTTAAGTACAGAGGAAAAATCAAAAATAAACTTTGGCTTAATTTATTTTAATGTAAGAAGCATGAGAAAAAATTTCAATAATGTTCTGGTAGAATTAAATAGATGCAGTGACAAAGTTGATTTTATTGTTTTAAGCGAAATATGGATAGGCTCTGATGAAGTAGATTTGTTTAATATTCCTGGATACAAAATAATGTATTACAACTTCAATGAATTATTGAAATGTTATGTTTTGTTAGTGTTTTTTTGAAATATATTGTGATTGATAATTATATTTATATTCTGTATAAAAAATTTAAATAATTAAAATTTTTATTAATTTTACATATTATGAGTATTTACAATATTTTTAGAATATTAATTTTTGTAGAAATGATTATGTAATATTAAAAGATATTAATTATAATAATATTTACAGCTGTAAATTTTTTTTACTAAAAATGATTTTATGATAAATACTATATTATCTAATAAAAATCCCTTTAATAGTATTAATTTATAGATAAAAATTTTTTATACAATTTTTAAATAGTTAGAATCATGAATATTTAAGATTGTATATTTACAAGAACTGTTTTTTGATGAAAAATGTTAAGATTTAATAGGATAAAATTAAAATAAATATTTGATCAGGAAAAAAATTTCATATTTTAACATTTTATATTATAATTTTATTTTATTGACAAATTTTATAAAATTTTTAATGGAATGTATGAAGAATGATTTGTTTATATTATTGGATTATTATATTTTAATTAACATGCATGTATGATTTATAAAAATTAAATTTTGTATTTTAGTAAAGATAAAATTTATTAAAATATTACAATAAAAAGAGCTTTAAAAATAGGAAAAAATAAAAAAGGAGGCCTTATGATACGAGATTTGCTATCTATTTTCAGAGATTTTGTGAAAATTTAAGAAGTCAAATAGATTTTACAAAAAATATATATTATAGGGAGAAACTGGAGAGCTGTGGCGGTGACGCGTCGCAGCAGTGGAAAATAATAAACGCATTAACTGGTCGAGCTAGTAACAAAAGTGTTGAAAAGATTGAGCTGGAGGACGGTACTGTGGTCGTCGAGCCGGCTAATGTTGGCGAGATTATCAACGACTACCTTATCGATGTACAGTCTGGTCAAGCGAACGGTGCAACCGCTGTCATTACCGATGCGTTACCGTTACCGCCTCTTTACCAGTACCCAAATTCATTTTTCTGGACTCCTACCTCAGCTGAAGAAGTTAAAAATGTAATTAAAAATCTCAAAAATAAGAAATCTTCTGGTTTTGACAATATTACCGTGGATATTGTAAAATATACAGATCAGGAAATTTCTTCTCCGTTGGCTCACATAATAAACTTGAGTTATGTGCAGGGTGTTTTCCCTGATAAATTTAAGGATAGTGTTGTTGTGCCGATTTGGAAGAAACAAAAAAGCATGAAAGTTGACAACATTAGGCCTATAAGCCTGTTGTCGGTTTTTTCTAAGATTATTGAAAAAATTAGTAAAATTCGCATGCTTAATTATCTAAATAGATTGAACTTTTTCAGTAGTAGACAATTTGGTTTTATTCAAAGTAAATCCACTGAAGATGCTTTAATAAGTGTGACCGAAAAAATTTTCAATAATTTTAACTTAAATCTTTCACTTAAGAATTTCATTAGCTTCAACTATTTGTTCTTTTTTATTTAACTCTTTTTTAATTTTAGGGTTTAACTTCTGTTTTAACTATCTCACTTTTATTTGTTTTTTTCAAATTTAATATTTAGTAGCAGTTCCAAACAACAAATTTTTCATTACAACATTTTCAGGATTAATATTTTTAGTTTTTTTTTTCTTACATTTGTGACAAAACATTAATTATTCTATTTATTAATACTATTTTTTTAATTAAATGGATATGTGTTTTAAATGTTATAATCCATTTAATTGACTATTATTGAATTTTGTGTTGGTTGTAATAAATGTAAAAGAATTACTTTCGAGAGAAGGATAGTTAAAAGAGATTATAATAATAAACCTAAAAAAATATTTTAAAAGAATTTAACCTTTTTCAACCATATCACACAAAACAATTAATTAATGAGCTTTACCCATTATTTCTTTTAAATAATAGTTTTGAAATATCATCTTAGAGTGTGAAATTATTTTTAAAAGAAAGGGGATATACAAGTTGATATTTTACCATCAGTTTTTAAACAAAATATACGATATTGATTTTGAACTAAGTTTTATAGATCGAGATGTAGTGACAGCAGTCTTTAATAAATTTTTAAGTTTTACAAAAGGAAATGTATCATTAAAAAAGTTATTAAGATTTATGGGTCATCAAACACACTAATAATTATTTTTATGTTGTTTTTAATAGGTAATAAATAATTTGAGAAAATATGGTTTTAAGATAGATTTTTTATAGCTAATTTTATGTAAATTAGAGTATATTTTACTAGTTTTTACTAGGTTTCAATTTAATGGATTTTTTTTAATAGAGCTGGAAATGAATTGTCCAATAAATATTTCTAAAGATTTAATTAAGAATTGTATTTTGCAATTCACCCTTTTTGAGCTAGCTGTGATATTATTTAATTTACTTATATATATATATATATATATACATAATTTTGTGATATTCTAAATCATTCTTAAAAAACTGTATAAATAAGCTATTTTATTGTAGTGTAAATGCTTAAGATAACTTGATGGTTATATTCCTTTTATTTTGAGAATAATTTTTTATAGGATGACATTCACGTTAGTCTATAGTAATAAAGAAATGATAAGAGTGAGCCGTATTTAACAATAAAGTACTGATAAAAGCTGATTGCCAAACCAATTACTAACACAAAAATACTAGGAAATCAAACGAGAAAGAAGTATGTTTTGTCTTCTAAATTAAAAAGAAACTAATTTACAATATAAAGTTTTACAATAAAATTTTTTGTTCAGTATTATATGTACATTTTTCACGTTCTCTCACTTAGTTATTAAACTATTTAGTACACAAAACAGTAGAAAATAATGTGGGGAACCGTAATTCTATTGCTGCAATATTTAGTTCTTCTTAAACGTTAACATTTGTTCATAAACAATAGATGAAACATTAACTCTTCATACAATATAACGGGCTATATCCATTAAACTCCCCTATCTCAATTTTTGTATTCGAAATGTTTCAAATACGAGTAATCATCAGCATGCATTCTGTGTGTTGCAAAAAACTATCCTCCAACATCCCCTTTTACTTTCTCCCCTTATACATAGTATATGGAGAAAGTATTGTTTTCGTCAAAATTTTCGAATTTGAGTTGAGGGTGGATATATCCGTTTTGGGGTCCCCTGAATCCAAAAAAGTGGGTTTTGACGTGATGTCTGTCCGTCCGTGTGTCCGTGTGTGTGTGTGTGTGTGTGTGTGTGTGTGTGTGTGTGTGTGTGTGTGTGTGTGTGTGTGTCTGGATGTGTACAGTGCCACAGCCTACCCCATTGGTCCGATTTAGATTAAATTTGGCATGTATATATATAGTCACCGTATCTCCAGGTGTTTTTTTCATTTTTTAGAATTTTTGATTTTTAAGGGTAGTTCACCCCTAAAAACCCTTAAAAAACGTGAAAAATCCAATTTTCTCAAAAACGGCTTTAACGATTTTGATTAAAATTTGATAGTTTATAGTGCACAGAGTACTAAATAATTTGACACCACCCGCATATCTGTAAAAATGACGGTTCAAAAATTATGGCCTTTTAAATGTCGAAAAAATCAAATTTTTAAATTTTCTGCAAAAACAATAAAAGTTAAGTATAACTTGACTGGTGCCATTGAATCCAGCTTAAAAAACTAAACAAATTAGTATTTTGAATTATTTGTCTACGACTAACGGTTCCAGAGAAAAGTTAAATTTACTATCTACGATAAACGCAGTACGTTGTCTGAAAGCGCCCAATGTTATTCTTATGGAGAATATAAAAAAATCAATTTCTTAGTTACTTTCAAACCGTTTTCCATGAAACTTGGTATGAAGTGTAAGGTCAAATCACCGAACAAAACCAGCTCGAAAAAGCTTGGTATGGGGGTGGGGGGTTCCCCCATACAATTTGAACAATAAATCATTAAATGATATTTAGAATAACTTTGTAGAACATGATAGTTTTATTACAGATTGTCTTTTTTAAATTTACTTAAGGGAGAAAGTATGTGTCAGTCCACTGGTACCGTTTATTTAGGGTAGTTATGATATTACTGAACTACTCGAAAAGATACTTTAGGCAATACATGTGTCCAAGATTATTTAAAGATTTCCCATAATCAAAAATTAAAATGTTGGACTTGTCCTGAACCCCCGGTATAAGGAAGGAGAATAGTTGAGTTTAAACGTACCAAGAGCGCTGCGCTCTTCTCCCTGTGCAAGTAAATTGTGTTATGGTCAAGTTTGCCAAAGTGTCAAGCCACGGATGCAACCAATGAGCCAATATAAATTCCGCCTCAGTCTCAAGTTTAGCTTGTCGTTTGCATCCGACACCATTATTGTTCCAACGCTCAAAACTGTACCACTATTAACTGAGAGATAAACATAATTTACCTAAAACTATATTTATATGATAACTAACTCCAAGAATAATGCAGATGATTTGTTTCTTCAATAATTCAAGAAAATCCATCTGAAGGCCTATCTTTTCAATGATAATTTTTTTGTAAAATATACCAAGTAATCAAATCTGCTAAAGAATACCAAGAATTTCATGAAACCTATGTAAAAAAAGTTATTCAGATTTTAGTAAACATAAAATGTTGGTCTAACTTGATTTGTGGAGAAAATTGAATTGTAGCTCTGCCATAAATATTCGATTTCGATCTCACATGTTCTTTGCAAGATGTTGAACCCAGCATATGAATACGAATAAGATCTTAGTGGCTGATATTGACTACGATGCTACTGTAATGAAATAAAACATTTCAAAAATATCAGTGGGAATATTATTGTATTTAAAACTTTATTTAGGATATCACTTTATATCAGCTTTGATAGTTTCAACTATCAAAGCTAGTTTTCTCAAGGATATATTTATTATCTGTATATTTAATTACACTATCACAATAAATTCTGCATCACAAACGTATTAAATATTTCAATAAAAATATACACTATGTGATTTTTCGTTCAACATGAAACAATATGGTGACTAATATTATTCAACAGTTTTTCTGGTTGAATAAAGACGGTTGGATAAAGTTACGGACACGTGGCTATTAAGATTAGTGTATAGTCGGCCATCAGCCTGCTGCTTGCCTCTGACCGGTTTGCTTCTGAATACCATTCAAGTATCGAGAGGATATGAACACATTGGCCCACCAAGTCAGATTGCAAACTTTACCTGTTGTGTGTTGCAGGCTCTAGATAATATTAGAATAGATTATTGAAATGGCAACCGTACCACAAGGTTAGGTATTTTAAGCCAAGTATGAATGAGAAACGAGTGTAGGATGATTGTGGCGCGATCTTTTTGGCTTGTTACTGACTATGGCTGACATGTTCCTTAGAGAACTGTTAATTAATAGCCAAAAGGTTAATGACATCTAAGGGACCTTCAGTTTAACGTCGAATCCGAACCACCACCACTGATATAAGAATTAGTTTAATTATGAGGATAGTCTTTGAGGATTAACGTAGTATTCAATAGTGAGAACACTATACCCACCGATCATCGCCCACAACTATCCACAATTCGTTACATCCAAGTAGCTGGATTACAGGACGTCGCCATGACGTCACCGGCCCAGTCACTGATAAGTCTCTGATTGGTTTGCTTCTGAATACCAAGTATCGGTAGCATATGAAAATATTGGTACACTAAGTCAAGGAATTTAGGGGAAAATACGTACCCCAAACTTTTTTTAGATTTTCATTTGCAATCATAAAACATTTTAAATTCTTTATTTTACCATTAGAATTAGCACAAATAATTACTCAATTGGTATATTAAGCTTTGCTCTATCTGCAATGATTGCCGAGATACTAACATTACTAGACAATGTTCGTTGTATTTTGTGTCTACAGTGTTAATCTGATTGAGGATAAGGAAAAGTTAATGTTCCACTTACTTCGTAATTAGCATCATGAGGTTGATCTATTAATTAATGCTTAAAATAATAGTTCCTTTCATAATGCTTAATAAAGGTATTCCTTTCTGACTGTGCCAAAGTTTAGTGTAAAACTGTTGTTAATATTTCGTTAATTAATTAAATTATTGTTATTGTAAATTATTATAATCTGCTTGTCTTTTATATTTGTAAATATTGACACGTTTCATACAACTTTTGTTATATACGAAATAAAGATTATGATTACGATGATTATGATTATTATTAATACATGTCGCGGGATGTGCCGACATATCGCACCACGCCGCTACAGCTTTGACAGGTGCGTGAGTAGCTACCGTGATATGAACGAAATATAACTCGCTGTGTCTAAATTCTAGAATAGGCAAATCTTTCCATGGTTTTTTAGTTGAAGTCTGCAAAATATTTAATGTTAAACAATCGGGCTAAATTAATGAACAACAGATTTAACGTTTGTGTTCAATGGAAGAGAACGACACGGCGTGGTGCGGCGAGTGGAGCGAGTGATGATCAACGCGCAGACGCACCATCATTGATCCGGCTGATTGAAGCCACGACGTTACTACACGGCACACACGGTACTGCTTTGTGCATTACGACAGTAACTGTAGCACTACCTTGTTGGGCTGTCACTAAACGGCACACACGGTACTGCTTTGTGCATTACGACACTAACTGTAGCACTATTGTTCTGTCACTACACGACACACACGGTACTGCTTTGTGATTACGACAGTACTGTAGCACTATTGTTGTGCTGTCACTAGACACTCACGGTACTGCTTTGTATTACGACAGTAACTGTAGTACTATTGTTAGCTGTCACTAAAAACGGTACTGTTTTGTGCATTACGACAGTAACTGTAGCACTACCTTGTTGTGCTGTACTACACGACACACGGTACTGCTTTGTGATTACGACAGTAACTGTAGCACTACTTGTTGTGTTTGTACTACACGGCACACACGGTACTGCTTTGTGCATTACGACAGTAACTGTAGCACTACCTTGTTGGGCTGTCACTACACGACACACACGGTACTGCTTTGTGCATTACGACAGTAACTGTAGCACTACCTTGTTGTGCTGTCACTACACGACACACACGGTACTGCTTTGTGCATTACGACAGTAACTGTAGCACTACCTTGTTGGGCTGTCACTACACGACACACACGGTACTGCTTTGTGCATTACGACAGTAACTGTAGCACTACCTTGTTCTCTCACTACACGGCACACACGGTACTGCTTTGTGCATTACGACAGTAACTGGGCACTCCTTGTTGTGCTGTCCTACAAGAAACACACGGTACTTTGTGCATTACGACAGTAACTGTAGCACTACCTTGTTGGGCTGTCACTACACGACACACACGGTACTGCTTTGTGCATTACGACAGTAACTGTAGCACTACCTTGTTGGGCTGTCACTACACGACACACACGGTACTGCTTTGTGCATTACGACAGTAACTGTAGCACTACCTTGTTGTGCTGTCACTACACGACACACACGGTACTGCTTTGTGCATTACGACAGTAACTGTAGCACTACCTTGTTGGGCTGTCACTACACGACACACACGGTACTGCTTTGTGCATTACGACAGTAACTGTAGCACTACCTTGTTGTGCTGTCACTACACGACACACACGGTACTGCTTTGTGCATTACGACAGTAACTGTAGCACTACCTTGTTGGGCTGTCACTACACGACACACGGTACTGCTTTGTGCATTACGACAGTAACTGTAGCACTACCTTGTTGTGCTGTCACTACACGGCACACACGGTACTGCTTTGTGCATTACGACTAACTGTAGCACACCTTGTTGTGCTTCACTACACACACACCGTACTGTGTGCATTACGACAGTAACTGTAGCACTACCTTGTTGTGCTGTCACTACACGGCACACACGGTACTGCTTTGTGCATTACGACAGTAACTGTAGCACTACCTTGTTGTGCTGTCACTACACGGCACACACGGTACTGCTACGTGCATTACGACAGTAACTGTAGCACTACCTTGTTGTGCTGTCACTACACGACACACACGGTACTGCTTTGTGCATTACGACAGTAACTGTAGTACTACATTGTTGTGCTGTCACTACACGGCACACACGGTACTTTGTGCATTACGACAGTAACTGTAGCACTACCTTGTTGTGCTGTCACTACACGACACACACGGTACTGCTTTGTGCATTACGACAGTAACTGTAGCACTACCTTGTTGGGCTGTCACTACACGACACACACGGTACTGCTTTGTGCATTACGACAGTAACTGTAGCACTACCTTGTTGTGCTGTCACTACACGACACACACGGTACTGCTTTGTGCATTACGACAGTAACTGTAGCACTACCTTGTTGTGCTGTCACTACACGACACACACGGTACTGCTTTGTGCATTACGACAGTAACTGTAGCACTACCTTGTTGGGCTGTCACTACACGGCACACACGGTACTGCTTTGTGCATTACGACAGTAACTGTAGCACTACCTTGTTGGGCTGTCACTACACGGCACACACGGTACTGCTACGTGCATTACGACAGTAACTGTAGTACTACCTTGTTGTGCTGTCACTACACGAAACACACGGTACTACTACCTTGTTGTGCTGTCACTACACGTCACACACGGTACTGCTACGTGCATTACGACAGTAACTGTAGTACTACCTTGTTGTGCTGTCACTACACGTCTCACACGGTACTGCTACTTGCATTACGACAGTAACTGTAGTACTACCTTGTTGTGCTGTTATTACACGGCACACACGGTACTGCTAAGAGCATTACGACAGTAACTGTAGTACTACCTTGTTGTGCTGTCACTACACGGCACACACGGTACTGCTACTTGCATTACGACAGTAACTGTAGTACTACCTTGTTGTGCTGTCACTACACGGCACACACGGTACTGCTACGTGCATTACGACAGTAACTGTAGTACTACATTGTTGTGCTGTCACTACACGGCACACACGGTACTGCTACGTGCATTACGACAGTAACTGTAGTACTACCTTGTTGTGCTGTCACTACACGGCACACACGGTACTGCTACGTGCATTACGACAGTAACTGTAGTACTACCTTGTTGTGCTGTCACTACACGGCACACACGGTACTGCTATGTGCATTACGACAGTAACTGTAGTACTACCTTGTTGTGCTGTTATTACACGGCACACACGGTACTGCTAAGAGCATTACGACAGTAACTGTAGTACTACCTTGTTGTGCTGTCACTACACGGCACACACGGTACTGCTACGTGCATTACGACAGTAACTGTAGTACTACCTTGTTGTGCTGTCACTATACGGCACACACGGTACTGCCACGAGCATTACGATAGTAACTGTAGTACTACCTTTTTGTGCTGGCACTACACGTCACACACGGTACTGTCACGAGCATTACGATAGTAACGCTTGTATTAGTTTGTTTAGTTACTGTTTGGTTCAATAGCTGATTTAAAAAAAAGTTAGGAATGATTATGAATGAGTTATAAGCTAGCGGTCGAAGCAACCGGTTGTATTATTCCCTCTACTGTGTACTACTATCTATTGCCGTATAACATGTACGATCAAGTGTGTTCCTCATGTAACGAGCCATTATCTCCGAATAATGGTTTCGTTGTGTGCAAAGTTAGTAAGTGTAAATTATACTATCAATGTGCCGGCATGACGGAGAAGACATGGTGGGAGTTAAACAGTTAAACAGAAGACAGGTAGAATCAAAGTAGTATGGGTTAATTGTAGGTTACGTCGAAGAGTGGAGATCACAAAGTGTTTTAGGTGCTTTGGGTATGGTCACCATCAGTTAGACTGTAAAGGCCCCGATCGACGTTCACAGACGTAATAAACGTCATGGTCATAAACGTGAGAATTGTACAGGGAAGCCTAAGTGTTGACTTTGCGTTAGTCTTGGTTCGGATCAAAAATACATCGAACATGTGTTGGGAACGATAACATGTCTCGCCTTTAGGCAGGCTCTCGAGAGAACAAATGTGAATAGGAAATGAAAGTACTTAGGGTAATGTCCAATACTGCAGAGTAGAAAATGACCTGCTACCTAAGAGAAAAGGATTGATATGCACATTATCAGTGTACAATATTGTCAGAAAAATTGGTTCTCGGATACTCAAGGTAGGGCCGCTATCTGGGTGAGAAACACCAGATTGGTAATAAAAGATCGTGGGAAAGAAGGAAAAAGGTTCGTTTGGGTGAGGACTAACAAAGTAGCAGTAGTAAGCTGTTAATTTTCCCCAAATGAAGGTACTAGAGAGTTCCGAGAACGTCTAGATTGCTTCGAAGACGTAGTTGTCACTCTTTGAAACAGGGTGCTTGTAGCTTGCGATTTCAATGCTAGGTCTATAGATTTTGGAATTGATCACACAGACATAAGGGGTCTTTTGATTCTTGAGATGGTCGCTATAACTGGGTTGGTGGTGGAAAATGTCAGTAATACTCCTACATTTAGGCGTTTGGGTTATATTCAAACGATCCCAGACATTACTTTGGCATCAGAGAACATGGCTAGAGAAATCAAGAACTGAATGGCCATAGAGGACTATAGCATTGGAAGAGAGCGACCAAACCCAATTAACCCACCCTAGATGCCTGGATGGAATTTGTCTAGGCTTAACAATGAGCTATTGATCTCGGCGGTCCAGAAGGGCAAGAGGGGGATACTGAGGGAATCCACCGACGCGAGTGATACTGTAGAGGCTACGATGGACTTAATTAAGCAGGGCTGTGATGTAGCCATGCCGAGGAAACATCCACCCAGAGGAAACAGAAAAGCAGTCTACTGGTGGAATGGGGACATAGCTGAGCGTCGTAGAAAATGCCTAAAACTCAGACTTAAAGTTACCAGAAGTAGAAGGAGGGACCACGGGGTGCCATACGAGCGCATGGAAGAATTAAGAGTGGCTAGGTTGGAGCTTAAGCGTGTAATAAACACAAGTAAAGCTTCTAAATGGAACTTACTCAAGGAATACCTCAATACGTCCATGGGGGTTAGGCTATAAGATTGTTGTGTAGAGGCTCGGGGAAAGATCTACTATGCCTGACATGAACTCCTCACAGTTGCAAAGAATAGTGGATGCCTTATTCCCTACACATCCGCCAAGACCTAGTGTAAACGTTGCGGTTTACCCTGATGAAATTCCTATGTTCAGCAATCAGGAGCTGCAAAACGCTATCGGCTTCATGAAGTGTCGCAAGGCTCCTGGGCCTGATGGTATCCCTACAGAGATACTAAAGGCATTGGTAGCTAACTCGCCTGAGCTATTGCTCAACATATATAATCGATGCTTGATGCAGGGATTGTTTCCAAGACGTAAGGGCAAGGGAGAACCTGAAACGCCATCTGCATATAGGCCCCCTGTATGCTAGTTACAACAGGGAATCCTCTTGAGCGGTTGTCAAAGTCTCGACTAGCACAGTCTGTACAACAAGCAGGGGGTCTTTCCGATCATCAATACGGATTCCGATCGGGTCGCACTGCAATAGGTGTGGTGGGTGAAGTAGTGAGAGTTTTTGAAGCTACGCAGATTGAAAATAAGAGATCACGAAAGCTGGTGGTTCTGGCAACGCTGGACGTGAGAAATGCTTTCAACTCAGCTAGATGGGCTGATATGCTAAGTACCTCGGAGTTTGAGTTTCGAGTACCGCCTTATCTCCTCAGTATGTTGCAGAGCTACCTTCAAGAACGGAAGATGGTCCCAATCAGAAGGATATCACCACAGGAGCTGCTCGGGGTCTATCCTTAGGCCAGACCTGTGGAATATAGCATAAAATGGTATCCTCCATATGGCAATGCCTCGTAAATACCTTCCTCGTCAGATACACATACTGGACCTGTACGAGTAGTATTACAACGTTATACTGTATTACATAGTGCAAACTATACTGCTACTCGTAGAATGATATAAATTATACATTAAATTTCATGACTACAACAATGTCTCTAAAACCGTATTAGTCAAAATCAAATGCTACAAGTCTAGGGATTCTTTTGCGGTATGTTATGTCATATTTAAACACTGATAAAACATACTGATAGCACAGTAAAACTAATAACACTAACCCTTATAGAATAGTAATATAACCATGTTACTTATAGGTTATTTTCATACCTCTCTCGACAAAATACAATATGTAAGCTATAAGTGAACTGTTACCAAAAGTAATTGATTGATGTATTGGCAATTGCCACTGATTTAAATGAACGGACCCGATACTATTTGTGGGCGCCGAGTCAATGGCATATAAATATATTTATTAGTTTAGAAAGCATGTCTAGTGGAGCAGAACGATAGTGGATATGAAATCTTTTGGATGAGTTTGATAAACTATTTTGGAGGAAGAAAACGATGTTATGGATTTAAAAACATTGACAATGTGGAAGTGTTTGAGGAAGACACTGACACAAGTGGGCGAAGACAAAAACAACAACTAAAAAAAATAATCCTTTAGTTTAATATTCATGTTCATAGTTATCAATCTAAGATGTGTTGTAGTTTTTCCATAATTGCTTATAATAATGGTGAAGATATTGATGACTAGATTTGTGTTTTGCCGTATTATATTTAGGTTTATTCAATATACAACAATTTACAGTCATTCAATTTGCTTTTATGATACAGAATATACAGTAGAATGTGTTTTTATCCATCCAAACCATTAGGACAGCTCTAGGTTGTGGAAAAGGAAACTCCTCCTCGGCTGCGGAATACACTGTAGGCCTACTGTACCCTCTATCAAACACGTTAACGGCAAGCTATACAGCACTCGGTAAATGTTCCCATGAGACATTTCATTCTTCCAATTGTTGCTGAGTAAACTCACGTTCCAGAACAAACGTTTCTATTGGTAGCGTTTAAAGGCAGCCCAAGGATTTTCTTGTTTTAAAAGAACAAAGAAAGACAAAGACTGGGTTGCGCGGTGGTTACAAATGGTAAATTCGCTAATCAATTAAATTTTCTTGTTGGGACTCAAAAAAGATTTGGAGGTTATAAGCGTAGTAAGATTCGGCTATATACTGTACAGTATTTTTTTTCTAAAATATGTAATATTTCATGTTTATAATATTTTATGTTTCCTTTTACAGTCAAATGTTTTTTTCATAGTTTTGAGACCTTAAGTTATTCATAAAATAAAAAGTATACATTTTTTAATTATATTATTTTTGTAGCGTTGCTGCTAATACCAATGTTTTACGTTATCTCGAAGCAGTATAAGTGACGTCATCGGTACCTCTCACTGAAGAACATGTTACGAAGTTGGCACGTTTTGGTAGGTGGGCCAATACGAGTCTGTCAGTGCAACTAAATGAGGGCCCGATGGCATAACTTAGGGTATCAATTTTCCTAATTATTACTGATAATTAGTAATTATAAAAAATACTATCGAGTGCTACAAAACAATTGTTTAATATTTGATTTTCGATAAAGTTAATCGTCAATTAGTAGTTTAGTAAAATATACTATGAGTATTTTTATATCTCATACATGGATACTTGGAGTTTTCATCCATGACCGACATAGTCGGATAGACTGCGTTATTCTTATTCTAAATAAATAATATAAAAAAACACACAATAAACATAAACTTAATCTTTCGCATGTGGCGGACGTGACTTAGGCGGGGTTTATGGGGCAAAAAGCGGCAGCTCATCCAGTTTACAGGGGCCTATTTACTAGACACGCGCGGATTTTCAACCTGAAACTCGTTGAGTCTAAATCACGCATACCGTGAACTACGTGAAATACTATGACTAAATTGCACAATACAAAACATTATAATTATATACGGGTGTATAATTAAACCATTTTAGACAATTAATTAGAGTAAAATCTATTTAATGAATAATAGCCGAAGAATATGTTGATTGAGAAAATGGACGATATCGAGTTTTTAACCATGAGACTGCCATATCTTGAAAAACATAATTTAATATTTAATTACATAAACTATTAAAATGTATGTCAAAAGTATTTATATTAATATGTTCAAGAGAATAAGTGAATTTAGCAATAGTATTAGTTTTAACAGCTTTTAAGACATATATTTATATGAGTAAAATCAAATTTGTATGTCTGTGTGTAAGAGAAAGAGAGAGATGAGTCTAGTTTGCATCATTGATGGCTCCCTGGGAACTGGGGCCTGTATCTCGGACACGTTGTACATCAGTATTAGCGTAGACCTAGGCTACTACATAAACGCCATGATTACACCACTATGCATCGATACTAAACAAGATCAACTTGTGTGATCCTTTTGTGTAAGTAAGTATTATAAGTAATTCTTAGTACATAATTATGTATGTATAAATATTATTCTCCCTGCATGGTGACGTCTTATAAAAATCATATTACGAGCAGTATAATATTAAAAACACATCTTTAGGAGTATTTTCTTTAATAACATTGTAGGTAAAAAAAGTCATCGTGCCTCGGTCCAGGAGTAATGTAGTTTTGCTCTAATCTATAACTAATTGTAAAATCAAAAACATTTATGCTCTTAGGAGTAATGTATGCTCTACGATCTATAACTTAGTTTACAAGGTTCAACATCATCGTGCCTGTAGGAGTAATGTATTTGTTTATATAACAATTGTTACATATTATAAAGACGAGGGTCATCGTTTAGGAGTAATGTATTTCTTAGATCTATAACTAGAGTTGTGGTACATGGTATCAAAGACAGGGTCATACTCGGTTCAGGAGTAATGTTTCTTTCGTATAACTAGAGTTTTTACAATTATCAAAGACATCATCGTGCCTCTAAGATTAGTAGGTTTGCAACCGAATAATGAGTTGTGGTACAATGGTATCAAAGACAAGGGTCATCGTGCCTCGGTTCAGGAGTAATGTAGGTAGGCTCTACCGATCTATAACTAGAGTTGTGGTACAATGGTATCAAAGACGAGGGTCATCGTGCCTCGGTCCAGGAGTAATGTAGGTAGGCTCTACCGATCTATAACTAGAGTTGTGGTACAATGGTATCAAAGACAGGGTCATCGTCTCGCCAGGAGTAATGTAGTTTGGCTCTACCGATCTATAACTAGAGTTGTGGTATTATAGTATCAAAGACGAGGGTCATCGTGCCTTGGTCAGGAGTAATGTAGGTAGGCTCTACCGATCTATAACTAGAGTTGTGGTACTATGGTATCAAAGACAAGGGTCATCGTGCCTCGGTTCAGGAGTAATGAAGGTAGGCTCTACCGATCTATAACTAGAGTTGTGGTACAATGGTATCAAAGACAAGGGTCATCGTGCCTCGGTTCAGGAGTAATGAAGGTAGGCTCTACCGATCTATAACTAGAGTTGTGGTACAATGGTATCAAAGACAAGGGTCATCGTGCCTCGGTTCAGGAGTAATGAAGGTAGGCTCTACCGATCTATAACTAGAGTTGTGGTACTATGGTATCAAAGACGAGGGTCATCGTGCCTCGGTCCAGGAGTAATGTAGGTTTGCTCTACCGATCTATAACTAGAGTTGTGGTACTATGGTATCAAAAACGAGGTTTATCGTGCCTTGGTCAAGGAGTAATGTAGGTAGGCTCTACCGATCCATAACCAGAGTTGTGGTACTATGGTATCAAAGACGAGGGTCATCGTGCCTCGGTTCAGGAGTAATGTAGGTAGGCTCTACCGATCTATAATCAGAGTTGTGGTATTATGGTATCAAAGACGAGGGTCATCGTGCCTCGGTTCAGGAGTAATGTAGGTTGGCTCTACTGATCTATAACTAGAGTTGTGGTACTATGGTATCAAAGACAAGGGACATCGTACCTCGGTTCAGGAGTAATGTAGGTAGGCTCTACCGATCTATAACTAGAGTTGTGTACTATGGTATCAAAGACGAGGTCATCGTGCCTCGGTCCAGGAGTAATGTAGGTTTGGCTCTACCGATCTATAACTAGAGTTGTGGTACTATGGTATCAAAGACGAGGGTCATCGTGCCTCGGTCCAGGAGTAATGTAGGTTTGCTCTACCGATCTATAACTAGAGTTGTGGTACTATGGTATCAAAGACGAGGGTCATCGTGCCTCGGTCCAGGAGTAATGTAGGTAGGCTCTACCGATCTATAACTAGAGTTGTGGTACTATGGTATCAAAGACGAGGGTCATCGTGCCTCGGTCCAGGAGTAATGTAGGTAGGCTCTACCGATCTATAACTAGAGTTGTGGTACTATGGTATCAAAGACGAGGGTCATCGTGCCTCGGTCCAGGAGTAATGTAGGTTTGCTCTACCGATCTATAACTAGAGTTGTGGTACTATGGTATCAAAGACGAGGGTCATCGTGCCTCGGTCCAGGAGTAATGTAGGCTCTACCGATCTATAACTAGAGTTGTGGTACTATGGTATCAAAGACGAGGGTCATCGTGCCTTGGTCAAGGAGTAATGTAGGTTTGCTCTACCGATCTATAACTAGAGTTGTGGTACTATGGTATCAAAGACGAGGGTCATCGTGCTTTGGCCCAGGAGTAATGTAGGTAGGCTCTACCGATCTATAACTAGAGTTGTGGTACTATGGTATCAAAGACGAGGGTCATCGTGCTTTGGCCCAGGAGTAATGTAGGTAGGCTCTACCGATCCATAACCAGAGTTGTGGTACTATGGTATCAAAGACGAGGGTCATCGTGCCTCGGTCCAGGAGTAATGTAGGTAGGCTCTACCGATCTATAACTAGAGTTGTGGTACTATGGTATCAAAGACGAGGGTCATCGTGCCTCGGTCCAGGAGTAATGTAGGTTTGCTCTACCGATCTATAACTAGAGTTGTGGTACTATGGTATCAAAGACGAGGGTCATCGTGCCTCGGTCCAGGAGTAATGTAGGTAGGCTCTACCGATCTATAACTAGAGTTGTGGTACTATGGTATCAAAGACGAGGGTCATCGTGCCTCGGTCCAGGAGTAATGTAGGTTTGGCTCTACCGATCTATAACTAGAGTTTGTGGTACTATGGTATCAAAGACGAGGGTCATCGTGCCTCGGTCCAGGAGTAATGTAGGTAGGCTCTACCGATCTATAACTAGAGTTGTGGTACTATGGTATCAAAGACGAGGGTCATCGTGCCTCGGTCCAGGAGTAATGTAGGTAGGCTCTACCGATCTATAACTAGAGTTGTGGTACTATGGTATCAAAGACGAGGGTCATCGTGCCTCGGTCCAGGAGTAATGTAGGTAGGCTCTACCGATCTATAACTAGAGTTGTGGTACTATGGTATCAAAGACGAGGGTCATCGTGCCTCGGTCCAGGAGTAATGTAGGTTTGCTCTACCGATCTATAACTAGAGTTGTGGTACTATGGTATCAAAGACGAGGGTCATCGTGCCTCGGTCCAGGAGTAATGTAGGTAGGCTCTACCGATCTATAACTAGAGTTGTGGTACTATGGTATCAAAGACGAGGGTCATCGTGCCTCGGTCCAGGAGTAATGTAGGTAGGCTCTACCGATCTATAACTAGAGTTGTGGTACTATGGTATCAAAGACGAGGGTCATCGTGCCTCGGTCCAGGAGTAATGTAGGTAGGCTCTACCGATCTATAACTAGAGTTGTGGTACTATGGTATCAAAGACGAGGGTCATCGTGCCTCGGTCCAGGAGTAATGTAGGTAGGCTCTACCGATCTATAACTAGAGTTGTGGTACTATGGTATCAAAGACGAGGGTCATCGTGCCTCGGTCCAGGAGTAATGTAGGTAGGCTCTACCGATCTATAACTAGAGTTGTGGTACTATGGTATCAAAGACGAGGGTCATCGTGCCTCGGTCCAGGAGTAATGTAGGTAGGCTCTACCGATCTATAACTAGAGTTGTGGTACTATGGTATCAAAGACGAGGGTCATCGTGCCTCGGTCCAGGAGTAATGTAGGTAGGCTCTACCGATCTATAACTAGAGTTGTGGTACTATGGTATCAAAGACGAGGGTCATCGTGCCTCGGTCCAGGAGTAATGTAGGTTTGCTCTACCGATCCATAACCAGAGTTGTGGTACTATGGTATCAAAGACGAGGGTCATCGTGCCTCGGTTCAGGAGTAATGTAGGTAGGCTCTATCGATCCATAATCAGAGTTGTGGTACTATGGTATCAAAGACGAGGGTCATCGTGCCTTGGTCAAGGAGTAATGTAGGTTGGCTCTACTGATCTATAACTAGAGTTGTGGTACTATGGTATCAAAGACGAGGGTCATCGTGCCTCGGTCCAGGAGTAATGTAGGTTTGCTCTACCGATCTATAACTAGAGTTGTGGTACTATGGTATCAAAGACGAGGGTCATCGTGCCTCGGTCCAGGAGTAATGTAGGTAGGCTCTACCGATCTATAACTAGAGTTGTGGTACTATGGTATCAAAGACGAGGGTCATCGTGCCTCGGTCCAGGAGTAATGTAGGTAGGCTCTACCGATCTATAACTAGAGTTGTGGTACTATGGTATCAAAGACGAGGGTCATCGTGCCTCGGTCCAGGAGTAATGTAGGTAGGCTCTACCGATCTATAACTAGAGTTGTGGTACTATGGTATCAAAGACGAGGGTCATCGTGCCTCGGTCCAGGAGTAATGTAGGTTTGCTCTACCGATCTATAACTAGAGTTGTGGTACTATGGTATCAAAGACGAGGGTCATCGTGCCTCGGTCCAGGAGTAATGTAGGTTTGCTCTACCGATCTATAACTAGAGTTGTGGTACTATGGTATCAAAGACGAGGGTCATCGTGCCTCGGTCCAGGAGTAATGTAGGTTTGCTCTACCGATCTATAACTAGAGTTGTGGTACTATGGTATCAAAGACGAGGGTCATCGTGCCTCGGTCCAGGAGTAATGTAGGTAGGCTCTACCGATCTATAACTAGAGTTGTGGTACTATGGTATCAAAGACGAGGGTCATCGTGCCTCGGTCCAGGAGTAATGTAGGTAGGCTCTACCGATCTATAACTAGAGTTGTGGTACTATGGTATCAAAGACGAGGGTCATCGTGCCTCGGTCCAGGAGTAATGTAGGTAGGCTCTACCGATCTATAACTAGAGTTGTGGTACTATGGTATCAAAGACGAGGGTCATCGTGCCTCGGTCCAGGAGTAATGTAGGTTTGCTCTACCGATCTATAACTAGAGTTGTGGTACTATGGTATCAAAGACGAGGGTCATCGTGCCTCGGTCCAGGAGTAATGTAGGTTTGCTCTACCGATCTATAACTAGAGTTGTGGTACTATGGTATCAAAGACGAGGGTCATCGTGCCTCGGTCCAGGAGTAATGTAGGTTTGCTCTACCGATCTATAACTAGAGTTGTGGTACTATGGTATCAAAGACGAGGGTCATCGTGCCTCGGTCCAGGAGTAATGTAGGTTTGCTCTACCGATCTATAACTAGAGTTGTGGTACTATGGTATCAAAGACGAGGGTCATCGTGCCTCGGTCCAGGAGTAATGTAGGTTTGCTCTACCGATCTATAACTAGAGTTGTGGTACTATGGTATCAAAGACGAGGGTCATCGTGCCTCGGTCCAGGAGTAATGTAGGTTTGCTCTACCGATCTATAACTAGAGTTGTGGTACTATGGTATCAAAGACGAGGGTCATCGTGCCTCGGTCCAGGAGTAATGTAGGTTTGCTCTACCGATCTATAACTAGAGTTGTGGTACTATGGTATCAAAGACGAGGGTCATCGTGCCTCGGTCCAGGAGTAATGTAGGTTTGCTCTACCGATCTATAACTAGAGTTGTGGTACTATGGTATCAAAGACGAGGGTCATCGTGCCTCGGTCCAGGAGTAATGTAGGTAGGCTCTACCGATCTATAACTAGAGTTGTGGTACTATGGTATCAAAGACGAGGGTCATCGTGCCTCGGTCCAGGAGTAATGTAGGTTTGCTCTACCGATCTATAACTAGAGTTGTGGTACTATGGTATCAAAGACGAGGGTCATCGTGCCTCGGTCCAGGAGTAATGTAGGTTTGCTCTACCGATCTATAACTAGAGTTGTGGTACTATGGTATCAAAGACGAGGGTCATCGTGCCTCGGTCCAGGAGTAATGTAGGTAGGCTCTACCGATCTATAACTAGAGTTGTGGTACTATGGTATCAAAGACGAGGGTCATCGTGCCTCGGTCCAGGAGTAATGTAGGTTTGCTCTACCGATCTATAACTAGAGTTGTGGTACTATGGTATCAAAGACGAGGGTCATCGTGCCTCGGTCCAGGAGTAATGTAGGTTTGCTCTACCGATCTATAACTAGAGTTGTGGTGCTATGGTATCAAAGACGAGGGTCATCGTGCCTCGGTTCAGGAGTAATGTAGGTTTGCTCTACCGATCTATAACTAGAGTTGTGGTACTATGGTATCAAAGACGAGGGTCATCGTGCCTCGGTCCAGGAGTAATGTAGGTTTGCTCTACCGATCTATAACTAGAGTTGTGGTACTATGGTATCAAAGACGAGGGTCATCGTGCCTCGGTCCAGGAGTAATGTAGGTTTGCTCTACCGATCTATAACTAGAGTTGTGGTACTATGGTATCAAAGACGAGGGTCATCGTGCCTCGGTCCAGGAGTAATGTAGGTAGGCTCTACCGATCTATAACTAGAGTTGTGGTACTATGGTATCAAAGACGAGGGTCATCGTGCCTCGGTCCAGGAGTAATGTAGGTTTGCTATACCGATCTATAACTAGAGTTGTGGTACTATGGTAACAAAGGCGAGGATAAAAGCCATAAAATTATCACTGATGAAACAACCTTAAAACAAATTAATTATTTATTACAGCTCGTGCTTGTTCAACGGTTTCCGAGAGCTCCATTCCTTCCTCTCATTTCCGCTGTTTATATCTGCATAAGCCTTCTTATTTCATCATATGCTTATATGGATTTAATCCACATTAGTTATGATAAGTGTAAATTAGTCTAACATTATTTTGATCGGAAATATAGATTCACTTATAAAATTATTTATTGAAATATGTTAACTTCTAGTGAGGTCTTTAAAGATTTGTTATCTCTATTTATAAGTTCCGAAAATTAGATTTATGTACAGTCATCTTAATAGTTCACCCGCTTCAGTTACAGTTTCAATTCTATACTTATAAACTTTTAACTTAAGCTTTATATTATTTACTGAGCTTATTAGTAATTTTATAAAGATCACAAACGGCCACTATACTGTGTTGTACGTAACGTATTTAGAGTCAAGTGTAAAACACAATAATTAAAAAAATTCAATAATTGCTGTATTGCAGCAATTTCAAAAATTGATGTCTTTCATTTAACGTGAAGACAAACATATGAAAATTAAACTTATTTTATATATTTTGTATCTCTATTTTCTTAATACATTTCGTCACAAAAGGTAAGTAATAGGGCTGAAAATGTGAGGTGATAAGGCGAGAGCCCGTTTCACTAACACAGATGAAAATTAATTTTCTCTTAAATATCTAGAGCAGCCGATGTGCTAGCACTTCTGGATTCTACGTGGATTTGTTTAAATCAATTTCAGACAAAGTTTGTAATAACCTCAAAAATACATGCGTTATTCTGAAAGAAAGTTTTCCTTAAAAATTTCAAACCTACCACTAAAACCCTCAGTTTATTTGGTTCTTTTTACAAGTATTTGAACCCTAACAAACCCATTTTTAAATAAGAAAAGTCCCAGCAGACCTGCGTACTCAGCGAATTTCCAAATCAATAATATAATAATAATATTATATGTTAAGTTTTATCAATATCTGTCGATAAATATATGAGTTAGTTATTTGCCTAGTCTCCATAAGATTAACATGGGAAAGATTATGCAGGTTTACTGCTGTGAGGAACACTGAAAGTAGGCATTTATAGCATAAACAAAATTTTTGTTTTGACAATTTCAAGATCTGTCCATAAATAAAGGAGTTTTCCTATTTTCCATATGATTAACATGGGAAAAGGAAAAGAGTATGCAGGTTAGCTGCTTAGAGGAACACTGAAAGTAGGAATTTCTAGCATTAACAATTTTTATTTTGACCAATTATTCCAAGTTTCATCAACATCTGTCCATAAATAAAGGAGTTTACCTATTCCCTGTATGATTAACATGGGAAATGAGTATGCAGGTTAGCTGCCATGATAAATACATAAACTATGATTTTTAAGCATAAATGGATGGATCTCAACCGCACGAAGCTAAATACCAAGTTTTATCCAAAAATATTGATTGATAAGTGAAATATTAATTTTTCCTTACCTTCCTTAAGATTAACATTGGAGCCCCAAAATACAACGTACTGCGTTTAGATTTTTTAATATCTCGGTAACCGTTGAAGATAGAGAAAAACTTAAAGGAACTAAATTGTATAGTTCTTTAAGCTGATTTTAATGGTTGAAGATAAAATTTAAAAACTTTTTAAATTACATATGAAAAACGCAAAACACCCAATTTTGGTGTACAAACCCCCCCAAACTACCCGTTCCGATTGACCGATATGTCTAGTTTACGAACTTGTCCGAGCAAGAGTAGGGACACACGTCTCTACCAAATTTGGTCTTTATCGGTCCATTTTTACGAGAGTTATCTTCCATACACACACACACACACACACACACACACACACACACACACACACACACATATATATATATATATATAAATTTTAACGACTATTGTTTTTGGTCTCTGGGCACCTAAAGAAGAAAAATAACATGGTTAGGGGCTTAACTCTTGTCATGAGAACTACGGTAATAGCTTCTTTCCTATGGGAAATTCGCTAAAATGAATTAATGTTTAAGCGTAATATAAAATATTTTCTATTTTACTATATGTCATTACCAGAACTAAATTTATTTGTAAGGTTAATATTTTGAATAAGCTTGACAATGCCTAAATGTCAAAACATGTTGCTTTAAAAAGGAACTAATTTTCTAATTTATCTAATAAAAATGTATAATAAAAGTAGCCCTCGTTTATGAATATAATATTATGTATCTATCCTAATTGAAACAAAATAATTTACTAAAGTAGTAATATTCTAAAGGATGGGCTGTGTTTTCACCTCAACCATTTGTCACCTCTGAAGAATGTCTTTAATAAGGTTCACCTATTTCATTCAACCCCCCTCTCTCACATTGTACCATCTTCTACCATCCACCATTCTTTGGCAAATTATTTTTACAATAATTTATTCAATAAATGCTCCAAGCTATGTGAACTAATTTAAATTGACGCTGAGCGTCATTTAATTTATATTAACATATTTCATTTATTTATGAGTTTATAATCATTTATATTATTTCAACGTCATTAATATTTTATGTGAAAAAATAATCAAATATTCATATATTAATTGCTATTAAGTGTATATACTAAATAAGTTTTACATTAGAAATTAGTTTTTATGGTTATTGGGGCACTTAATATTCTATACAACCAGAAAACATATGTACACCTACATCGTGCATCGTGAATTTTGCCTTTTGCGATAGGCACGTACTCGTATGAGGCACGAAAGCTCGGCTTGAGGAGGTTAATGGTTTAGGAGGTTATGGAGGTGTGATGTAGGTAGTGAAAAGGTAAGCAGGGCTAATGTCAGGGCGTGGGTGATGATAACATTACATTTGAGGCTCAAAAGCTTCTGTAGTAGAGGTTAATGGTGTGCAGTGATGTCATCACCTAGAACATCACATCTCTCCTCTATAACTGCATCACTTCACACTATCAACCACATCACATGACCTGTAGCGTCATCAATACCCAGACCATAGTGTTGTCATCATAATTGTGTGTAGTGATTATTCTCAACAAAATTGGTTAGTTAGGACATGTAGATTACAAATACTGTGGTGTTTGTTGTGCTAGTGGTTTATTAATACACAGTTGTCCATCATATTGGAAAAGTGGCGGGATATTTTTAAAATTTAGATACATACCTAAAAGCAGTATAAAACACCCATGGCACCCCCCTAAAGACGTTTACCAACAGACATTAAAATAAAAAAGCTACTTTCGACCATAATATTCTTGAAGATACAGGGAAACTAAATTTTATAAATCCTCTAGTGCCTGATTGGCTGGTTTAAGAAAATAACTAACGGTACTACGAGTGAAAATGTTTTATATCACGATTTCTATAAAATCAAAATAAAAAACAGGATGTTATATGAAAAAATAGTCTAATAGTCAGTTTATTAAGCATTTAGACCAATGCACATGCATAGCCTATGCCAAGTCAATACAAACAATAAATTAACTGATCTTATATAAATAAAATAAAATAGTTACAAAATAATTACAGAAGCGACTCGTCACACATAAAATCAATAACACTTTACTATTTTTTCTCAATTAACAACTTTTAAATGACTCTTACATTTACTACAGAATGTTTCCTTTTAGCGAATTTCCCATAGGGAAGAAGCTATTAACGTAGGTCTCATTGTAAGACTTAAGCCCGGGACCATGTTATTTTTTGTCTTTAGGTGCTCAGAGACAAAAAACAATAGTCGTTAAAGTGTGTGTGTGTGTGTGTGTGTGTGTGGGTCTATGAACACGATAACTCTCGTAAAAATAAAAATTATCCGATCAAAGCCAAATTTGGTAGAGACGTGTATTCATACATTTGCTCGGACGAGTTAGTAAACAAGACGTATCGGTCAATGAGGACGGGTAGTTTGGGGGGGGGGTTGTAACCCAAAAATAGGGTTTTTGCGTTTTTCCCATGTAATATTAAAAATTATCTTACACCATTATAATCAGCTTAAAAAACTACACAATTTAGTTCCTTAACGTTTTCTCCAACGGTTACTGAGAAATTAAAAAAATCTAAACACAGTACGTTCTATTTTATGGCTCCATTGTAATCTTATAAAGAATAAAGAAAAATCAATGTTTCTCTTACTAACCAATATTTTTGGATGAGACCTAATATTTAGCTTCATATGGTTGAGATCCATCCATTTATGCTTTAAAATCATAGTTTATGTGTATATCATGGCAGCTAACCTGCATACTCTTTTCCCATGTTAATCATATAGGGAATAGGTAAACTATTTAATTTATGGACAGATGATGATAAAACTTGGTATAAATGGTCAAAATAAAAATTATTTATACTAGAAATTCCTACTTTCAGTGTTCCTCATAACAGCAAACCTGCATACTCTTTTCCCATGTTAATAATATGGAAAATAGGAAAACTCCTAGAAAATTTATGGACTGATGTTGATGAAAGTTGGTATAAATTGTTAAACTTAAAAATCGTTTAATAAACAATTTAATAGCAGATAAATTAGAGCAGAGAGAATGTTGTTGCATGACGGAAAATATTTGAAGTGCATTTTTGTTTGCTCCTAGAGTGGTACGGATGTACAGGTAAAGATTCCATCGAGGTGGGGCAGTTTTTACGGAGAAAAGAAAGTGTTTGTAGATCGATGGGAACGCCAGCCAGCAACTTACTCGTATTAGCCTTGAACACTTCCTTGCAAGGGTATTTTGTAGGATCCTAAATATGACTAACAACCTTCTCCTTCTATAACCGGAATACAGCCTTTCATCCAGTTTTTTTTTCTGATCCCCATATTGCAACAGTATACGCCATATGTGGAAAAGTGATCCCATAGTATGTTGTAAGAAGTAGAGAGGGAGAATTGAGTTTTCGAAGTATTCTGAGTATGAAAATTCACTGGCTCATTTTTAGCAGACAATATGAATATGAGATTCAAAGGTTAACCAGGAGTCAACCATCACTCCAGGAAAGCGAGCATTAGGTTTGAACTCAGCCCAGAAAAATACTAAGTGGAATATCACCTGGATGGTTTCCAATACTGAAATCAAGGAGAGCAGTCTTGGAGATTTACAAAACTGAAGTGCTCACCTATTTTATTTATATACGCAGTGTAACAAAAATGTGTGAAGGGCCAAACAGGACCTGATTCAAAATACAAAAATAAGTCTAAAACAGTGAGTAACATTTATTCGATTCCACTTAGTTTAGCCGTAAACCACCATTTTAATTTTATGGGGGGAACTTTTTACCTTATGAGATATTTTTATGAAACTTGGTTAAAGTATATAGCTATATACTAAAGTATATACTAAAGTAAAATTTTGTAATTTCGTTCGCATTTTAAAATGGCGGCCATTTAAATATTTTAAAGTCTAATTTCACGTAAACCAGTACTTAAATACATTTTTTCCAAAAAATATGAATTAAAAAAATGTGTTAAAAATATAAAGAATCTGTGTTTATTTTAATAATTTAGACTGAAATTAATGAATTAAATCACATAAATTATTGCATTATATTCAATAAATTTAAAATAAATATTAAAAAAATGCTATTATTGTTTTGTTTTAAAGTATCTATTTTTCTACTATTTAGTAACCAAGACAAACTGTATATTCTACTTAAACGTATTAATGGATTTTAGTTCATTTTGTGTCTCCTTTCCACTTCACATTAACAGCTGATATAGTAGAGGAACTAAAAATATACCTTTTTCCATATTCATGATCCAACCTATTTTATACAAAGAACTAAATACAATTGTTTTTAGCATTAAAATCACCTTTTTCTTTTTTTACATTTCAATAGAGAGAGAGCCAATAGGACGACGTTTACGGCAGTACTTGGTCGCCAATGTCGAAACTGTCACCAATGTCGCCAATGTCGCCAATGTCGAAACTGTCACCAATGTCGCCAATGTCTCCAATGTCGAAACTGTCACCAATGTCGCCAATGTCACTAATGTCGCCAATGTCGAAACTGTCACCAATGTCGCCAATGTCACTAATGTCGCCAATGTCGAAACTGTCACCAATGTCGCCAATGTCACTAATGTCGCCAATGTCGAAACTGTCACCAATGTCGCCAATGTCACTAATGTCGCCAATGTCGAAACTGTCACCAAAGTCGCCAATGTCACTAATGTCGCCAATGTCGAAACTGTCACCAATGTCGCCAATGTCGAAACTGTCACCAATGTCGCCAATGTCACTAATGTCGCCAATGTCGAAACTGTCACCAATGTCGCCAATGTCGCCAATGTCGAAACTGTCACCAATGTCGCCAATGTCACCAATGTCGCCAATGTCGCCAATGTCGCCAATGTCGCCAATGTCGCCAATGTCTCCAATGTCGCCAATGTCGCCAATGTCGAAACTGTCACCAATGTCGCCAATGTCGCCAATGTCGCCAATGTCGCCAATGTCGCCAATGTCGCCAATGTCGCCAATGTCGCCAATGTCACCAATGTCGCCAATGTCGCCAATGTCACCAATGTCGCCAATGTCATCAATGTCGCCAATGTCACCAATGTCGCCAATGTCGCCAATGTCGCCAATGTCACCAATGGAGGTCACATTGAACACCTATAATGGAGTGCAAGTGCCTGCTTTCTTGTGCTGTATCCTATTCATTACATTGTTTTAAAAAACAAATTAGTTCGATTTCTATTTTAGGTTTAAGAAATGCAATTTAGATTAATTAATTTCATTCTAGATTATTAAAACAAACACAGCTTCTTTATTTATGAACACATTTTATTAATTCATAGTTTGTAAGATTTCTTATAATAAATTCTAAGAAAATTTTATTTAAGTACTGATTTTCATTAAATTTGACATTAAAAAATTCAAATGGCTGCCATTTTGAAATTTGGAAAAGTTAAAAAGATTTTTTACAAATTATACTGACTTAAGTGCTAAATACTTTTGCCAGGTTTCGTAAAAATACCAAGGGTTTCTGAAATTATAAATATTTTCAAAACAAAATTGGCATAAACTAAGCAAGCACTAAACTATGCAGAAAGCGATAATACTAAATATTTTTGACTTATTTTTGTATGTGGAGTTAGTTCCTGTATATAGCCCATTACACTTTTTTGTGACACCCTGTAAACATATTAGTCATACGATGCACTATTGTTAGAGCTTTAACCTTTACGTAGCGATTAACAATCATAAAAAGTAAAAATGAAATGAAAACATTTAATACACTATAATAGTACGTCTACAAAGCAACTTGCTTCAGAGCGTAAATGATCATACTTTAATATGCAAACACAAACCGTTTCAAAAGTTTAATAAGTGTATTCATTCGCATCCAAATCAATCAGGAATTCCTTATTTAAAGATGAATGAGACTGTGTCTGAAGGAAAAAATAATATAGGCCTAGTACGGTTGAATGGGAAACGAGTGTGAGGTCATTGGTGCGCATGCTGCGTGCTCCACGCAAATCTACTTCCCTCAACAACATTGAACACTCAATTAATTCTCTCATGTATTAAATTTAAATTTCAAGTCTAAATCTTTTACCTGTTTACTTGTTGCGGAAAACAAAGTGATTCATGAAGTGCATTGTGGAGGCACAAGTTCGTTTCCTGCAAGTCCTGCCTATCCAAAGGCCGTGCAAGAGTAGGCCTCAGGCCTCAGGCCTCTGGTGATTCACGATGCACTAGGGTTTAGTGTTTATCATATATGCCTCCCCGGTAGGCTACATGCATATAATCCCTTAATTAAAAAAATCTTTCTTATCTGCATTCAAATATCCTTTATTATCTAGGGCTACTTTTTATAATATGATAAATAAGAAAAAAATTAGTGCCATTTGTATCCTTTATTGGCAGCATGTTTATTGGCATTTATGAGAATTTGTGAAATTATTAAATGGCATTTATACAATTTTTAAGATTTATAAAATATATTATAAACTAATTCATTAAAATTGTAAATTAAATTAGTGTTAAATATTCAGAACTTTTATTTATAAACATTTTGTAAACTATTGTTTACAAATTGTTTAAGTCTGTTTAAAGTCAAAAGTGATTCTTTATTCGAAGGATCCAAACGTAAGGGCACCCGACTTCACAGTGCAAAGAGACCTCACCTCGGACGCTTCCACGCACTGACGACTCTAGCAGTCTGGTCTATACCGCTCACCCGTTCACTTCAGTTGACAATTTCTCTCTTGTACGCAATATGCGTCTCTATTTCTCAAAGTGAATTTTATTTCAAATTTAAGGCCTAGTAAGGGCCCTTTAAGGTTTAGATTAGTTTCGGTTTTTTTTCAAAAGCTAATAGGTTACAGAGTAAGAGATGTTTATTTTTCTCTTCCAAATTTAAACGAAGATACTTTTTTATTTTGCTAAACAACGTTCAAGATGTCCACCTCATCAACAATCCACAATAATGTCATCCGTCTTCACTAAACAATTTTTTATAACAATACCCTGGCCAGAGGCAGTTATAGTTAAAAAAACCTTCAAGTCAATGTCCAGCCCATCTACATCCAGTCGATTCAGGATTAAAAGGAATTTATCATCTTTATTAATAATGCCATTTTACATTTTTGTGAGTGCTTAGGTAAGTGTAAGCATTTTTTAAATTTCCTTCCATTTTACCAATAAGGCGGACAACATTGTTTTTCTTATGGAATTTTGTATTATGTTTAGGATAGAGAACGCAATTTAAAAACACGTTTTTATTCTTGGCATTTCTTTCTTAAGCCTATTCTAATCAGGACGTTTTTTAAATTATAATAATAATAAAGTGACCAAAATTCACTGCTGTACAACAATGGTGATTGTTCCATGAGAAGTTTTTGTCAAGCATAAAATATAAAAGTTACTTTAGACCATATGATTATTGAAGATACAGGGGTATTAAATTTTAAGAAATGTTCTAAATTGGTTAGGTTTAAGAAAGAAAATACCAAGAATAACAACGTTTTTAACTGCGTCTATATCTAAATTCATAATATATTACAGAGTGTTCCATAAGAGAAAAAACTATTTTCTGGCACATTGAGAAAACGGCGAGTAATTTAAAAATACTTACAGCATGAAAATTGTAGCGGTTAGCCACCTTTTTATAGTATATTAACAATTCGGTGGACGCCAGATATAGTTGGCTGTGTCGCTGGGATAAATTCGGGGCAACCTGTTGAATCTTCCTTCTTCCAGAGCTCCCCGACGTCGAAGCACACAATGTTCACCGGCGGCCTACTCTGAGTTAATTACTATCCGTAAATACTAATTTAAGGTGTCGTGTTAAGTTAAAAATAAGGGGATATGTTAGGGATCAGCGGGGAACAGGGAATACAATAAATCACTTAGGGAATTAGACATTAGTGAGTTAGGCAAGTTCTTAAAGTTCTTAAAAGCCATGTGTTCATCAGATTAACATCCATGTCAAATAATTAGCTAGTTAGATCCAAAATTAACAAGATAGGTTAGCCAAATGTGTATTAAATCTAGCACGCCATCAAAGCTGGCTTGGTTTAGGACTGTGTAGCTACGATCAGGCTCTAGGGAATATTTCCAATACCTTCCACCTACCTGACCGTAGAGTTGATATTATGCCAGTTATCATATCCCTTGCTTCAAAAACATTCAACAGTTGCTCTAACGTCAATCTCAGAATTAGTTGTTTTCCTGAAGTTATATGAATCCATATATACAATTACAGCCATAGTTTGTAGTTCATTATTCAAAGGTTAACTAGCATACATAACCTCCACTTAACCACCTACTGCACCTAATTACTCCACCTCAGATCCAAGCAATAATTACAACATATTCACTACCGGTACTTTAAAACCACCCCCAAACATCAAAACCTTTTCACTGCAAAATAAGCAAATGCAAAATAATGCTGCAAAAATGGGGCCCACGTAAGAAGCCTACTATCAGACATAAAATAAAAGTTAACAGTTGAAAAACTTAAGGCTGGTCACCCGGTATATATATAGCCAACTTATACTGGTAAACATTTAGGTGAAATGTCTATTGCAATGTATTAAACTACGCATACCTTTCTACGTTGTGACTGTACAGTCTGCACAGTGTACAAATCATATGGACGACAAATGCTGCCGTATCTGAATATTACAATGCGAGCTGGGTATTGCATGGCTGCTTGTATCTGAGACCTCTGAACAATGAATGGTGCGCGCAGTAAATTATCTATACCTGCAGCAGTTGTTGGGCATTAGCGTGTAAGCGGCTTTCTTCCAGCCTAGAGGACCGCTTAGTGGCGAGCTGCTCTGTAATATACGAGAACGAGGTGTCCTACGCGTACCTGAGGGTGCATTGGCTCTGGCTGTGCACCATATCTATCTCTGTAATATACGAGAACGAGGTGTCCTACGCGTACCTGAGGGTGCATTGGCTCTGGCTGTGCACCATATCTATCTCTGTAATATACGAGAACGAGGTGTCCTACGCGTACCTGAGGGTGCATTGGCTCTGGCTGTGCACCATATCTATCTGTGCACCATATCTGGCTGTGCACCATATCTGGCTGTGCACCATATCTGGCTGTGCACCATATCTATCTCTGTAATATACGAGAACGAGGTGTCCTACGCGTACCTGAGGGTGCATTGGCTCTGGCTGTGCAACATATCTGGCTGTGCACCATATCTGGCTGTGCACCATATCTGGCTGTGCACCATATCTATCTTAAAATACACGGGAATATACTCTTGACTTGTAAAATATCACATTTTTTAAACTTGTATACTGTTTAAATTTGTTATACTGAAAACTCTGATCTATATATGTTAAAACCTTAAACAAGAAATAAAATTTCATTCCTTAATAAAGACTTTAAATAAATAAATACACGGCTACCTTTTAACGTATTTTTAATTAAAACACACACACGCACATGTACAATGATTGACGTTCATGAAATGCTGCAAACAGATAAAAGTTGCTCTTGACTTAATTAAAGTGTTCAAACCAACTGTAATATATTCAATTACTCAGAGGTTTACTTTGTTGAACAATATTTTGACTAGATCTGTTGAAAAGCTCAAATTTAGAACATACATTACGTTGTTTGGATGGATATTTTTGATCAACATGCCTTATAACCGTGATGAAATTGTCGGCCAAATTTTTTATTTGAAAGATTTTAATTGGTAATATCCTGAACAGTTTATAACGTATAACCTGTAAACTTTATTTCAAGCTACGGTTTATTTGGGGAATCGTTATGGAGGTATGGACAGAGAATGGTTATTGATTTGTTTTTATCCTATTAAGGTGTAGTAGCCTCTTTTATGTATACTTTTTTCTAAAAAAAGACTAGATAAATTTGCCTATGGGTTATATTTTCAACCTCGTCTGCCCATTTCCATAGTATTAGGGTCTGCGCGGTGAATTAAAGACAGCAAAGTACCGTTGGTTTGTGAGTCACATAGGCTAGCCGGCATTGGCATTAGTGGAGGTGACCGCTCATGGCCTGACAGGACTCGTCGGATCAAACCATCGTGGGTCAGCGCGTCATCGGCGTGAGCTTCTGTGCCAGTAATTTTATATTAGATAAATTATAATAGAGTTAGCATTAATGGAATTTTTTGTTACGATAAGATGGAATTTTGATATAGTATAATAATTTTGAAATAATTTAAAAATGAATTAATGTCAACAAACTTAAATTTATTTAAACTAAAAATTAAAGGTTAAAATACCTGTAGTTCTGTCGGTGATGCTTAAGTTAAGGTGCTGACGACCAAGGTTTCGGACTTAAAAGTCCATTATCAAGTCAGAAAGAATACCAAATTTAAAATTTATCCTCAACACTGATGTAGTGGTGAGTCGTCTTGAAAACTCTTATACACACACGGAAACATAGATACACAAAAAACATTAAATTTGGCCAAATTATAAAATTTAGGTCGAGAGCGTGGCGAAGCCGGCGAACGATGAGTCATGACTGGTCAAGCAAGTCGAACACATTGCTATGACGTAACAACCCATTCCCAATCATGATAATCCTTTCACTTTCTTTGCCTCGAAGTACCTCTGCCTTCTGTTAATCCTATAATTGTGTTATAAATTAAGTTAGATTCAAAGGATAATTTTTCATTGAGTACGGTAGGTCAGAAGGATTGTTTTTGGATGAACGATATATTTCAAATTCTTCGATTGTATCCATATGTTTACCTTTCCTGCAATAATGTAATATTTCTAGATTCGTGTTAATGTCGGTGTAATTATGGTTATTATTTATTAAATGATTAGCATAAGCAGACTTGGAGGATTTTCTAGGCAGATGTTCTTTAAACCTTCGTTTGAACGATCGTGCAGTTTGACCTATGTAGTAACTGGGGCAATCGTTGCATTTAATTTTATAGATTCCAGTTTTGTTAATGTCCACATCCCTTTGTACGACATTCTGTTTCAATATGTTCACAAGTTTATTGGAAGTCCTGAAAGATAAATTAATGTTATTTTTCTTTAATTCGGATTTGAGGGTGTGGTTTAAAGCGGATCCATATTCAACACAAACAAAATCTTTATTTCCTTTTTCGGTACGGTATTTAAGTTGGATTTATTTCTTTGCTTTTTTAATATTTTATCGACCATGGATGTTTTATAGCCATTGGAAAAAGCAATATGTTTTATAATATTTAATTCGTCCATGAAATGTTCATTGTTAAGGGGTATAGAGACGAGTCTTTGTACCAAGCTGTTATACGCTGCTAATTTCTGGTTATATGGATGTTGAGACGATGAATGGATAGTCTGATCAGTTGTGGTTGGCTTTCTGTAAATTTTAAAAATGAAGTTGTTGTAGTCCTTTATTATTGTTAGGTCCAAGAAATTTATTTCATTATTGTTTTCTTCTTCTAAGGTAAACCGTAAGTTCTTATGGATGGAGTTGAGGTAAGTATTGAGGATGTGTAACTGCCTCTTATTACCGTTAAACAGGACGAAGGTGTCATCAACGTAGCGGCAGTAAAATATAATTTTATCTTTTAGGCGGTTTTTGCCCGAACATAAATGTTCGTTTTCTACATGATTTAAAAATAGTTCAGTCAACACACTTGACAGTGGGGAGCCCACAGCCATGCCCTCATTCTGAATGTAATAATTATTCTCAAACATAAAATAGTTCTGTTTTAGAACTACTTTTGTTAAGTTCAACAATTCCTCCCTGGCAGGTTGTGGTAATGTGGAATTTTTATCGAGGTTTTTCTTTAATATATGCAATGTTTCTTCGATGGGGACATTGGTGAATAAGTTCACAATATCAAAAGACGCCATGTAATATCTTGAACTGTAGTTTATATCAGATAATTTGTTAACTAGTTCTATTGTATTTTTTAAGGCATGATTTTGTTCTAATCTCGTTTCTTTACGTACTAATTAATTTATCCAACATTTTGGCAATTTTTTAAGCGGGAGAAGGTGTGAAGTTTACCAAAGGTCTGATTGGTGTGTTAGGCTTATGAATTTTAGGTAAGCCCCGTAAAAGTGGAGCTTGAGGATTTGTTACCTTGATATGCTTTATTTGCTCAGTGGAGAAGAGGTTGACACTACATGAAATTGCTTTGTTTATTTCTTTAGAGTACAATGAGGTGGGGTCAGTACAAAGTATCTGTATATGATTAGTTCTAATAAAATCCTGGACTTTATTTATATAATCGTCTCTGTTTAGAATAACAGTGCAATTACCCTTATCGGCCTTGGTGATAACGGCGATGTTATCAAATAACTTTTTCTTAATAGAATTTGCAATTGACCGTAAATTCGTATGTTTAGAGGTGTATTTTTTTATTGGAATAGGATTGTTAATCACCTTTTTAATATGATTCGAGATCATAACCCTTGAAATATCACGTGACTCAGTAGAGTTTATGTGTTTTAACGCAGTTTCAGCATTTAATAACTCAGATACTATGTTGTTTCTTCTACTATTAATGAAGTTAAAATTCAAGCCTTTGTTCAACAAGTTAAGTTCTGGTTCAACGAAATTTATATCGGTTTTATTTATAAATCTAGGGTGGAATTTGTGGGTGCACTGTACTATTTCATCTCGCAACTGGGCCGATATTAATGAATTCAATTTCTTAGAATGAATCTTCTTTTTAGCTAGGATTTGTTTATTAATTTGTCTCTCCAAATGACTAAATACATATAATTGACTCAGTGGATGTATATTATGTATAAGTTCCAAATGTATTCTAAGTAAGAGTTTATTTATCATGCATTTTTTACTATAAAGGGTTTTTATTTCACTTTTAATCCAAACGTTTACGGCAGTTCTTTTAGCTAATATCGCAGCTCTTGGTTTACTTCTAATTTTAAAATTTACGTATTTTGGTACTAAACCATACTCTAAACATTTTTTATTGAAGTTAATGTTATCAATAGTCTTGAAAAGTTTTAACTTGGTATTCTTGTAGTTGTAGGCTAATTTTGCTTGACAAGCGTCTAATTTGACCATTGTAGCCTCCGGATCACTGATTTTACTAAAAATTAAAAGTTGAAATACCTGTAGTTCTGTCGGTGATCCTTAAGTTAAGGTGCTGACGACCAAGGTTTTGGACTTAAAAGTCCATTATCAAGTCAGAAAGAATACCAAATTTAAAATTTATCCTCAACACTGATGTAGTGATGAGTCGTCTTGAAAACACTTATACATACACGGAAACATGGATACACAAAAAACATTAAATTTGGCCAAATTATAAAATTTAGGTCGAGAGCGTGGCGAAGCCGGCGAACGATGAGTCATGACTGGTCAAGCAAGTCGAACACATTGCTATGACGTAACAACCCATTCCCAATCATGATAATCCTTTCACTTTCTTTGCCTCGAAGTACCTCTGCCTTCTGTTAATCCTATAATTGTGTTATAAATTAAGTTAGATTCAAAGGATAATTTTTCATTGAGTACGGTAGGTCAGAAGGATTGTTTTTGGATGAACGATATATTTCAAATTCTTCGATTGTATTCATATGTTTACCTTTCCTGCAATAATGTAATATTTCTAGATTCGTGTTAATGTCGGTGTAATTATTCGTTCGCCGGTTTCGCCACGCTCTCGACCTAAATTTTATAATTTGGCCAAATTTAATGTTTTTTGTGTATCTATGTTTCCGTGTGTGTATAAGTGTTTTCAAGACGACTCATCACTACATCAGTGTTGAGGATAAATTTTAAATTTGGTATTCTTTCTGACTTGATAATGGACTTTTAAGTCCGAAACCTTGGTCGTCAGTACCTTAACTTAAGGATCACCGACAGAACTACAGGTATTTTAACCTTTAATTTTTAGTAAAATCAGTGATCCGGAGGCTACAATGGTTAAATTTATTTGAATTTTCTAACTGGTTGTTACGTTATTTAAACGGGTCACATGTTCAGAAAAACTAAAAAATGATGTCACTTTTTGTGACTTATCACATTATTTTAATATGGCATGGACAATGGGTCAGTATAAATCTATAAACCCTTCTGTAAAAGGTATAGAATAAAAAAAGTTTCATACCCCACATCATCTTTTGAGGATACGGTGTGACGGGTAAAAATGGCAAAAAACTTCAGAATTTAGAGCAATATGTACACAGATTTATATATACTTATATATATTTATTTATATGTATATATAAATATTTATATATATACATATATACACACACATATATTTAAATATATAACAGTTCTCAGTTCAATTAATTAGAGTTGATTTTTGAAATGTAAGAAACAATTTTTAGATTACTTTAGGTAAACATTACAATATAAATCGTAGCAACTCAAAAAATTAATATCTCAATAAAAACGTTAAAATAGTAAATCGACGTATTTTTGTCACTGTGACAGTAGAAATGTTGATGACAGTTGAACCTTAGAAGGTAAGACAACTCCAGGGAATGACAGAGGGAAGAGGCTCAGACCGTCGTTAAGGCACTCAGAGGGACAAAGGACCCTTCACATCGATTGCCTTTCCCTCCGCATTGACGATGACGGTTTTATTTCAACTGTTAAACGTTTGAGATGGAGTAAATTTATATGTACAACAATACATTCTATAATTCCATACCGATACTCAAAGGAAGGCAGGCTTGGTAGTTCTTGTGGGCCTACTCAGCCCAAAGCTAAACAATTTCGAGCTTAGTTTTAGTTTATATTCACATTTTAAAAAATAACCCTGGAAATATCAGTGTTTCTGAAAATATTGAGGAACAACCCCGTAATCTGGTTATAGATTACAAACAAGGGAAAAGGGTCTCAGCAATACTCCTGGGATGTATGATGCGGTTACTGGGATTGCCAGACTAGTTCCAACATTTATCTTAGTTTTATATGAGATATACTAATATGAGATAAAAATATTAATCTCAGTTAGGTTAACATAAATATCTATTAAGAATTTCAACTCTCAATAAACGACATGGGCTTTTATAAAATAACATGGGCTAGTAATAAAATGGTGCGATGAACAAAAATAAACAATTTATTTCATTAATCGTAAGTATATACTTATTTATGTCTGGAATATCAACCTTGCAATTTATCAAAGAATATAAATTTAGTTGCCTCTAAAATTCTTGGAATATTTAACCAGTATGTGATGTCAAAGGAGTGCTGGAGGCCTTGTCACAAAGCGACGCATCGTCTGACGGCGACTCACGACAGCAGCTGTGCCGCGGCGACTCGACCTGATCAATCATTCACACTGGCTTGCGATATCAACATAGGGCATACTTGTAAAGTATTTACTTTGTTAAATACGAATATTTTTACCCATTCAATATGAGGTATACATTGATAACATTAATACTACCGGGTGTTTCAAAAAGGACGCACATCGAAGTTTGAGGGAATATATTTTCTGTATAGGGAATATTTTGTTCCCCCAAATAAAAGTTGGCACTACCGTACTCATTGTTGAACCGGCATGCACCATTTTTCAAAGGATGAACGTGTGTTTATTATTGAAAGTTATTTCGCATATAAATCTTACGAACGAGTGAAAGACGAAAATCACAGGTCGACCGTCATTGTTAAGAGAATAAGTTCTGGACAATGTGAAACAACGTTTGACTACCTCACCCAAAAAATCACTTAGAAAGTTATCTGTACAGGCTGGATTGTCACTATCTTCCACTTTCAGGGCTACTAAAAAATTGAATCTGCGTCCTTACCGCATCGGAGTCGTTCATGAACTGAAGGATGTTGACCATGGGAAACGTATACAGTATTGTCGTTGGATACGTTCTCTTGTTAATGACAACGGTATTGAAATATTGGATCGTGTTTATTTCAGTGACGAAGCGTGGTTCCACTTAGATGGTTACGTCAACAGTCAAAACTGCCAAATATGGAGCACTGAAAATTCTCACGCATTTCAAGAACGACCATTACTTGCACGTAAAATTGGTGTTTGGTGTGCGATCTCCCGGCGTCGTATTGTAGGGCCTCTATTTTTTGACAAATCTGTAGATGGTGTTGTGTATCGCAACCTTATTGAACAATTTATAGCGTTGTTTGAATTAGACGATCGATATTGTTGGTTTCAGCAGGATAATGCAACATGCCATACTTCTGCCTAAACGATGAATATGTTACGAGAATTTTTTGACCATCGTGTGATATCAAAAGGATTGTGGCCGCCAAGATCCCCAGATCTTACTCCAGCTGACTTTTTTCTTTGGGGGAATTTAAAAAGTAAGGTTTTTAAAAACAATCCTCATACACTTGACGAATTGAAGGCTAATATTGAAAGTGAAATTAAAATCATTTCTGAGCAAACACTACGAAAAGTGGCTGCAAATGTTTTGAAACGTGTTCGAACCTGCATTACTAGTGGAGAAAGCCATTTTGAACATTTATTGTGAAGTTTTAAAGGTAATTTGAATATAATAAAGGTAATAATTTCATACAGCATAACTTATAATTACTTTAAAAACTTAATGTAATAAATTCACATTCTCAAACTTCCATGTGCGTCCTTTTTGGAAACACCTGTTATTAACAGACGACTAAGGCGCATCAGTTTCAACTGAATTTATACATAGTTTAACTGGAAATAAGACACTTTTAAACTGGTGTGAAAATAAAGAATATTTCCCTCCTAACGAAAACTATTCTGAAATACACTTTCCGGAGCGGAAAAGAATTGCCGGATGAAGGAAATCGAAACTGGATCAAACTCGGAACACCGTCTTTCCGGGACGTTTGACTTCCTGAGTATAAAATAAATCTGTACCAACAATGAATTCTGCGTGTACCTTAAAATTGACGTTTATGGATAGGGACAATCGACTATATAGGAATGTGTTAACCTTGTTAGTGAAAACAATTCTAATGATTTGAATAGCTTTTATAAAATGTTCCATATTTTTAATGGAATGTAATTTTTTTTAAATCATCAAGTATCTAAATTCGATTCAAAACCCCGACATATAATTCAATGAGAATAAAAAAACGGTATAGGTGGACTGACACCTATTCTCTAGATTATGGACAATATGCGAATCAAGAATAATTTATGCAATAACTGTATATAAATATAATAAAATCACCTGATAAGAAATAACATGTCAATATTTGTATATGTCATGAGTAAATTCCTCAACGTATAAATTATTATCGAATTATTACAGAAAATATACTATTTGTAATAATGTTGTCACTATCTGCTTGTAGAAAGTTAGACTACTTCCTGACTATCATTGACATGAACTACTAGGGTCTTCCTCCCTCGTCCCTATACAGCACAACAAGAAACTTTCAGAAAAAATATTGAAACTTAAAATTTCGAAGAGTGTAATTGCGAACAATTTTAGCTTCAAAATATTTTACTTTTGTTTAGTATCGTGGGGGAAAATGAAATTGTATCACCTGCATAGTCGGTTATACTAAAGGTAATTCCACAGTCGATCCCATGAATAGTGTAATATTGCCAATTGTTGAATCACTCGATTCTTGAAATTTGGTCACTGGTATTTTTTTCGATTTTACAATGACTTTCGATCTCATCAACCATTCAGAGTTGCTTTCCAAACTGTGGAATTAGGCGTACCAGGACTTAGTTATTCCTAGATTGACTGTTATTTAACGGGCAGAAGTCAAGTTTTTCAAATTTCTTTGTTGATTTCCGCAGGTTTTTGCAAAGAGTACAATCTTCCTTGAAACCTGGACGTAAGGGAGTTCCTCAGAGGTCCGCCCTTGGCCATATTCTATTTATACTCTTCATAAACGATCTTCTTGGCTGTGTTTCTAATTCGAAATTAGCTTATTTGCCGATGACACCCCACTCTTTGAAGATGCTAATAACAGTTCTAGCCTGGAAATCAAAAGTTTCATTGAGGACGGTGTGGTAGAGTGGGCAAATCAAAACTAAATAGTTTCAAACAAAAGTAAAACAAAAATTGTAGAGTTCAAAATAAGCCAATCAAGAGCTTCTGAACGCATTGATTACTTAATTGGTGACGAATCCATTGAGCCAACTTCAATTGTTAAATTATTATGCCTCCAAATTGACAGAAGTATAAAATTTCATGCTCATATTGATTTTATCCATCGGAAGCTCTCTTCTGATACTTTATTTTTATATCACTTTCTAAATTTGCCCTCACACAATTGTTTCCCACAACATACCATGGCATTATTTATCCTTTCTCACTATTATTTGGAGGCACGAGTCTCAAGAAACAAAATTTATCTTTGAATTACAAATAGCAATTTTGTATGCAATTTTCAGAAAATCACGCATGTACTCTTGCAAGTCGCTTTTCAAACCCAATAGAATTTTATCTTTTCCTTCAATTTAGCCTATATCTTAGATACAATAACACTTTTTCTGAGCAAACATTAAACATTTTCGTCACAACCAGCTACAAATTATGATTTAAGAAACACTTTCAGTGCAAGAGTACCTAAACATAAAACCAGTTTTTTTATTTCAAATTTATTTTATAATGAAGTTTCACTTTTTAATACTCTTTTAATTTCAATTAAGTCAAAAGCAAGCTGCAGCAGAAGTGTTTAAAATAGGGTTAAGAATTGTTTACTTGAAAAATGCTTAATCAACTACTTTATTAATGTATTGACACTGTTGTGCAGTTAATTGGAAACTGTCAAAATAAATATGTCTGAATCTGTAGAACTGCCAAACCATATTTTATAATTACATTTACATTTTAGACTATTTTACCATATTTTTGCTGTAATCTTGTGGAGTTTAATTTAGTTCAAGATCAAAATATCAGTTTACAAAGAAAGCAATGGAGGGTTTGTTTGTATTGAAAATTGAAAGCTACATAGGGATGATTGTGCCTATCTATACATTAAAATTACTCAATAATATTTTGAGGTACTATACACGTAATTTTTTTTGTTTATGATTTTTTCTCGTATGGGAAATAATATGTTATTATGACGTTTAAGTAGGATATCCGAAAATATTTACCACCCTCTGGAACAAATAATACGTATACACAATCGTATCAGCAGAGTTAAAATCGTTAGGTAAGCAAGAGGTTTGTTCATGAAGTGTTTCTTAAATGTTATGTTCAACTCAAAAAAAGTTGGTTATGTCAGATGAAACAATCTTCGGGCTGAGATTGTCAAATGTGTAATATCTGAAATTATAATTTTGCACAATATTAGTTTTTACTTATTTTAGTTGTGATAATTGACTGAATTGTTTGTTGATAAGTTTATAAGCTACTATACACAGCTATAGTTAGCCAATAATTAATCATGGTTATGAATGTTGTAGTTTGTAAGGTAAGGTCTGGTAATGTTGAATGTTGTTAGTGTGGGTTGACCTGTAAGTGCTCAGAGTAACGGCAACCGTGAAGGACCCACACGGGACCAGTTCCGATGCTGATTGGCCTTAGTTTCCAATATAATACTGCGGTTTATATACGTTAACAGAATATCAAATACTGTATGTTTAATGTTCTAATTCGCTTTAAGTGTTATTTAATCAATAATAATTAACAATATGTTGCATTATAATTTTTTAATTACCCTTACAAAATTCATGTCTGTGTAAAGTTTTAAGCTTATTAACTGGGTTTGAATAAATTATCACTAAAATATGTTACAGTACACTTAATTCAAATACTATACGATGGTAATTAAAACGTATTTTTGCGTGTGTTTTAGCAACTGGTATTGCCAGTCGGTTTTGGCTCACCACTATCCTGCACATACGTGAACATATGGTTATTATGGCGGTAAAATTATGTACGTAAAGGAAAATATTTTTGGCTATTATTTTATATATTTTAGAATATATTTTTAAGTCAATGCATACGTAAATATCCGTCACTTTAGGATAAACAACATGCTGTATACTATGGAAATATGTTTTAAATAAATTACAAATGTAAAATCGTCATCAGTTATCAAAACCTTGACGCCTAATGCCTTTATTTGTAAAACCTGCCACATTGGCAGTTGCCAAATTGTATAAATATAATTTAATTTAATACTGTTTTCAAACCTACTGCAGTTTGTTCATCATCAGCTTCAAGTTCTAAAAATGTCATTACACGTGGATGCTCGTGGATAGATGTGTTCACAGTTTCCATTAAATATGTTTGGTTTTAAAATGTTTTCAAACGTGTTTTAAGCATTCTAGTGAAATTTTGATGAGCTGGTGAATGTAAAACATATTCTATGAAGAAGCTGTAGATCAATCGTATCAGGTTTGTAAGCGGTTTTTCAATTAAATTATTTCTACACTATTTGATGTAAGTACCGATGTGGTAGTGTTTTAGAATTTAAAAAATCAAAAATATTCTATCAAGTTTAAAAATAAAATTTGCAGCATTGCGAGCATCATAGCTGATGCAAAGCTGCTGGGGAACATATGGTTTTACTCATTCGGGGAGGTGTAAATGATGCAGACCAAATCGTTCTATTCCATCCATCTGAGCACAGCAGGAACGATTTTTCAGTCTAAACTATTGACCACGTTAAAATAAAAATATAAGACAGTAAATGATGATATTGAAACAGTCTAATACTTTCAATTAGTCGTAGTCGATTTTTCTATTTTTATCAAACATGACGTAGAGGATAACGTTCTTGTCTCCAAAACCGATATATCACTGTTATTGGGCTAAAAGCCTGTAGTATTCAATCCTTTTTTAGACAGAAGTTTATTATTATTAGTTTATTAGTCTCCTGCTGACTAAGAAAGGTTTCACGACAACAGGTATTGTAACCAATTAATAAAATATCTTGGACAAAGTTACGCTATAGAGTAACTAACTGGTAACTCGTACATCATTATTACCTAACCACCCAGAACAAGGACAATTGATAATATGATTACGAGATGCCTACAGAACGCTTATTTCCAAAAAAATGGGTACATTATTTTCTCGGTAAATACAATTTTGGACATAGGCTGACTTTTGTGATTAAGTCCTGCTTACATTTTAGGTTAGGTTTTGTTTGTGGGTTTGCATTCCTTGTTGAAGGCATGGACATTGACTTTTCATCCAGCTCATGTTGGGGAACACAATAGACCTCGGTTGATATGTTTGGACTCAGAGTCCAACCAGTCATGAAATTAATCAACCTTATTATTCGTGCATTTTGCACACCAAATCTTAAATTTTGAATAATAATAGTTATACATTTTTATTTAAGATTTTTGCAAAACAATTTACACGTTAATAATTTCTATAATTACGATCATCAAATTATTATGGGTTGATTTTTACTTAGGAATCGGTATAGTTAAATACTTATACTAAAAATATACATATCAGAATAATATGTAGTAATCAAAACATAGAACTACTGTAATCACGCCGTTGCAATGTGTTGGCGCTGAGGTGATTAACACAGGGAGACCACGACCATTGACAGGGTCACAATCCCACTGTATCGGACCATTGTGCTTTTATCTATCAAGTTCATCCGTTTGGGAAGGATACCACATGTACGTCATTTTCCATACAACCAGGTTACAGGAAAAATAATTTTTTAATGATTTCACTGTTTGTGTTTTTAATTGAAATGATATATCAGGTCGGTATGTATGAGTATGTTACCTTTAAAAAAAATTTTAGAAGGGTTTCGAAAAAATAATTTAAAAATAATTATTTAAAAAACATTTAAGTAAAACTGACGTAGCAAAAGGTTTTAAGTCGTGGTGCTTCTGAAATGTTAACTTAAACTAAAATTGAATTTTAAATCGTTCTATTCAAAGAATATCACCATATAAAAATATATCAATATATAAATAAACACAGCAAATCTTAATTTTGATAAAAATTTACCGTACATAAATAGTAAAAAAAATTAAGATTGGGAGTTTTAAGAGAAAACAGTATGGAATAACACCTTTATCCAGGAGCAGGCGGTATAGTACCCACCCACTGTTATCACACTTTAATATTTCATAGTTCCATTGCTCAAGTCAATAAGTTTTATATTTATTATATTTTTATATTATAACAAACGCGTCAATTTTTCTGGGAACCAAGACAAATACTCTAATTTTTTTTGCTGAGTTACTTTCTGCGTATGATTGAATAGAAAACGAGATCGCGCAGCACCCTGCTGTGAGGAGACCGAATTATTCACAATATAGTAAACGAATAGTACTGAGTATGTAAGTTTTCTGCAACAAGGGTTGTTTAACATGGTATTATGCCTATATTAGGGCTGGTAACTCAGTAAAACACACACCAACTATTATCAAATTATGTCAATAATTAAGAGAGTTATACTAATTTATCTATTCTCTATAATAATTAGATGGGCAATGAAAACGTATATTTTCTGATGTTCGAAACATTACAAAAGGTTAACTATATGGACTTACATACCAACATTTTTGAGTAAAAAAAGTAAATAATTGAGTAATTGAATTTTAGTTATTCTCCATGAGATTAACGTTCGGCAACATACTGTGTTTACCATTTTGAATATCTCAGTAACCAATTGACCTAGAGCCACGATTCAAAAGTATAAAAACGGTGCAGCTTCATTGATTTGGTGTGACTGACATCCTCAATAATAGGAGGCATCTGTCACACGTGACATCTGGAGGGGTACCCTACTCGCACATGCATGCACGCATACACACACACAAGGTCGAGTTATGGTGCAGTATCTGTTACTGTTACGTCATGACATTTATAAGTACTTTTGACTCTGTAATTCCCTGACAATCGTTTAAACAGTTCCTCATTACTGTATTCTTATAGAGACTTGTGCTTACAAAGGTCATCTAGAGTTTGTAGTACATTGGTTTTTATACTTACGACCTTACGAACAATGAACGTTAGGTTGCACATACACCTTGTACTTTTGCCAACTTAATGGGCCATACTACTGGCTCCATGCGTTCTGGGTGGAACAGTTCACATTTGAACCTCAAGTTGCCTTGTGACTCTTGCTGTTCAACTACATACCCCAGGCGTCTCCTAGGCAATTCTTACCTTAAAATCCTCTCACAAGTTTCGTTTATCCATAAACAGAATAATGCAAGAAACATTTTTTCTTAAAAATGAAGTCTTACAAAACAAAACGCAGTAACTGAAACTATTAGCTGATCTTATATGCCATAATGACATCAAACTTATCAACTTACAACCAGGTTTAGCTGTTTTTGCGTTTCCGTTGTGGTTGGTGATTGCGACGGCGGATTTCTACTACACAAACCACACTGTATAATAGACTACTACTAGGAAGACCTGGGGACAAAGCGAAGTGAGTCATTGTCTACAAGTAACGGTTACAAGAGAAAAGTGACATTGGCTGCCCGTGGTAAACGCTGTACATTGTCTGAGAACATCTAATTTTATTCTGTGGAGAGTAATATTTTAAAAATCAGGTTCTTCCTAACTTTTCCTCATTCCGTTTTTCATGGAACTAGGTATGGAGTGTTGGGCTACATCATCCAGTTTAACCTACTCAAACAGGTTTGGCATTACTTGGGGGGGGGGAGTTATGCCCCAAAACATTCCAACAATTATTTTAACTTGTTTTTCTTGTTAGTTCAAATCAAAATGCCTTTTTATTGCTGCTTTACAGAGTAACTCGTGTCATTTATGATACTTATCTACAAAAAAAGAATAATGAATAATTAAAATTTACACATCAATATGTACATAAAAATGATCAAATTACAATATTTGGCATTATAGTGGTACAGTTTTACAGGTTTTACGGCTCATTAATTCTTTCAATTTCGTCCTGAAGGTTGTAGTTGACAAAACTTTTAGGTATTGGGGGAGGTCATTATACAATTCAGGCCCAAAATATGAAAACTCCCTCCTACCCATCTCCATACTCACTTTAGGAAAATAAAATTGGTCGTCCTGTCGGGTGCTACGCAGCGCCACCCTCCACCAGGTGTTCTGGCTCGTGAAGGGTCTTCACCCGATGAATGAGGTTGCATGTTTGCATCCTGCACACATCCTCAATCGTACACAGCCTAGCAGCAGTACGGAAGGGAGAAATATGCTCTCGTCGGGGGACACCGCACACAAAGCGCACAGTGGCATTCTGCAGCCGCTGGAGTCGGGCCATCACCTCCCGAGTAATGCTGTTGCCGTACACAGGAATACAGTAATGAACCATCGACAGCACCAACGACTCAACAAGCCGTAGCTTGAGTGCTTCAGGCAGGATGGATCCGGTACCTGTACAAACCTCGCGGTCTACACATTGTACTACAGCCACTTGTACTACACGTGTGATGTGGTTAGAAAATGTGAGTTTGAAAAATTGGACGATAACTTTTCAGACTATAAATGTGTATATGACATTTAAATAAACATGAACTAATATAGTTTTTTTATTATTTGGGGGGAGTTATGCCCCAAAACATTCCAAAAATTATTTTAACTTCTTTTTCTAGTTAGTTTGTAAAATTGGACGATAAGTTTTCGGACTATAAATGTGTATATGACATTTAAATAAACATGAACTAATATAGTTTTTTTATTATTTGCGGGGAGTTATGCCCCAAAACATTCCAAAAATTATTTTAACCTCTTTTTCTAGTTAGTTTGTAAAATTGGAAGATAATTTTCAGACTATAAATGTTTATATGTAATTTAAATAAACATAAACTAATATAGCTTTTTTATTAATGACATATAGATTTTTTTAATTTATTTTGTAACCTTTAATATTTGAAATCCTAATTTCTCAGAATTAGCTATAATGATTTTTATTGAAATTTATAGATGTTCGGCAGCCAAATAACCATCTGCTTTCAGTAAAAGTTACGGTTCTAAAGTATTATTTGGTCCAACATAATTTTTTTACTGCAAACGATAACTTTTTAAAATAGGCTAATTACTCTTATTGAAACCACATCACAACTTCCAAATTGATTTTAATTCTAGTTAGTTTGTAAAATAGATAATTTTCAGACTATAAATGTTATATGTAATTTAAATAACATAAACTAATATAGCTTTTTTATTAATGACATATGTTTTTTTTTTTTTGTCCTTTATATTGAACCTAATTTCTCAGAATTGTATAATGATTTTTACAATCATAGATGTTCGCAGCCAAATAACCATCTGCTTTCAGTAAAAGTTACGGTTCTAAAGTATTATTTGGTCCAACATAATTTTTTTACTGCAAACGATAACTTTTTAAAATAGGCTAATTACTCTTATTGAAACCACATCACAACTAAGCAAATGAGTGTTTTAAATAATAATTGTATGGATGATGCCATAGAACGGTTCGTCGTATACGCAGTACGTTGTATAAAAGCGTTCAATGTTATTCTTACGGAGGATGTTATTTTCTGTTTTCTTCCTTATTTATTGACCGTTTCTCATGAAGTTTGTATGCAGCTTACAATCACGTCAGCTTCTCTTCGAAAATCTCTATCGATACATCAAGTATCACACATACAAGTATCGATTTATTAATACAAGTATCTTTCTACAGTTTATTAACTGTGGAAAGAAATTTGATGAGCATTTTTGAAACAATTAGTTTATGCTGACAAAAGTTCACGGATCTGATAGTAAACGGTAATAAAACGGTTTTATTAGAGCAATAAATAAATAACTAACCTATAACTAGAGTAGTAGTACTTATTGATTTTTGTCGTTTCTATGGAAATACTCTATCAGACACATTTCTCCGCCTTAAAAATTTTAATCTTACATATTGTTTGAAGGTTTATTTCAGGAAATGGCAATTTAAACTTCAATGTCAGTAAATTACTCAAGGTAATGAAAACTCTGGTTTAAAATCTCATATAAAATCACGGTCTTCATCGTAAAAAGGTTGGAACTTTTTATTACGCTTTAGATTAAAATTTTCATTCTATAACCAATTTAGGAAGTGAAATGATATGTGCAAAGAATCTAGTTAAAATATGAGATGGAAAATTGACGAAATAGAATTTGAAAATGATACACTATCCAAGCTTCACCTCTGTTTTATTTCTTTCCATCTTATAAAGCTTCCTTTTAGAAGTTTTTAAGTTTCTATCTGCTTACGACTATTAGGTGACCGACCAATTTTTCGGTCAACAAATTAAAACTTTATTTTTTCTAGCAAAATCAACCACCACTTATTAGATGGGTAACATTGTTGTGTTGGTTATTATACACTCATGAATATGTGAATGTGTAACTACGCATAACTGGTTCGGCAGCAGATTTAGCTCTATACAGTTATGATATTGCTTGTTGAAGGCGTGTTAGTTAAATATTCAGGGCAGTTAAGTGGCCGAAGTGCCATTTAGCGTACTTCAAAATGCTTTCAGACCCAATATGTAAGCGTCCTTATTAATTCAATTTACATGAAATCCAAATTTCTTTTCAGACATTATTTGAGGCAATCTATTATTAATGAATTTGTCGTTTTAATTTATTTACATTTGTTTTGATTTATATGCTCATTTTTGTAGTTGGTTGCTTATTGGCGGCTTTGGTACATGAGATATACTTGTAAATCATATGGAAGCTGGAATTATGTATCCATTTACCAATACTTATCTATAACTTATTTACATTTTTAGTTTTAGTAAACAATTATGTTCGAATAAGCTAAGTTGAAAAATGATTGCTCCTCTTGGTAGGAAACCTACTTGCTCCTTTTTTACGCTATTGTTAAAAGAAAAAACAAATAACTTCCTTATTATTTGTAATACTACCATAAAACTTGTTATACGTCTTCATTTAGATAAAGCTTACAAATCTTTGTTAGAAACCTACATTTTTCCCCATGGCAGCAAACGTAACGTACTCGTTCTTCTTTTTATTCCTAAGAATTTGCACAATGTTATAAGATTTTAATTTTTTTGGAAGATTTTATGAATAAATAAAATGTATCCATAAAGTGATTTTATTCTTGCAGCACGTTTAGAATATCGCTTTTTATTCTATATTTTATATGTGTAGAATTTTCAAGATGTAGATGTAGATGTAGATGTAAGATGTAGATGTGTAGATTGGGTTCGAACTCTTGTCGTTTTACTACCTAACACAAAATTAATGTTCGATAGGTTATTAAAGTTACAAGGAGTTAAAAACGGTAACTGTGTCCGAACTCGATCCATTGACCCTCGGATTTTGAGGTGAGCTATTCAGATGTCAATTAAAAGATGTTTTAAGCAAAAAAGCTTTACTTTTTAAACAATTACAATTAATTTGTACATGGCTTCATTTACGTAACCATTGATGAACACAATATTTTGGTAAACGTGTCCATACAATAAAATTGATGATATAAATTACCTCTTAAAAGGGATGTGTTAGTGTACTCCGTTAATTTTAGTTTCAGCTCCCTTGTAACTTTATGTAAATTCTTGAATTTTATACTTGTCATTTTGTTTCAATGATAAAGTTAGCCATTCACCGCGTTCTTAAACAAAATTGAATCAATTATAAATAACAAAAATAATATTTGTAGATATTAGCCTCGAGACCTATTTAACTAATTAAAATTATTATTTAGCTTTTTGGTAGCCTAAGGCGTCAATCATTGTTTTCTCCTGCATGACATGTTTCACAACATTTATGATGCATCATCAGTCGCGTACAGGTCTCAACTTCGCACGGAAGTGGATGTCAACATATATAAAACACACGAACACATACAAAACAACGGGGGAATTTATAAAAATAATACTTATTTAATGCATTCGCTACATTACAGTGAAGGTTTTTCAATTTTGAAACTGTACGCCGCCCCTTGAAAAGTAAATAACGAGCATTTAAAAACCCACTTCCTATATTGGTCGCATTTTTATTTTTTTTATTTTTTTTTTTAATTAATTACTAATAATTACAGATGTCTTTGTAGTTTAAAGATTTAATCCAATATCATAATACGAGCAAGGTTTGTATATATATATATATATATATATATATATATATATATATATATACGTATATATATATATATGTGTGTGTGTGTGTGTGTGTGTGTGTGTGTGTGTGTCTTTCGTGTGTTTTATATATGTTGAAATCCACTTCCGTGCGAAATTGAGACCTGTACGCGACTGATGATGCATCATAAATTATGTGAAACATGTCATGCAGGAGAAAACAATGATTGACGCTTTAGGCTACCAAAAAGGGAAATAATAATAATTTAAAAAATCTATTTATAAATGATCTAAGTATTTGAAAGTAGCTAATTGGTGTCTTACATGGTACTGTCATGTTACCAAATACACGTACGATCTAATACAAACGACTTTCTATGAATTAGTTTCCCCACCGTTACATTATATCAACAATGTATTGATTATTCTCTATACTAAAAACAATAATGTAAAATGAATGCGGAAGTTGGGTAAGCTTAATGAAGATCAAGCTGGGAAGCCATAAACCTGGTGCTGCATAGTTAACGTTTCATCACCTCCAGATCGAGAGCTCAGCTGATAATGTTTATAAAGAGATGATTAATAATGCCGTCTCCCGCAAACCAGACGCCGCTTATCTTCGACTTTGATTAACGTACCTTGTTTCAAAAATATTTTTAACATATAGCACGCATATTAAAGAATATTTTCTCAGGACTTTCATGTTGCCATAAAAGCCAATTCAGTCTAATAATACTATTCTCACACACATTGAAAAAGGACAATTTAATGGAACTACAAACAATGGAAGACACATAAACCAAATGCAATGTAGTCTATATTTTAAGCTATATTTTATGGCTATTTTATATTTTATGGACTTTTTCATTATGTAAATGTAATTTACGACATATAAGTAAATTGTCTTTGATAAAAAAGCTGTTAAATTGTCTTATTTTGACTTATTGTCTTATATACATTGTGAAAACAATTTGATCTGGAGACTAATAATGTATTATTGTAATTTATTTCGCAACCTTCTAGTCATATTCCCTCTACTAGTCACAACACTTGTCCAAGAGTAAGCTCTTGCTTGAGTAAGAGTAGCTTTTGCCGCTAGAGTAAGCTTTTATAGCCAAATAAGAGCTCAGATAGTGGTCCTTGATGTTGTGGATAGTGTAGTGGATAGAAAGTTGTGCTGACAAGTAAAACAGTTGAAGCCATTCGGAGGTACGAGGGTTCGAATCCCGACCATGAACAATCCCAATTTGACTTGCAAATGTGTGGTATAGTGGAGTGGAGGGTTCTCCTTAAATAAATGGTGACTGGCTTGGGTGGAAGTTAACGGCATTTGTAGGCTTAACTGGGATTGAAGCTTTGCCTGCCTGTTTTGCTTTTATGATTAGTGGTTATAAGGGGGCATGTTTTTGATTTTATGTGTATATTTGGTATTTTAAGATGAGTTTCAAAAAAATAAAAAAATAAAATTGTCCAAGCAGCTATAGGGTTAAAGGCCTCTCCTGATTCTAGGAAGAGCTCTCAGTGGACCAAAATTACCAGAATAAATTATTGTATGTCCAGTAGATTTAATAATTGAAATGTCTCAAAATTAATTTTTTGTGCATTCATAAATTATGTTGTAGAGGTTCTTAGATTTGTGTTAAATGAAAGGGATCGGTTAAAACAGAAAATTGCAAGTCATTCTTTAATAAACTGTAGTTATTACAACCCTCAGCACAATAGCAATTAAATACTAATTTATTACATTGTTTACTTTAATTTGACTATGTCAGGACAGAGTTTTAGTATATTAAGACATGGATGATAAATTTAAATTTTAATAATTTTTTTGTATTTTTATTCTGTTCCTAACCTCTTAGACTAAAACGATTCATAGTCTAACACTCTCTTACAGTTTACTTAATTAAAAAAGTACTACTAATATTCCTTGTCCATGTTATAACTCATCTTAGACATTTTATATCTTGTTAAATTTAAAAAAACTTTAATATCATTATTTGCTGGCATTCGTGCAGTTCAAATTACCAAAAGGTAACATGTTTTAAAGCTAAAACTTTCAAGTTATTGAATTTGGTAATAAGGTATTAAATAAATATTATATGAATGAACACAATAAATTTTTAAAATAATATGTTTTTTTAAAATAACATTTGTATTTTTAAAATATTATCTTTTTATTTTTATGTAAAGATTATTTATTCAGGATCTTATAACCAAATTCAATAACTAAAACCTCAAATAAAAATCCTGAAACTGTGAACAAACTAAAACAATACAACTACAGTTACGTTTTCAGAACAACTCAATTAATTTAATGAAATGTTTTCAACAAAATCGCACAAAAAGTATATTAGTTTTATATCGGGGAGCGACATAGCATGAACGCCTTGTTTGACTAACGACGCCATTATTTTGACTCTCATGTGCTGATAATGAACGTGACGTCATTGTCCCGCCCAGCTCTACCTTGTCTGCGGTTAATATCCCAGCCAGACCCTTCCAAAGAGAACTTTGCACTTTTATAACTTTTAAGGTAAAGACAAAATCAAACTAACAACTAATACTAATAACTAATAACTGAGCTGAGGAGGAAATTGCAAATTGAAAATGTATAAATTCCATAAAACAATTATTATTTTTATATGAATATACTTCGTAGAAGCAAACTATGATGAAGTGAAGATTTTTACTTTCTCCCCTTATATAAAAAAAGTATTTTTTCGTCAAATTTTAATTTTGATTATATATATATTTTTGGGGTGATTGGGACGTGATGTCTGTCCGTCCATGTGTCCGTGTGTCTGGATGTGTACAGTGCCACAGCCTACCCCGTTGGTCTGATTTAGATGAAATTTGGCATGTATGTATATATTCACGGTATCCCAGGCGTTTTTTTCATTTTTTTGAATTTTTGATTTTTGTGGATTAACGTCCCTAAAAACCCTATAAAAAACGTGAAAAATCCATTCTCAAAACGGCTCTAACATTTTTATTAAAATTTGCAGTTATAGTGTACAGAGTACTAAATAATTTGACACCACCCGCATATCTGTAAAAATGACGGTTCAAAAGTTATGGGCTATTAAATGTCAAAAAAATCAAATTTTTAAATTTTCAGCGAAAACAATAAAAGTAAAGTATAACTTGACTGGTACCATTGAAACCAGCTTAAAAAACTAAACAAATTATTTTCATATTTGTCTACGACTAAATTCCAGAGAAAAGTTAAATTTCAGTTACGATAAAATATGTTTCTGAAAGCGCCCTATGTATTTTTATAAAAATAAAAAATCAATTTCCTTACTTTCCAAGTTTTCCATGAAACTTGGTATGAAGCGTAAGGTCAAATCACCGAACAAAACCAGCTCAAAAAAGCTGTGTTACTTTTGTCCCCCCCCATACAATTTGAACAATTAATATAACTTTGTCTCTCGTATTTTTATTTTTAGAAATTGGATGATTATTTTTGAAACAATACATTATTAAATGATATTTAGATTAACTTTGTAGAACATGATAGTTTTATTACAGATTGTCTTTTTTTTAATTTACTTAAGGGAGAAAGTATGTGTCAGTTCACCGGTACCGTTTATTAATTAACTTAAATACTGTATTTAATTTTGATTATATAATTTTATGGTGATAGTATGGGGACGAGGTGAATCCACCTGGTACGGTAATCCACCTCCATGTGATGACATTCTTCAACGCCCCCACACATTAGTTGAACATATAGCACTTAACCTCTGTTCAATGTTCATGTTGGTATCCACTAGATAATATTTAGTGATGTTCGGTGGGTGTGGTATTCTCTTGTGTGGATTAACGTCCGCACTATCGAACACTGCGGTATTCTGCAAAGATCATCCTCATTATTAGATCAGTTTGTAATTCAAAAGCAGTGTTTGGACTCCACGTTAAATCGTAGGTCGCTTAGATATTTCATTGACTGTTAGGCTATTAATTAACAGTTCTGTTAGGGAACGCGGTAGCCTTAGTCAGAAATAAGACTACAAGATGGCGCCACAATCATCCTACACTCATTTCTCATTCATACTAGGCTTAAAATATCTACCTGGTTAGGGTACATTTCAGTTAAAAGTATAAAATATGTTTTCATATTCCTAACTACTGTATAAATATAATAACCCACTATTATATTGCTAAGTAGATATAACACTGTATAGTACGGAGTGAATAAAATGGCACAGGAGAGTCAGGCCCCAGAACCAAAGCCAGAGGGGTCGATTGAAACTGCTTTGTTTAATATAGCCACCTTAGCCACTCGCTTCATTAGGATCGTGTATTATTTGGTTCATCATATAGAGTTAAGGTGTTCTAAATGTGGTTTATATTAGTAATAAACTGTGACGGTGCGACAAGAATTAATTTACGGTATATGATATTATTAATATAGGGCATATGATGAAATGAATACTTTCCACAAGCTATAATAAAATTAGGTTTTGAATATGGTTTATTATGAGAGTTGCTTAAATAGTATATTTCATTACAATGGTGGAAAGCGGCTGTTTCCAGGCCACGATCGAGTTTACACGCGAAGCATCAAGCCGAGCGTGTAAACTCGATCAAGTTACGGAATAACACTTTTAATCCAAGCTATGAACGATATTTTTCATTACACTGTAATTAAGAATGAATTAAGAGAACTAATTATTTAATTAATATAATATTTCAAACTGAGCTTTAGTTGCCCATTTGATTCCCTCAATACCGGCACAATGGCAACAGTAATATTGTTTTTACAGCGGTTTTCAATTTGTACAATCTTCACTGGCACTATTGTTAAAGCTACTATCGTTCAGCGCTTCTAGTGTCAGAAATCGTAACTAAATACTAGTGTGGGTACATCTCCAGCTGATTTCCCCGGCCTACTTACTGAAAAAACTTACTTTCTGTACTCGCAGCTAACTTTGAAAACAGCTGGAATTAATGACCTGTAGGAGTTCAATATACAAATGCCATATTTTCCTTTAAACTAGAATAGAACATTTCATTGCTTTTGCATGGCAATAGGAGGTAAAGATTAGATTATATGCAAAATACAGAGTTTAACTTGCTATGTAGCCCGTTACATAAAAGGTAATGGTGCTCTCCCTTATGACACATTTTATTGCACTTTATTACTCCACAGATATACGATCTTTGCTCGGTATTTTAATTCTATATACTTTGTTCAAGTGTAATTTCATTTACACATTTCTATGTCTCTCTAGCATAAGCTATTTTAAAATAGCTCTCAAAACTAAGACGATGCATTTACGGGCCAAATTCGTCATAAGAACTTGCAGAGTATCATAACTAAGCTAAACAAAAAATCAAAGAAAATAGGAAATATTATATTATGTAGCTAAAACTATATATGCAACTTGAATAAAAATGCTATTTAAATTAAAATAGATAAAACAATGTTTATGATAATAGAGTACACAAACTGGATACAACGATTTGGATAAAATTAAGTGATTTTTTTTAATCAGACAAGGTAAATGAAACTAAAATGTCATGTGAAATACACTTATTTTAAAATACAATCAATTAATTTCGGAAATATGTAGTTGTTGCGTCAGAAGTCAATTCAAGACGAGAAAAAAGAAACTAACTTTACTCCCCATCTACACTCCCTAAAATAACCACACAAAGGGTAACCAAAACCGATTGAAACTACCAATTATATTACAGTACAATATACAGAAACTTTAACGTTGAATGAATAGTATAAATGATTTTATTTGGAATATCAAAATAAACTATATAATCTATTAAATATATATACTTTAACAAAATGTAGTTCAGTGTACTAAATGAATGATTGTCTTTTTTGTTTTTTTTCTTCTTTTGTCTGTAATTTTCGTTTCGTAAAAAAGGTTTTCAAGCAATGGAGAAATAGTAACTGTGTACAGGAAAAAAAATAAATGAATTCAAAGAAAAGTTTACAATAGGAATTTTGAAATCATATGGTTTTAAGCTGTTGAGTTGTATCATTTATTTGTTGATCATTTTCTTTAATCATCATTTTATAGTTAACCGAAGCAGCCAGTTCCATGAGGAGAGGCAGTGATCATGGACCCCGGTAAGAATGGAAGAGAGGTATGTGGAGGACCTCCGTGACGTTCCCCAGCTTACTGCAGTGAAGCTGCCAGTTCCATGAGGAGCGGCAATGCTCCTGAACCCCGGTAAGAATAGAAGAGAGGTATGTGGAGGACCTCCGTGACGTTCCCCAGTTTACTGCAGTGAAGCTGCCAGTTCCATGAGGAGAGGCAGTGATCATGGACCCTGGTAAGAATGAAAGAGAAGTATGTGGAGGACCTACGTGACGTTCCCCAGTTTACTGCAGTGAAGCTGCCAGTTCCATGAGGAGCAGCAATGCTCCTGAACCCCGGTAAGAATGAAAGAGAAATATGTGGAGGACCTCCGTGACGTTCCCCAGTTTACTGAAGTGAAGCTGCCAGTTCCATGAGGAGCGTCAATGCTCCTGAACCCCGGTAAGAATGGAAGAGAAGTATGTGGAGGACCTCCGTGACGTTCCCCAGCTTACTGCAGTGAAGCTGCCAGTTCTATGAGGAGTGGCAATGCTCCTGAACCCCAGTAAGAATGGAAGAGAGGTATGTGGAGGACCTCTGTGACGTTCCCCAGCTTAATTCTGCGAAGCTACTAGTTCCATGAGAAGCAGCAGTGATCCTGGTCTTCCGGTCAGAATGGAACAGAGGTATGTGGAGGACCTCTGTGACGTTCCCCAGCTTAATTCTGCAAAGCTACTAGTTCCATGAGGAGCAGCAGTGATCCTGGTCTTCCGGTCAGAATGGAAGAGAGGTATGTGGAGGACCTCTGTGACGTTCCCCAGTTTACTGCAACGAAGCTGCCAGGTCCATGAGGAGTGGCAGTGCTCCTGGACCCCCGGTCAGAATGGAACAGAGGTATGTGGAGGACCTCTGTGACGTTCCCCAGCTTAATTCTGCGAAGCTACTAGTTCCATGAGGAGCAGCAGTGATCCTGGTCTTCCGGTCAGAATGGAAGAGAGGTATGTGGAGGACCTCCGTGACGCTCCCCAGTTTACTGCAACGAAGCTGCCAGTTCCATGAGGAGTGGCCGTGCTCCTGGACCCCCGGTCAGAATGGAACAGAGGTATGTGGAGGACCTCTGTGACGTTCCCCAGCTTACTGCAGCGAAGCTACCAGTTCCATGAGGAGCAGGTGTTATATGTCCCTGAGTATCTTCTTTGGATCCTTTGGAGTTTCTAAGGGACAGTGAACATATTTTCCAGACGTCGGTTGGCCTCCGTTGACTATAACGGCCGGTGCAGCTCAGGGTATGATGGGATATTGAGACTGACCCTCCCTGAAGACTCCTTCCTCGTGGGTTATGCGGATGAGATGACGTTGCAGCGGTCATCGTTGCTCGTGACGTCCAGTTTATCCAGTGGAAGTTAAATCAGATTATAAGGCTTATCACTATATGATTGGAGGACCACGGTCTGAGCCAGATCCGATATGGCGCGGAAAGAGCGGGGACGAAAACGGCTGCACTCAGCCGACTTATGGCGAACGTCGGAGCTGACAAGCGCAAGCTCCTTTTGTCTGTCAAGAACTTGATACTACTTTACGGATGCGAGGTCTGGGTAGAAGCACTGAGGAAGGAATGCTATCGAAAGCAGATTGGTTCGGTCCAGATAAGGGCGGCTCTGATGATAGCGTCAGCTTATCGGACAGTCTCCGAGCCGGCATCGTTGGTGGTTGCGGGGGTCGTACCCGTTGATCTTCTGGCCCAGGAAAGGAAGCAGGTTTTCAAATCAAATCCAATCTTGGTGTCTAGGAGGCAACACGTGTGGCCAGAGAGGACACAATGACATCGTGGCAAGAGAGATGGAACCAGGACACGAGAGGTGCCTGGACGCGTGGATTAATCCCGGAACTGTCCGTGTGGGTCGAGCGCAGGTTCAGTGAGGTCAACTTCCTTACCACGCAGCTCCTCACTGGGCACGGGCTATTCCAAGACTACCTCCATAAGCTGGGCAAGGTCGACAGTACATCCTGTCGATACGTGGATGCTCCCCAGGACGATGCCTGCCACACATGAGCGGTGGGCATCCCAGAGAGGAAGTATGGAACTGGAAGTGGGGGCCATCTCGCCCGAGAACATTGTCGCTCTCATGACGACATCTCTTGAGAACTGGAGGCATATTACTGCATTCGTCGAGAACGTTCTCAAGATAAAAAAAGACAGAAGAGGATCAAGCCCAGCTTTGATTCTTTCTCTGGTGGCTAAGGAGATGTTGTAGCCATACGGCTTCACATATGTCTCGATGTAATACCTTTTATACGTCCTTCCTAGGTGGATTTCAGCATGAGGCGAGGGGTTCGACAATGACACAATAGCTCAACTAACAAGAACATGTTTAGATAGGACCGTGTTTAGAACAACTTGAACCTCATGTTGTTATGTATTTAATGCATAAAAGATAGTATAGTATAAAATATATAATGTATAAAACAGTGAATACAGAAAATGTTACACGCATGCAACACACTGTTGATGATTCATATGATGACACGCGTTGATTTGTGCTGTACGCATGATTCATCGTAACTGGTAAATACCTTTTTTTTAGAATCAATGGATTAAATACTGTTATTTTTTACCATTAGAAGTTAGTTGCTAAGTTAAAGAAATCAAATAAATCGATTTTAAATCAAACAGTTTGCATGAAATGTTTAGTTGAAGTGATGTTAATCTATGCTTAGATAAATTATATGAAATTATGAATGATTATATAAATAAAAAACCTAAACATAAAAACCCATGCATGACCCCTATTTTATTACACAAGTTAAACATAAGAGCTTTTCAAGAAATATCACAATTTGCCAGTCATTTTTTATAAAACAATCAGGAACCGGAAGTATCAGATATTATCAATAATTTAAAAAACTAAAAAATATACTGTTATTGATAATCGGTCTGTGAAAATCATAAAACTTGTAGCTGCAGATATTTCTCCTGTTCTGACACAATGTTCAATATAAATTTTATTTCTGGATTTATTCGTGATGGATTGAAAACATTATAGTTGTTCCTATACCAAAAAAAATGGTACTAATCGATTAGATCAAGTCAGACTGTAAAGCTTGCATCCTGTACTGTCAATGATATTTGAACTAATGAAACTAATGAATAACAGATTAATAAACGTTTTAATTAGGTTACAAATTTTCAATAAAAGGTAAAATGCTAAAATCTTGTTCTTACTAAGATTATCAGTAAGTGAATGACTGGTGGATAACGGGCTTGTGAATTCCATGAGAACTGATTGGGGTGGAAAAATGACTCCGGAGAAAATGGTTATGTAATTAGTTGTAAATAGGTAGAAGAAATAAATTTAACTTCCATTGATTTAAATGATTTTAAACTCACATAGAGAATGAAACAAACTTTGTACATTTCTCTGAATTACTCACCACGAATAGATTTTTGGCAAGTAATTTTACAGGTGCACTTGTACAAAAATGTAGAAAGTGGCTGGCTGATGATGCACAGCGGGGCTGATGATGCACATGGGGTAGGCTACTCCATTACGCGTCAGTCGGACGTGCTTGTGTTAGTGAGAGAGGAAATAAACAGTACAATTATCGGAAGCGTAGCGACCACAACGTTTATTGGAGGGAAATTACATTTCCAAACTCATTCCGTTAAGCATTTATTTGCATTCCCTCCGAACATTTAGGTGAACATTTTACTTTCTTTGAAATATTAGTTACAATATTAGTTTATTTGTTCAATAGTACCACCATCATTCATATCAGTGATCATTTCTCAAATTAATTTTAATTCACATGAAAGCAAATGACTCGCCAATAAAAATTAAGGTTATTTCTAAAACTGTTTTAACGTACTTTTAATATTCTCTAAATCAATTTTGTATTTTTATTTGTAAAATATAACGATATAGTCGTTATAGATATAGTTAATCGTGACGAATGACGACCGTACCTATAATACTCGGAATATAAAGTCCCCTAGGTTTTCTCGGGGAACAGGTTGCCCGAACTTCTTTAATCAAAATTTAAACCATTTATTTTATAAATAAGGTTTTAAGAATTTATATTATTTACACCAATTATATTGTAGGTAATATATTTGTATTATATTAGTATCCTAAGTTAAGGGTTATGAGAAAGGGTTATGGAATTTTGTTTAAAAAAATCATGAAATAATGACCATGAAACATTATGTTAACAAGAAATATAAACTAATCTGTTCATATATTTTCAACAAAAAACTTTTTGATTACTATATAGAAATAAAGGTAGAAAATTGTCCTCAAAACTGGCCTTGGTTTTATGCAATTCCGATAGCGTTTACAAGAAACACTCTCGAGCAAATGTAGAATCACTACACATCACTCCTCCGAACGCTTTCTCTGTAAACGTTCTAAATGGACAATTTAGCCGCTAAGGACCATTAACTCTCCACTTTTTCTCCTCTCAAGTGGTTTTGTTCCTTTATATGCATTGCCCTTTAAGTCTATTTCCTGTAAATGCAATCAGAAGCTACCTTATCCTCACATAAACATGGTTTTTACACCATGTAAACAAAAGTACAGCATTTACAAAAAATCCATATAAATAAAATTGGAGTTTTGTCTGTACATTGCTCAGAATTATTCATTTTTTAGTTATTTTTACTTTTCGTGCGTTGGAGAAGCCGAAACCAGTCTTATCTTAATTTTTGTCTGTTACTTCGTACTGTTACTTTGTACTGTTACTTCTCCGAAAAAACGGGAGAACTGATTACAATAAAACTGATAACATGTATTCTCTACATTCCAGAGAAGGTTCATAAATGCTTGAAATCGCCCGCCGCCCTTGAAAAGTAAATTGCAAGCATTTAAGAACCCACTTTTACGTGATATTACTCGCATTTTCAAAGAATAACCTACTGAAAATAATCAGCTGTCTTAGTCATTTAAAGATTTAATATAAATGAAAACAAACAGCTGTCAAATCAATATTAGTTAATTTATGTTGGTCATTGATTTTAAACCCATTTTGAAATCATACTACATTAAACAGTCGTTTTAACGTATAAGTAAATATAAAACTAATAAAACTGGGTATCGATTTATTTTCTTTGTATTGATTGGTTTAGGCTTTCAGGTTTACATTTTGGTATGATAATCTTTCTTCCTTAAACTGAATCCTACAACCCGTACAAAGGACGGGCTCACCGCTAGTGTTAAATGAAATGATTAATTCAATTTATCTTTAAATATTATTATTCCCTTTCAGAAATAGCAAACTACTAAGGTAAGTATTTTAAGCTAAGATACTACATATTATACAAAAGTTCAATATGATTGTGGCAAGATCTAATAGTCTAGTTATGACTAAGGCATTTAATTTTCATAATTGTGAGACTTCAGAAGTTACTTACAGTCTGTTTCGTATTACTTAGAAACAATGAAGAGATGAAGTGATGTTATCAAAGACAATTCGTGAGATATTGCTCTGGGACAGTGAACCGCAGAGCTAATCACGATAAAGCAGGACTGTCGTTGCACCATTTACAAGATTAAACACCAGGTTCCATCCACCACAAAAATGGTACAGAAATAAAAATATACTGTCCTGAACAAGCATAGGGGCATTATTTAATATAATAGTTAAATTTTAACTTAATTAACTTTGATTAATTATATCATACACATGTTTAATTTACTGTCTTAGGTATATGCCTGAAAACGAAAAGATAATAAATACCCCGTTGCAGCAGACCTGCATACTCAGCGAATTTCCAAATGATAATATAATAATAATAATAATATATGACAAGTTTGGTTAAAATCTGTCGATAAACTTGAGAATTATTTGCTATTCTCCATAAGATTAACATGGGAAAAAGTGTGCAGGTTTGCTGCTGTGAGGAACACTGAAAGTAGGCATTTATACCATAAACATTTTTATTTTTAACATTTATACCAACTTTCATCAATATCTGTCCACAAATAAAGGAGATTGCCTACTCTCCATATGATTAACATGGGAAAAGAGTATGCAGGTTTGCTGCCATGATAAACACATAAATTATGATTTTTAAGCATTTGAAGTATGAGATCTCAACCACATGAAGTTAAATATCAAGTTTTATCTAAAAATATTAGATAATAAGTGAAACATTAATTTTTCCTTATCCTCCATAAGATTAGCATTGGAGCCCCAAAATACAACGTACTGTGTTTAGATTTTTTTAATATCTCGTTAACCGTTGGAGGAAGAGAAAAACTTCAGAGAACTAAATTGTGTAGTTTTTTAAGGTAATTCTAATAGTGAAAGGTAAAATTTGAAATTTTTAATAATTACATGGGAAAAACGCATAAAACCCATTTTTGGGGTACAAAACCCCCCAAAACTACCCGTTTCGTTTAACGTTTAACGTTTCATGTCCTCCATAAGATTAACATTGTAGCCCCAAAATACAACGTACTGTATTTAGGTTTTTTAATATCTCAATTAAAAAAAATGTCAATATAGTTATTAATCAGTTATTAATCATAACAAATGGATGAGTGAAAATGTTATTAAATTTTAAAATAAAAATGCATAGCAAATGCGTAAATGCTTATAAATAAAGAAGTAAAACTATTTAGTTAATACAATGTATCCAAAATTAAAAGGCTAATACGTAAGCAACAAAAGAAACAAAAATTATGATAAAAATATCTTTATTTTGCCAAAAAATAGTACACGAAAACAATACAAACGAACAAATACCGATTACAATAGTCTACAATTATTCACATTCTTAATGTAATAAAATGAATAATATTTCCTCAATCTAATTTAACTTAATTATGACTAAACAAGTAAATTGTAAGAAGAATTAAATCAAATTAATTGCCAATTAATATAAAAAATATTTTTCTATAAATGTAAATTTAAAATGACAAAAAAGAAACATAAAAAAGGCAAAATAAATTTAAAAAAATAATAAAAAAATAAATTTTGGAAATAACTTATTTCTGAGTAGAAAGTAACTTCCATATAGGTCTAATGTCCAGAAAATTCCGGGTTTCTTGTAATACTAAGTTTAAAATCTAAAAATTTAACATTCCGCTTAAGGAGGATCAAAATGTAAACAATACAAATCAAAACATCTGTTTATAGCCGTTTGACAAAAATGTTGATTGAAGATGGAGGTGAACAATATGTGAATAGAGATTTTGCATAAATATTCATTTTATGCATGAAAGAAAAATTACCAAATTACTAAACAATTTGTAAAAACTAAAGGATAAACTAACTGTGCGAAATAAAAGAAGAGAAAGGTATTTCCAAAACCTTTCCTGTTTTGATAGAAAACGTATTCATTATATTACTTGAAGCCACTGTTACTAACTAATTAATTGATGTAAATTACATTTCTCTTTTGATTTTTAATACTAATTCATTTTCTAACAAAATCAGTTCACAGAATCACAGGCTAATAATAACTTTATGGATAATTAAATACAGTACAAGATCAGCTAAAACAATTGAGGTTGGCCAAAAACCCTTAAATAACGGTCCGAACGTGGCCGACGTCATAGCTCAGTGGTAGTGCGTAGGTTTCGTGGATCGGGGTTGTTCGATCTATCCCCACCCGGGGTCTTTGTTCAGTGTTTATGCTATATTAATCAAGGTGTATGAAATCGGTGTTATTTAAATCATATAAATGTTTTCATTTAGTAATAAATGTGATTTAATTTTGATAATTAACTTGTATAATACATATCTTATTCTATTCGAGTTAAGCTCGGTCACCAGGTACTAAGTAATTAAAAAAAACACATAAACAAAGCAAATAACATAAATTGTCAAACAGCATTTCTTCAGGCCAATGAACAAAACTATATTTTACAACTTTTAAAATTTCTTCAGCGATTTCTTGCTCAAGAAGCCGCTTTTTTAGTTTTTCCAGATATTCCCTTTGCGTTGAAAAGTTATACATTTTGCAATTAATTATATTAATCAACCGAGGGGCAACACTACAGTAGAACATTTATTGTACTGTCAAATTTGATTTCGGAACAAGAACAACTTGGTAACGTCTTAAACTGTATTTTTGTTGCTTCGTTACGGAAAAGCAGAACTTAAACAAAAAACATTTTCAAAACTTTAAATAAATATAAGTGTCTTAACAGAAGAATATCGAGTTCAATAAAAAGCGGCCGTGAGTGTTCAAACCTATTTTTACCCATGGTAAGTCTGATAAATCTTTTTTTTAAATCACAATCGTATATATTTAGTAAACCTGTAAGTTACCCCCAACAAGTAATCCTATAACACTATATGAAAATCAGTTATCAAAGGGTATAAAAAAGAAATATTATAAAAATTAAACCTTTTTCTGGCCTTCTACTCCCTTAAAAGCAGTATGACGTCACTAAGCATAGGACTTCACCGTTTCAAATTTTTTCAGACGGATTCCCAGTCCCACTTCAGAGCTAAGGGATATCCATGTCCAAATATTTCTATTAAATACGAAGGCTGGTTACTTCCCCAAAACACCTTTTAAGTATTTACAGTTGCTAGTACAATAACTCTATGTTAAAGAGAGCATATTTGTTTAACTCCTCAGCTCAGCTCCAGCACGGTCCGCCGCACACCGCCGTTACATGACTGTCGTTATCTAGTAATGAATATTATAAAGTTGAACAACTGGTCAATGACTATGCTCTATATGCAAAAAGAGCACCATATCCGAATATGGTAAACTCTTCGGTAATGTTCAACAAAATGAATATTTCAATATTATGTAACAACTATACGTGTATATATTATATTATGAAATATGATACTTTAAACAAGCTTTTAGGTTAAGTTCCAACTGATTATAATCGGGCCGTCAGCAGATCTACTACTCCTCGCGTCCTCTACTAATCCACCCTCACTACACATGTACGGTCCAGCGTGCTCTAACCGGCGGTAAATCGACTCTGAACCGCGCATCTGACAGCTAAAGCCTCCTCTTGAATATACTTGTCACGTCGGACTATTCTGACACACCTCTTTTGTTGCCTTCAACATAAATGTAAAAAAATATTATTTTTCCCTAAATACCGTATGTGTATTAACCGCTATTATGGCGAACTATATGAGGTAACGTTGAAAATCCTAAAAAATCTTAATACAAATAATTAGCAATTAAAAAAAATTCTCTTCCTGCGTACATATGAAACAAATACAAAAACACATTGAGGCACAAAAACAAGAATCAAACATTTAAATAAAACCAAGCAATGGATACCAAAATTTATAGATTTTAAAACATACAATACATATACCTAAAGGCAATCTTGAAATCCTATTATGCAAAATTAGTTTTTCAATAAGAAAAACACTCTTAAGAAATTATTATTATGATTTATATATTTTAAGGAACATGATAATTTAATGTATATCCTCAGTGATAAGAAATGAAACGACTAAGCATAATAGATATTATGGTTTCGGACCTAAGAGATTCTACTATTACGGAGTTTTTTTCCGGTAGCCACACTGTTACCTGTAAAAGTAATTATGCTATATTTCCTCATAACAATTTTATAAATTATAAAACCATGCTTAAAACGTGACATTATTATATAAATAAGATTAAAATGGACAAAGTAGGTGAAACCACAATAAATGATATAAATTTTATCCCTCCACGCAACAACATTTACTTTACCTCTCCAGCTTTCCTCCCGACAACGTTGTCGCTTCCAACTGAGAAATTACTCTTTTTACTAAATATACATTTTTCAGAACAGTAAATGAATAACTTCTTGATTAGCATTATACGTGTTGGTTTTACTATAGGATAAAGTAAAAACTCACGTCTTCCAACATTACTTAATATATTTACACTTATATTGTAATTGTATACAACAGTAAATATATAAAAAAAGTTGTTAAATTGGCGATAAATTTCGTCCAGTCACACCGAACATCATCAGGCCCAAATGAAGACTAATTCGATCGCCAATTTAACAACTTATTTAATTACTTATATTTACCGTTGTATATGATTACAATATAAGTGTAAATATATTAAGTAGTGTTGGAAGACGTGAGTTTTTACTTTATCCAACAGTAAACGATAAAACTCTTTCTATGATGAATATGAAACATTTATCGTGATATTATATAGAAAACTATGAAATGAATTATGATTATATGACATTTATTTTTAATTCTATAATTGATAGTCAAAATTAAACTATTCCTGCCCATGGTCAATTTTCTGAACTCCACATCCTTATGCATATACGATTGTTTTTATCACAAACATATATTCTATGACTTTCTAAATACAACACAGAGCTCAATAGTATTTATACATATAATATAAACCTCAACACCTACCATCAAAGTTGGCAGGAGCTTACGCGGTGCTAAAAAATATGACTTAATTAAAGAACAAACTGTAACATTAAAGAAAAATAAAAATGCTAAGTTGACTTAGATGGTTTAGCCATGAAATAACCGGATAAGGTTTCCTGGTCTGTTATTCTGAGTAGCCTACGTTGAAAACTTCAGAAGGAATATCCTGAATTTGTTCAAGTGACAGGTATAAAACTGTTTCCCCATTTAAAAGAGGGCGTTACTCGTTTAGCTATTTGGTATTTGTATTTAAGTATTTGGGTAATCTATCTCGCTTTGGGAATTATTAATGTAAAACTATGCAAGATATTCAGAAAAGCCTTCACATGTTAAAAAAATTGTGACCTGTTTTTAAGGAAATAACTCTTTGTTGTGATAGATTGTGTAGAATATTGGGTATTTATACTGATGAAACTGATATTTTGCAATAGTTTTTTCACAATTTACTGGCATCGCAATAAGTTAGTTCCAAAAGGTATCCCTGGGAGATTTATCTCATAAACTCTGTTAGCAAACTTCGTAGGAATGGAAAAAGTTATGAGTTGAAATTGTATTTAGTCACGCAAAAGTATTCTCGCTCCACATTTGAATACGCAATATCCACCAGGGATCATCTGTATTATGTCTTACTCAAGTCTAAAGAGATGAAGTCATCTCAATTATGTAATTATCGTTGTACACTTGAGATTTTATCTGGAGTAAAAACTTAAAATCAAACACGTCATGGTCACACTTTGCACTACAAATTAAAAAATTGTTACACTATAGTTGAATGATATAAATAAAATTGGAGTTTTGTCTGTAAATTGCTCAGAATTATACATTTTTTAGTTATTTTTCGTTTCGTACATTAGAGAAGCCGAAACAAGTCTTATCTCAATTTGTGTCCGTCTGTGAAGCTCCAGGAGGCATTTTACGCCGTCTTCTCCTAAAAAACGGAAGAATTTATAAAAATAAAACTTATTTAATGCATTCTTACATTCCGGAGGAGGTTTTTCAATTTTTAAACTGTCCGCCACCCCTTGAAAAGTAAATAACGAGCATTTAAAAACCTACTTTTTACGCGATATTGGTCGCATTTTGTTTCAGTTTTAAATGAATTACTAATAGTTACAGCTGTCTTTGTAAGTTAAAGATTTAATAGAAAGAAAAACAAACAGCTGTCGAATCAATATTAGTTAGTTTATATTGGTCATTGATTTTAAATCCATTTTGAAATCATACTATATTAAAATGTTATTTTAACGTAATTATAATAATTATATAAATGTTCTAATCCATTTAATTGTAAAGTAATTCTAAATAACAAAGCTGGGTATTGAATTATTTTCTTTTTATTGATTTGTTTAGGATTTCAGGTTTTACATTCGTATGATGACCTTTCTTCTTTAAACTGAATCCTACACAAAGGACGGGCTTACCGCTAGAGAATAATGTTCCATATGTTTGTTTTGACAACTATGAAGCATCCCGTTTCCCCTTGTTCCGATATACTATAACTACTTTTGATCCCAATTTAGAAATAAACAAGCTTTTTATTTGTAGTTAATATACACTAAAATGTACACACATTAGATGCTGTTTTATAAAACATCAGAATACATTGTGAGAAACGATCTTGGAATTTTCTAGATTAATTTCTATATTACGTCTGTAATATAAAAATAGCCAAACATATTGTACTAAATTTAAAATAAACATACAAAGTCCTCATTAACAGTAACACGTTTATAAGTATCAATGAACTGTTTTATAGCAAAAAGTGTTTGTATTTACTTCCCCGTGGGACATAGGTTAGCTCATGTATATGTCTAAAGGGAATGATTTCAGTTTATCCAAACAGCTGTTCTTCTGTGGATATGTATATGTTTCAGATTTTTATCTCACAAATTGCTAACACCTCCCCCGGAGCTAAGACATATCCATATCAAAAAGAGAGGTACTAAAATATAATTAAATACATGATTTTCACTTAGTACAATCTGTTATCAGTGGTGACTAGTTACATCGATAGTTGTGAGGCTCACCATGTCTACGTCTCTCTTCGAATGTCTTCTACTGATAGCTCTGAATGTAGAGCCTACCTATGAACGTGAGCCATTGTTATCTCGCATTGATATCGTACATAGGAATTTATATTTATGTGAAATTGGCTTAGTGTTACCTTATTACTCTTTGTTGGCAGATATTCAAACATGCTTGTATACTCCTCTTCATGAACATACTGTGCATTTTCTGCTGAAGTTCCGTACTATAATGTATTACGATATTAGTTATAATGTAAAGTTCCTATAGGTTAGAGACAGTCCTGCCAACTGAACAGTAGACCAAATTATAGTATATTCTAAATTCAGGAAATTGTAAACTCAGTAAACATTATAGATCATGGCACTTATACACAAATATTTTACAGGCCATTTATATATCTAATAATCATTTATAATATAATCATTTATATATATATATATATATATATATATATCTTGTATTGTAAACACGAAAGCATAATTTAACACTTTGGAAGGAAAATGTAAAATTCCATTTTGTTATTCGGAATTATATAAAAATCTAATGGATACTTTAGATAGTTATTATTTAGTTTAATCTGCTTCTGTATACCATTAAAAGGAGAGGTTTTAGTGAAAAGTCAAGACGAGACATTTCCCTCAGTGATAAAGAGTTGACCCAGTAAACTTTATCCATTCTATTGGAAAGGTTTTGTTGTAAAAACAAAGGCGAGATATTACATGGTTTTCAGTTTAGTTTTCTTCAAGGCTGGTGGTTTCAATATTGATCTGTCAGTCCTGTATTTGAAAATTACGATCTATCCGAGGGATATTACTAGGTCCTAGTAGCTTTCTAATGATTTTATTCAGTAAATTTCATCGCTGTAACAGGCCACCACGCGTCGGTTCGGTCGGTGACTTTACATCAGTATAGTGAGTAAAACAAGCTAAACGAATTAAAGCCTTTGAAAAACATTATAATAGAAACATTATAAACACATATTAATTCTATTTCGGTTACTCTAATAATTTCAGTCACATAATTTCTACCATCTATCAATAGGTTGTATTTTAAATAGCGAACTGACATGTTGTAGAATCATGAAATTCAAATAAATGAATCGAATTGAATTAATGCATCAAACTTGGTTTTAAAAAGTATTCAGTTCCTTTGTGAATAGGGGCCGATGATATATAATAATAAGGCTACAGTAAAAACCTCGAATGCAATAGGTGGAATAGACAATGCTACGGATTATATTGAGTGCATTAATGGATAGCTACCTACTATAAAAACCAAGCAAGAAACAATATTGAAAACAAACTCCTCAAATTCACTAGAGCGGATGAGTTCCGGCCCACCTTCTTGACCCAAACTACCAAACAAAGGGACCGCTTGACTCCCGGCCTCATTGTTTGTCCTCTATTGTTCAAGAGATTCTAAAAAAGGGAGATTTTTTAAGTTCTTGACTAGAGGAAATAAACAACCTGAATGTAGGAGGTTTTAGGTGAAATGTTATGCACGTAAAAGGTCCCAGCTATAATATTAACAGTGATAATGGCTGATAGGGTAAAATAGACATATACAATTAAAATATCATGAAGCTATACCTTCTCTATTCTAGCTATGTATTGGGAGAACTACAACTGATGAATAATAAATGTAGTGAACCGAATATAAACTAAAAATGTAATGTCGGATTAGTAATGGAAATAGCAGTAATTTTTCTATTTTTAACTCTGCAATTTTCACATTTACCAACTAGTTCATAAAGAGCAAACAACTGATTTTGTTGTAATTTTAAGAAGCTTTCACAAAAGATATTTTGATAAATAGTTCTTAAAATATATTTTGAAGATCGATATCCGTATTTGACTAGCTTCAACTTTCAAACATAAATTTTACATGAAATAGTTTCATGTTTTTGTTAATTTCTAATTTATTTCAATGATAAGGGGCCAAAAGACTTATCAGTATGTATAAACGTCAAAGCCCTTACTCATCACTAATTCTCCCACCTCGCAATTACTTTGGAGGCTGAAATTTGGTTTACTGGTTCTTTATGCCTAAGGTAGGAAAGTCTATTAGTTTTTGTGTTGACCTAATAAGTCTGTTTTGTACATCGCGGCAAGGCGCGACGGGTACCACTAGTCGTTTCATAAATGTCGGTATGATGGCCCATGGACTATTGTATAAAATTAAAATTAATCAAATATTTAAAATAAATATGATCTTTTCTATTGAAAATAACTATTGTCTTAAAACCATAATTGCTGATGATTTAACGCGTAGTAGTGCGTTCCGGTTATGAAGTCTATCACCAATACGGTTAAAACAAGCTAAGCTGACTGACTACGTTGTCGTTCATTGTACAACAGTACTATTTATAAAAAAGCTAGCTTTTGGCTGGTTTAAAAAATCCTCCACAGGTATTTGAGTACGGAGGATTATCATCATAAATATCAACGAGACCTCAAATATGTAATTACAAATACTGTGTAAAATATCAAACCTAACCAAATATTCCTTGTTAGATTTGTTAAAACCACTAAGTATACAATACATTGGATCAAAATCACCATTTCATACGAATATTTTGAATCAATCAATTGTTTTTTTAAGGAAGTGTTCACTTAAATTGTTCTGCTCCACCCAATGATCAGTTGTAACTGACCGGCTGTCATCAATAATTGGTCAATAAAAACGATTGAAATTAAGACAAGGATCTGGTGTTTTTGCAGCAGTTTAAGTTACATGTACGTATTGATAAAATCTTCGTCACTTATAAAATAAAATAAATGAATAAATAAAAATTTTTATTTTGAAGCGTTCCTCAGTTACAAAAACTGATTTTCAGTGCAACTTGAGTCAACAAATAAATAAAATAAATAATACAATGAAATATATAACGACAAAAATAGGATAATTAGAAATTAACATCTATTCAACAGATGAATTAAAAATAAATCAATAATATAAAAATACGAGATATTTTTTCCCTTTTGAATATGTTCTTCAATTATTCCCTGAAAACAGGCAAATTTAACTTAACTATAATTTATAATTTAATTTATAATTATAATATATAATTATAATAATAATAATATTTATAATTTATAATCTATAATTTAACTTCCTTAAAGTACACGAAGGCGGCCATTGTACAATGTCGGTCCAAAATAAGAAAAACCTCTCCGGCCAAACTCAAGCCTCACTCTCTGGAAGTGCATCTTGGGATCACGGAGGCACGCTGCAAAACCTCACTACGATAGACTTGGCTCTCACTCAGATACTAGACCTCCTCGAGTGCTAGGGTCCCACTCCCATGGGTAACATGTCAACAGCATGACGATACCTGACGTGTGATCTCTTGTCCTTGAAGAAAACACAAACTTCAAGGTTTTATTCTGAAGCAAAGAGTATTTTAAGAGCGTTAATCATGACAACACAGTTCCCAATAGCGGAGTAACATTACCCATTAATTAATTTAAAGCTCAATAATTGATAACTAACAAAATTTAAAATTTTAAACCGTAACAATTCATAGGTTTTGAAACCCCATGTATTTTTCAATGTTTTGATATACTTTTCTTTATAATTTAAACATTTAAACATGTGTTGCAACAAAACTCTCATAGGAGAATGTCAGTGGAGGCCCGTCGATGGTGCGGTGGCGTCGGCGGCGACGGCGGCGGCGGCCATGACACACGTGCGGAACGTGCTCTCAGCATGTGATCATCTGTTTGGCCAGCTGCCGTTCACGTAGCACGTTCCAGTGGGTTAGTTATCTTTTCAATTCTTCAGTAAAACCGTAGGGTGGAAAATCCAAAAAATCTTTCACAATCGATGGATTATACAATAAAATGAATTAATTTGTTCAAATAATATTGTCACATTCGTATTTCGTTCAATTGTCTCTGCCCAATAATTTTATCTTTTTAAAATTTTAAAGACACATCCTCACACCAAATACAATTACTAGCATAAAAGTGATTCTTTTAATAAATCTAAGTATTGGTATCTTTTTATTGCTTAATCTACCTGCAACAGAGACGATCCTGTAGATACTATAATCTATTTAATATAATTTTACATAATATAATTTTATACTATTTTAATACTATATAAATATTATATATAATAAATTTATCATATAGTAATATTATATGAAAATCAGTATATATTTTTTCTACCAACGGATTAAAAACTACTTTTATAATAGTTGTTCCACCGAGACAATGTTAACAGAGAAATGAAATGGCACACCTTTTATTCAGCACATCAAGTTAAAATGTAATAAAATTTAAAATTTTATATTTAATTTTTTATTATTTTTTTATTTAATAAATTTAAAGGATTAGTCTGGAAGCCCATAACTAACCTAATAGGTAATGTAATATAAATAAATAAAAGGAGTTCCAAACAAATTCTAAAACACCTTGAGTCTGACCCCAGACAACGGGAAATTACCAACAAAAACACACATACAATACAAAAAAATTCCTAATTGTTAACATTCATTCAACAGCAAACAACAACAAATTTAACGAAAAACAGAAAGTGCCAACGATAACCGCATCGTAACCGCCGGAATATCGTCGTTTGAGTATTCTGCAAATGACACGCAAGCCTCACTCCCATCATCGTAACCCGGAACATCGTTGTTTTAATATTCTGCAAATGACACGCTAGCCTGTCTCAAGTCATCGTAACCGCCGGAGCATCGTAGTTTGAATATTCTGCAAATGACACGCAAGCCTGACTCACGCCATCATAACCGCCGGAACATCGTCGTTTGAATATTCTGCAAATGACACGCAAGCCTGACTCACGCCATCCTAACCGCCGGAACATCGTCGTTTGAGTATTGTGCAACTGACACGAAAGCCTGACTCACGCCATCGTAACTGCCGGCACATCGTCGTTTGAATATTCTGCAACTGACACGCAAGCCTGACTCACGCCATCCTAACCGCCGGAACATCGTCGTTTGAGTATTCTGCAAATGACACGCAACCTGACTCACGCCATCGTAACCGCCGGCACATCGTCGTTTAAATATTCTGCAAATGACACGCAACCTGACTCACGCCATCGTAACCGCCGGCACATCGTCGTTTAAATATTCTGCAAATGACACGCAACCTGACTCACGCCATCGTAACCGCCGGCACATCGTCGTTTAAATATTCTGCAAATGACACGCAAGCCTGACTCACGCCATCGTAACCGCCGGCACATCGTCGTTTGAGTAATCCAGTTACTTGGAGGTCACAAATTTGTGGATAGCTGTGAGCGATGGTCGGTGAGTGTAGTGTTTTCTTGTGTGGATTAACGTCCACACTATTGAATACTGCGTTAATCTGCAAAGGCTATTAACATAGTTAAACCAATTCGTAATTCAGAGGCCGTGGTTTCGGATTCCACCTTAAACTGTAAGTCCCTTAGTTGCCTTCGGCTGTTGGGCTATTAATTATTAGTCCTGTCTAAGGAACATGTCAGCCTTAGTCAGTAACAAGACTACTAGATTGTGCCACAATCATCTTACACTTAATTCTCATTCATTCTTGGCTTAAAATACACCTAAAAATAGATTTTAGTTCTTGTAAAAATAGCAATTAGTGATGAAAATTTTATTCATGCCACGCTTTTGTAGTTACGAAGAAATATTAGCATTGACAAGCGTCTGCAAAATTAGTCCTGTCACCGAAGACAAATGCACAGTTAAGGTTAAACTAATTTAAGTTGGTGACCCACAGAGCGGTCAAGATGTCTTGGACTAGTCACTTTACTCTCTGTTGTGTGATACACTTTTGATAAGTACTGAGCAAGAAACCAGTGCAGCGTTATTAGTTGAATACGTGTATCAATTCTGACTATTGAATTTAAAATGGAAGAGCTGTTTACAAGATTATTATGTTTACAGTATACACGTGTTGAAACTGTCGTAATCTATAATATTATAAAGAAGAGGTGGTTTCTGTATGTTTGTTTGTGGGTTTGTGTGTTTGTGTGTTTGTGGGTTTGTTGTGGCAAGTGAATGCGAAAAATACTGAACCGACCGGTTTGAAATTTTACACAAAGGTAGATCTTAAACTCATGCAACACATAGGCATACTCATTTCCTTAAAATCCTCTCGGGCTACGCCCTGTGAACGTCCTAAGTTTCAATGTTTACATTTTTAGAGAATGAAAACATAAAATTACTTGAATGTCAACAGCTGTGAACACTAAAATTTGACAGTTCGAGAAGCAGAAGACATGGTTGCTGTAAATACCCTGGGATTCAATGTTTACAGTTTTTAATGTCAACATCCGTTTACTTTACATTTTGACAGTTCGGGAAGAAAAAGAAATAAAGTTGATTTTTCAGATAAACTGCTGGATCGAAATTAGTGAATTATTTGAAATAGCGGAATGGTAGATTTTAAGATTTTTCCCAACGACTGTATCTATTACATTAATCCTTATCCTCTCCCAATATTTGACATATGTTACTTTTTATGTTTAGAAATACTTAGATACGTGTTTTGTCATTTTGTAAACAATGAAGAATTAATTAACAATATCTTAAATGTATCAGTAGAGCCTACACCTTTCAGCCTTTTTAGCCCGTGCGAAGAACGGGTACTTTGGCTAGTAATATTATAAAGAAGAGGTGGTTTCTGTATGTTTGTTTGTGGGTTTGTTGTGGCAAGTAAATGCGAAAAATACTGAACCGACCGGTTTGAAATTTTACACAAAGGTAGATCTTAAACTCATGCAACACATAGGCATACTCATTTCCTTAAAATCCTCTCGGGCTACGCCCTGTGAACGTCCTAAGTTTCAATGTTTACATTTTTAGAGAATGAAAACATAAAATTACTTGAATGTCAACAGCTGTGAATACTAAAATTTGACAGTTCGAGAAGCAGAAGACACGGTTGCTGTAAACACCCTGGGATTCAATGTTTACATTTTTTAATGTCAACATCCGTTTACTTTACATTTTGACAGTTCGGGAAGAAGAAGAAATAAAGTTGATTTTTCAGATAAACTGCTGGATCGAAATTAGTGAATTATTTGAAATAGCGGAATGGTAGATTTTAAGTTTTTTTCCGACGACTGTCTCTATTACATTAATCCTTATCCTCTCCCAATATTTGACATATGTTATTTGAAATGTTGTAGACACTCCTGTTTTGTCATTTTGTAAACAATGAAGAATTAATTAACAATACTTAAATGTATCAGTAGAGCCTACACCTTTCAGCCTTTTTAGCCCGTGCGAAGAACGGGTACTTTGGCTAGTAATATTATAAAGAAGAGGTGGTTTCTGTATGTTTGTTTGTGGGTTTGTTGTGGCAAGTAAATGCGAAAAATACTGAACCGACCGGTTTGAAATTTTACACAAAGGTAGATCTTAAACTCATGCAACTCATAGGCATACTCATTTCCTTAAAATCCTCTCGGGCTACGCCCTGTGAACGTACTAGGTTTCAATGTTTACATTTTTAGAGAATGAAAACATAAAATTACTTGAATGTCAACAGCTGCGAATACTAAAATTTGACAGTTCGAAAAGAAGGAGAAGAAGAAGAAAGAGCGCCCGTGACCGTCCTAGGTTTCAATGTTTACATTTTCTAATGACAACATCCGTTTGCACTATATTTTGACAGTTCGGGAAGAAGAAGAAATAAAGTTGATTTTTCAGATAAACTGCTGGATCGAAATTAGTGAATTATTTGAAATAGCGGAATGGTAGATTTTAAGTTTTTTTCCGACGACTTTATCTATTACATTAATCCTTATCCTCTCCCAATATTTGACATATGTTATTTTGAAATGTTGTAGACACTCCTGTATTGTCATTTTGTAAACAATGAAGAATTAATTAACAATATCTTAAATGTATCGGTAGAGCCTACACCTTTCAGCCTTTTTAGCCCGTGCGAAGAACGGGTACTTTGGCTAGTCTTGTATAAAAGAGGAAAACAGTGGAGGAAAAAACAAGTGAAAAAACAGAAAAACAGTGACGTTACTCTTGAATATGTAATGGAGTAGAACCGTCGCGACATGACGAAAACAGATGTCCTCTCAAGGCGTACGGTGAGCAGTCATGAAAACCAAGTGGAATAAATATGTGGAATATTCTTCTTTAACCTTTCAATAGCTTTACACTTGCTACTACTTGCTACTAAACCATGAAAAACATTTCTTGATGCAATATGGAGTTATAAAAACTAGGTCCAACATAATCTTTCCGATATTATGATAATTTATTTTTAAGACTACAGTTTTGTCATTTCTTTGGTCGGGTGTGGTGAAACGTTGAAACTAAAATAACTTGGGAGTAACTTATATGCATTTCATCATATTTTAATCCATATATAAACGAATATACATGTCCTTTATGCGCCAGTAAGGCCTAAATGAAACACAAACCCGATCGCCATGAAACTTTGATAGGTGCTCTATGTGCCCCGGGAGGTTTTACGGAATTACAATTTGCAAGAACTCCATGTTTCTCTAGGTTTACATTATACAGAATTTTTAAGTTATAATATTAACTTTTAGGGGAAAAACAATTTCTGAAAAGTGATAATATGTATTTTGGGTTTCATATTTACCAACGAACCTTAACCTAATTAATCTGTTTTGTACATTGGATCAACATATAACTGATATGCCAGTCTAATAAATAAACAGGTTTCGAGCTGTACACTGTGTAATGACATTTTATTATGAGAGTTATTGTTCCTTGTTATAATATATTGGAGTCATAATCGGAGAAAGCTTTAAAAAAAGGATACAATTTAATTAATTAGTTAAACGTAATGAATATTATATGATTATTAGGAGACTTCTTATAGAAAATATGATTAACTAAGACAAATAAATAACATCAACCTAATATTTTAATAACAAATGAGTGATTGCAATGTATGTAATTTTTCAACATTCTAATTACTGTATATAGGACTTTGTTCGGACTGTTCTTCAAGAACATGTTAAAAGCCAACGGCACTGATTTAAAGAATAGTGATGGCTTTGGAAAACTCTTGGTTCAACTGAAATTTATCGAGAAGAGGATTATAGCGCAGTTGGGGGTAAACAAGCCACGATCGTGATTGAATAAACATGAAGCGAGGCGAGTGAATGAGGGCTGTTGACGAGGGGGTTAAAGGGATGGTGGGGGAGGATGAGACGCGGCACCTTCACGTCCTTGTATGAGGTGCTATCATTTTGATAGAGACTCTGATATACCGCTGCTCATTGAGTATTATCAAAACTGTGTTTCCCCACAGTGGTTCTCAGATTTGTCTGGTACTGTATCAATCTGGATCCTAATCTCGGAAATGTACATTTCTTGGAAACTTTCTCGGAAAATTGGGTTTTTTAGTTAAAAATTGACTCTAGGGACTCATCTTCTCATTCACATGTGCGAATGATCAATACCGCGAGGAAGGTAATGTAAATTTTTATCAACGACAGACGTGACAATCGTCTCTGCCAATTATTTGCTTTACAATCACAGTCCTTCTCATGAAGCCAGACGATAATCTTCTCGTTGGCTACACTAATGTTGTCACTGCTTTCATAGCAGTTAGAACCATCGAGCAGCCTACACTAAATTTTGATTTGGTTATACCCAGAATCAACGGATGGGTGCAAGCTTATGGGGTTTCTCTGGCTATCATCAAGACAGATAACGTAGTTCTAACGAAAAGAATAATAATTCCAATCATGTTTCCCTGCAAATAAGAAAACAAAAATATTGAGACCTGGCTTACTGATAAGTCCTTTGAAATCATGAATTGGTCATTATTAATTATTCTTGCCTGTCTTTCGGTATGCGGGTGAATAGAAGCAATCAAGATTTAGCAGCCCTAAGCAGGCTCATGCCCAATGTCGGTGGCCCGCAACCCTACAAAAACCACACCCACCGACCATCGCTCACAACTATTTACAATCTGTGACCTCCAAATAGCTGGATAACAGGACACACCACGGCCCCAGTCAAACATTCAACATGTGTGAATCACGTTCACTTCAACGTGAATCAAGTTGTTTCGTTAACATTTTAGTAAACCGTTTAAAATACAAATAAATGGTTTAGTTTTTCAGCTGTCTTTTAAAAGTGTTTTATTAGTATAGTTTTTGAATAAGTAAAAGTAAAAGACATACTGGTACACATCTATGGCATGTTTCAAAGGAAGAATAAGGTAGAACGTGAAGTAAAGAAAGTTAATACTAAAAAACTGAAGATGTTAAATGTTTGAAGAATGTAGGAGTATGAAATTGAGATCCTATTTATAAAAAGGGATATGATGGATGTTGTTGATGGTTTAAAAAACTTTGAAATACCAAATAAAAGATCAAGAGAAAAAAAGGAAATGGAAATCAAAGGACGCCATGACGCATTATATAATAATTATGACCTTAGATCTGTAAAACTGCACATATTATCCTGCAGCGCAGCAAACTAAATGTTTGATGTACTACAATCGACTTTTCAAAGAGATACTCCACAGCAGAAATGTTCACTTCTACAAGAATTTTATAACTACAAATTTGACTCGACAAATGGCATCATGAGAAGATTATTTCTTGGTATAAAGTAGTTATATTTCGTTTGGTTTAATATTGCAGAAAAAAGTTCAATGTATAATGTTTAATCTAGTTTGGTTGAATATTTACAAATGATTTAGTGTTTTCTCCATAGTATTTTTTAGGATTAAAAATGGCACACGGTAGACCTCCAAAAAGAAAACTATGTTTACATTGAGTACATAATAAATGTGTTTTCATTTAGCAGATTACTGTAATGATATTTACCATATTTACTATTTTCTGTCAAAGCAAATCTCGGTCTCCTGGTACTACAGTTTTAAATAATAAGTAAAAGTAAAAAAAACTCACAGTTCCAGGCTAGTTCTAGGAGATAAGGACACGGGTTTAGTGGGTGCGATCCCACACCACCAGTTCTCGGTGCACATTATAATTACCTCCTCTACCCATAAAAGTAAAAATTGGGCGGAGCCCTATATGGATCAACTTAAGGACCAATTTTAACATTTTAGATACTAGAAATCAACTACTAGAACAAAATATGGCAAGACAATGAAAATGGCAATTAGTTTTATTAGTGTCCACTTCTCTTTGTACTACGATCTGTTTCAATATATTGACTAGCTTATTAGAGGTTCTAAAACATAAATTAATGCCATTTTTCCTTACTTTTTGAGGTTGTAGTATAATACAGTTCCATATTCGACACATACAAACTAAAAGAGTTGGACACTAATAAAACTGACGTTTATAAAATTGAATACGTGTATAACGATTGCCCCCGTTACTACATAGGTCAACCTGTACGATTGAGCAAACGGAGGTTCCAAGAACACCTGCCTAGAATATCTTCCAAGTCTGCTTATGCCAACCATTTAATAAATAACAACTATAATTATACTGACATTAACACAAATTTGGAATATACATTATTGCAGGAAAGGTAAGAAAACATATAAATACTATTGAAGAATTCAAAATTTATTGTTGATCCTTCTTCGATTTGTTCAAACTAATAATTGTTAACGTAAGTAAGTTAGTAAAAGTAAGTTCTGGTGCTGACGACCAATGGTTTCAAGTTGGAATACCAAGTAGTAAAATTATCCTTGACACTAACGTAGTGAAGAGTCGTCTTCAATAACACTAACACACACGGATCAAAGACACACTAACCTACTTTTTTGGATGCAGGGTTCCCCAAAACGGATATATCCACTCTCAACTCAAATGCCAAAATTTTGACGAAAACAATACTTTCTCCTTATACTATGTATAAGGTGAGAAAGTAAAAATTATTAAAAGTGTACACTCGTAGAATATTGTGATTAGAGTTATAACTACTGTGATGGTTGATTGTACGTATCATGATTGTATTACCTCCTGATTTCCAGGCTTTCAAGGAACTTGAGAAATGAAAAAATAAATAGAATTACTCTGTCGGATATTGTTCTTGGCCTCCATATTTCCGGTGGTAGAGGCCAATTTCAGTGACTTTACTTCAGTTACATACGAAATCAGCTCCACCTAGTTTGAATGATACTTGACATATACATACAACATTTTAATAATTGTTATTTTCTTATAGAAAAACAACTTACAAATAGTTTCGACATATTGCTTGCGATGAACGAAAATGATAAATTATGCATCACCATAAAGTAAATTTTCTAATGTAAACATGTCATTCACCTTAATCAGTGCTTGTTAACCTTTTTTACTTAAGCACTCTCATGCTAAGGCACCGTCGTCTATGTACCTTCAAGTTAAAAAGATATATACGGTTAAAGGACAAAAATTTATTGATGGAAAATTAGTTTTATGAGCTACTAAGTGTAAAAGCCGCACCAACTAACTTTAAACTACAACTATTACAAATAATTTGTTAAGCTCTGTAAAATTTGATTAATAATTGTAATAAAAATATGTTCTCTTAATGTATAATACTTCTATTTATAATATTTATTAAGATTACGCTTAATTGTTTTTTATAGAATTATTTTACAAAATTTTTGAAATTTGTTTTAAATTGCATTGGTACTATAAGATAAATTATATGCAAATCGGTTACCCTACAAAAAATTATTTCATTTCCATCAATTTAAAATACCCTCAAAACAAGTGAAGTGATTTTCATTCATGCTTTGAAACACATGGAATCAAAAATAAAGGACGACAAATGTCGATTCAGATTCAAGCCGAAGGTTATGTCTAGATATAAACTGGGATATCATCCGTAACTACCTTGGCTCTGGCATCAGTGTCTGCCATATTGCTCAGGATTCAGGGCACATTGATTTTATGGTGAGCTTTTTTTATATGAGTTATTTTTGCGTAAGACCTCTTTGCTGCATACTTCTTACAGATCCAGTTTTTTATTTTTTTAAACATTATCACTAAGAGTTGATGTCCTTCTGACTGAGGACAGCTTCGCTAACTCCTCTTTAGATTTCACTCAAAATGTTTCAGGAATTTGCTTAATCTGTTAAACTTATACAAATACTCTTACAAAAAATTAAAACCCAAAATTAGTTTATATTTTTTACTTTTATATTAACACTAAGTCAATACAGTATTTTTATAGAAGGATAACTGATCTAAGAAATATACCGTTTTATACATAGTTGAAAAGTATTATTATTTGCCCATTCTCTGAGAAAATATACATACATAACATGACAAAAATAAAATTCTTGTCATATAACTATGTTTTTAGCTTATTTATTAGATTGAATATATATTTTTGTTCAAATATATCAATCATGCAAAGTAACACTGTATTTATTATAGTTTATAATTTAATATTAATTTTTCCTGAGTAATATTTTCTAAAATATGTTTCCTGGAAAATATGATTTTGACTTATTTCTTGTTTTAAAAGTAACAGTGACACCCAAAATATTTGTATAATATCATAAGTATTTGCAGTGTAAAATTCCTTTATACAGAGAATTAAATTTTGAGCAGTACTGTTTTGCTATTTAAAATAAGCACACTAAAATTAGCTGTAAATGTATGCCACCTCAAGGGTGAGTTCGGTCAGCCAAAGTCTACAAAATCTTGGGTTAAGAAACCACACAACCAAGAAAGTGGTGGTTTACGTCACGCTTTTTCAAAGCCCCCAAATTCAATCGTTTTCAAAGTAATTACAACAAAGTGCGAGGGGTTGTGGCGATAACTACCCCTCAGGGCGGCCGGTCTCCCTTTACAACACGTTACCAACCTCATTACGGCGTGTACCTTCAATCCAATTAGGACCAGATGAACCGTTTATAGCCACCGGTGTGTCCCCGCTCTCAAACAAGACTGAGTTGAGTATCCGTCATCCTACTCTTTTATTAATAGTAGTTATATTTATAGTAGTTTTTTTGTAGTTTAAACAATATTTCTTTACTTCAGAGTATTATTGGACCAATAAGTAGGCATTCTTGGTGGTTTAAAGAATTGATAAACTGTCGTGTTGTGGTATCAAAAAATATTGAGGGATATTTTTAGTGTGATAAGGAAAACTAAATTATTTACAAGGTTAGATGATTTTTAAAAATCTGAAATGGCGACCTATCCAGGTAGAGTTTTAAAGGCAAGTATGCATGATAAATGAGTGTAAGATGATAGTGATCCGATCTTGAAGTTCTGATACTCATCAAGGCTCATTAAACAGGACTGTTAATTAAAAACGCAACAGCTAATGCTAAAAAGCATTTAAGGGACCTAAAATTTAACGTGGGGCCCGAACACAATTTTGCATCTGAATTACGAACTGATCTAATTAATTATGATGCTTATTATGCTTTGATGAGATTTATATATTTTTTACTGCGTATGGTATTTATATTTCATTACGTTTACATATTCAATTGTAGATTAGATAAGATTAGATAATTGAAATGGTAACCATACCACAAGGTAGGTACTTTAAGCCGAGTATGAATGAGCATTGAGTGTAAGATGATTGTGGCGCGATGTTGTAGTCTTGTTACTGACTAAGGCTGTCAAGTTCCTTAGACAGGACTGTAATTAATATCCTAACAGCGATTTGGTCTAATTATAAGGATGTTCTTTGTGGATTAACGTACGAGTATTCAATAGTGCAGACGTTTATCCACACAAGAGAACCTACACCGACCAACGCTCACAACTATCCACAATTCGAGACCTCCTAGTAGCTGGATTACAGGACGACGCCAACGTCCCAGTCAATGAGTAAGTTCAAGTGGTGTAAATATAAGGTCTGCAACTGGTAGGCGATTGTTCCTAGGTATCCCTTCAAACCCTGGGTGATAGTGATAGTGTAGGCCTAGTGATTAGCGTCTTGGACTTATTTGCAAGAGGTCATGGGTTCAAATCCCACCTGGGGTTGTGCCACTTACACAAAAAGGATTTGTGTGTAAACACTATGTGATTCTGTTAAATGTATCTAGTGTCGAAAGAACAAAATAAAGTCTTATATACCGTAATATCAAAGGATTATATTATATCCTTCAAGTAGCAGTAATTACTATGACGACCGTAGTAGAGTATTCTGATAATAATAATGATATACCTAGTAAAGTACAATATATAATGCGCTTTATGCAATGGACAGTACTTTAATTATTTTACTTGAGTTAAACTACAGATTCACTAGTACAATAAAATATAAGTTGCTTAGCCTTATTAACAACCGATAGAGTAAATTGAGTAAAACATGGCATGTCATTTTTTTATAAATTTTTTAGTACGATGTGTATATTATTAAATCATTAATGATTTAACTTTATCATTATTTTTTTAACTTTTGAACAAACAAGATAAAATAAACAATCATAGGTTTTACTAGAAAGTACAGTTTCTAGAGGCTAAGTTTCAACCATTCTTAACATCGCTCATCAAATGTTTCCAATAATTTCACTTTCAAGGGGACATTGTATCTATTTCCTGAACTCCTCAACTTAATGGATTAAAAATAACTGTTTTAATAACATTTGCATGATTAGGCTGAGTAAGACTTTTAATTTTAATACTTTTATACATTTTTCTTTTATAACGATAAATCATAGAAACCTGTAAGTATTAGTTTGTTATAATACTCTTGTCTCGTTACTACTTTCGTTTACTACTGTACAATAGTAACGAGACATATGTGTAAGGAACATTTTTAAAATTAATTCCCTGTGAGAAATAGGTTAGATCATGGATAAGTTCGTCAAAACAGCTGTCTGCATAATTATATGACGTCACTTATGATATGACGTCATCGTTTCAGCTTTTGGCCTGACACCAATACCCTCACCCCTAGAGCTGGGACATATTCATGTCCCCCCAAAAACTTCGATATATAAGCTATAACCTTGACTAGAAATAATAGTATTAAATATCACTATGAATCAATTATGAGCTAGTTGTCAAGATAGTACTGTATATGTGACTAAATGTAAATATTAATTTCAGCAAATAAAACTTTTCCATATTGTATTCTGAGAGTTTTTTACATATATTTCTTTCTTTTACAATTGCATTAAGAAAATTTACCTGAATTTAATGTTAAAGACTTCTGAGACAAGACTCTGAGGTAAATTTCTACTAAACCAATGATCAAAATGATGACAACTATGCAATTGATTGAATTCCCTCCTGTGTAATTATGTTGAAATTTAAGTATTTGTTTGACATTAAAATTTACAGGTCGAAAATTTTATATTATTAGCTCAACATGCTACGACTATGCCATTTATTATCACTATTTTTCACTTAGTTACAGGGAAAATTAAATACTTAGAAATAAAAACTAAAAAAATGAACTAATAAAAAATACCCCCGTCGCAGCAGATCTGCGTACTCAGTGAATTTCAAAATCAATAATATAATAATAATAATACATGACAAGTTTTATAAAAATCTATCCATAAACATGAGAATTATTTGCCTATTCTCCATAAGATTAACATGGGTAAGAATATGCAGGTTAGCTACTGTGAGGAAAGTAGGCATTTCTACCATAAACAATTTTTATTTAACAAAATATTGATTAATATGGGAAATATTAATTTTTCCTTATCCTCCATAAGATTAACATTGGAGCCCCACAATACAACGTGCTGTGTTTAGATTTTTTTATATCTCGGTAACCGTTGGAGATAGAGAAAAACTTTACGGTACTTAATTGAGTAGTTTTTTAAGCTGATTCTAATGGTAGAATTAAAAATTAGAATTTTTTTTAAATTACATGTGAAAAACGTAAAAACCCCATTTTTGGGTACAAAAGCCCCCGAACTACCTGCTCCCATTGACCGATATGTTTGGTTTACGAACTTGTCCGAGCATTGGTAGGAATACACGTCTCTACCAAACTTGACTTGGTCTCGATCGGACCATTTTTACGAGAGTTATCGTGTTCACAGACACACCCACACACACACACACACACACACACACACACACACACACTATATATATATATATATATATATATATATATATATATATATATATATATTATATATATATATATATATATATATATATATATTTATATATATATATATATATATATATATATAATTTTTAACGATTATTGTTTTTGGACTATGGGCCCCTAAAGAGATAAAAATAACATGGTCCCGGGCTTAGTCTTACCATGAGACCTACGGGAAATTCGCTAAAAGATAATAAAAAAATTAAATGTTGAAATTTAAGTATTTGTATCTCAGTAAATTTACAGGTAAAAAAATGTATATTATTAGCTTAACATGCTACGACTATGTCATTTATTATCACTATTATTGCACTTAGTTACATGGAAAATTGAGAATACTTAAATGTTGTTGAATAGGTGAGTTATTATTCATTGATTTGATTTATTGTTATAATATTAGTTAAATCCTCAGGTGAAGCAGAGGAAGAGCTGCCAAGAGGTACTCAACCCAATACTTATAACAACAGCCAGCTTGGCTGCTAAAGCCACTTTACAGTTCTTAGTTCACAATAAACCGAAACTTTTCAAAATAAATTGAATCTTTTTCACTTAGTTTCCGTTTAAATTATATTGTCTAACTATAAATATGTTATTATTTAATTTGAATGTATTGTTCCCGTCATGAAATACTCGGACTATATATATAATATATAAAGAACCCGCATCATGCTCGGGCCATCAAGTTCCTTTCTTCAAATTCCTTCCAGTGGCTAGCACGATAAATTAAAAATGTTTCTATGATTTGGGATTGGATACTAACCTACATGTTTTCCCAATTAACAACAATCACTTCAAACCCATATTTACTAAATAATGTCATAATTTTCAAGGAAGTGCTCTGGGATATTTAATTAAACATAGCTTGTCCCAAATGCTAGAATAAATAATAATCCAGCAAGACAGTGTTACAGAATAAAATACAATATCATGTTTGATAGGAGTTAGCGACAAGATTGATAGATGATACCATGGTTCCTTTGCGTTGAGGCTTAATTATCAAAAATATTTTGTACTAAGTAAGAGTGTAAAGTTTATAGGAACTAAGACATATGATTGTAACTGTAAACGAGAGGATGCTAGGAAGAGTAGCATGCATAGCAAGGTAACTGGTCATCGCCAGTCACGGCACACACAGGCTATTTATTCTGCCAAATGCCTCGTATAAGATGTATCACATAGCCTCTGTAATAATCTCCTACTCTGACGTTGTACTTCAGTTGTACGGGTGGTGCTGCACAACAGTGAGTTATAGCAAGGTAACTGGTCATCGCCAGTCACGGCACACACAGGCTATTTATTCTGCCAAATACCTCGTATAAGATGTATCACATAGCCTCTGTAATAATCTCCTACTCTGACGTTGTACTTCAGTTGTACGGGTGGTGCTGCACAACAGTGAGTTATAGCAAGGTAACTGGTCATCGCCAGTCACGGCACACACAGGCTATTTATTCTGCCAAATGCCTCGTATAAGATGTATCACATAGCCTCTGTAATAATCTCCTACTCTGACGTTGTACTTCAGTTGTACGGGTGGTGCTGCACAACAGTGAGTTATAGCAAGGTAACTGGTCATCGCCAGTCACGGCACACACAGGCTAGCATATTTACCGGACACGGCGCGATGCGTTCCACAAAACATCACGTGACCGGTCGTGTGGGCGTCATTAGACATGAGCCCTGGCGAGGGGTAAAAACAGTACACCCTATTGGATTAGGGTCATTAGATGATACATCATCATGTTGCAGAGGTTATGAGCTTAATAATGACACATTTCCTCCCTGGTGCCAAATGTGATTTAGTATTCATGACTGTGTATATTTTAGTTTTATTTTTAATTTATTATTATTCTATTAATGTTAGTATGTTAAAAATATTTGAATTGACTTCCCTGTGGGAAATAGGTTGGATCATGAATATGTCTAAAGAAAATGTTTTCACTTTATCTAAACAGATTTTCTTAATATTTTATTATAACAATTCAATACAAACTCTGATGGTTTCTACGGAAACCTGTTACATATTTTCTATCTTAAAAATCACCAACACCTTCCCACCCAGAGCTAGGACATATCCATGTCAAAAGATTCTTTGTAAATTCAATGTAACAACGAAGCAATATAGGGTCTTCATAGAACTCTTGTAAGTTTAAGCAGATGAGCAGTATCCTGAGGGGTTTCATTTACTTTATAATGAATTGAACGTTCAGTGCCAAAAGTTTTACGGACGCATATTAACTCTATTTATATAACCTAAAACAATATTTGTGTCATAGCTTCTAATGGGGGAAGTTTTATAAACTTTAGTTTTAGAAATTATTTAAACTGATAGTTTTAAGGTTTAGTTAAAACAAATAAAACTGCTTTGACCATATACACTAGAGTTTATACTGTTGTTCTAACAACTGTTGTGTAGTTTTGAAATGTTCTTTTATGATCTTTTGATGTTCTTTTTATGATCTTTGATTTTTCGGATTCGTCTCCGCTCTGGTCATGCTTTAGGCATATTCAGTTTCCATAAATTCAATTAGTTTCCATTTTTTAGCGTTTTAAATTTCTAATGTTAATATTATGGGGACTAAGTTTGTTTACAATTAATGTTCTATAATAAAAACATTTGATTTCTTAAACCAGCTGTATGTTTACTGTCCGTTAGCAATATGCGTCCATTGCCATCTGAATCATTCATTAATGCAAAACTATGAAGTATAATGTGCTGTACAAAATGAACAGCATTATTCACTACGTTAATAGGTTATGGTTTTGGGAACTATGTACTGTATTTATATATTTTGCTATATGATTAAAGGTCACGTGTTTATATGTCGCCAAATAAAATAATTACAGTGTTTATACATATTAGGTTTATTACAATAATCAGCTATTGAATATTTAAAGCTTTCACAACGAAGCCGCAATGCTATTTGACTTCAGAACGTGGCTAATCTTAAAGTTAACATGTATTTTCTGTTAGGCGTTACGAAGTTCGCCGGGTCATCTAGTAACAGATATAAATCGATTAAATATTCAACAACACGACGACGTTAGCTGGCAACTAGACCTGGGTTCGTAACCTTATGCACGAAAAGCAACAGGAAATGACACCGTCGTTGACAATACAAAACGTTTGTCAACTCTGTTACTATTGAATACTTTATATACTTAATATTATAATACCTGGAGACTGAGCTTTGCTTGTAAAGAATAGGTCAATTTTAAGGACATAAATATAATACTAATCCAAAATTAAACTATTTTTTAATTATGTCGGCTACAGAACATGATGATGTTGCTTTCTTCAATTGATTATTGAAAAATATCGTTGTTTATTGATCACTTAACACAAACATTTTTTACAAACTTGTATAAACTCTTAACAAAAATATAATCGCCTCGGTCGGGGATCGACCGCACAGCCTTTACCCATGAGTTCGCCGCGTTGGCAGTGGGCTACGATGCAGTTGTACAGACAAGTTGTTTGAGTCTTTTAGCCCGCCCCAATTGTTGCAGCTATCATAACTAATTACGACTGTTACTAGTCTGTGGTCAACTGATTGTTTTGGACACGAAATAAGAATTGAAAAGTAAAAGGGAAATTTAATTTACTACAATACAATTGATTTGTTACTGTGGTTTCAAGTAATACAATAAATTAGTTTTCTATCAAAACACGAAAGTTTTTGGAAATTCTTTTCTCTGCTTTTATTTCGCACAGTTAAATTTTTTAGATTTTAAACTTTATATTACAAGAAAACCAAGATTTCCTAGACATTATACCTATCTAGAACTTATACTACTAGGAAATTAGCTATTTCCATAATTTATAGAAATTCGTTAGAGCCGTTATCGAGATCCTTCTGGAAATATACAAACCTTGCTGGTATTAGAGTATTAGTTTGATTATATTTTTAAGTGAAAATAACTTCCTGTGTTATTGTCCTATGGGAACATAGTTGTTTTAGAACGTACCTAGCAGAAAAGTGTGATGAATTATACAAACCTTAATGTAACGTTTTAACATTTTGATCTAAATATTTAAAATTTGTAACAGTTTTTATGAGGAAATGACTCTATTTGAGTAGGGCTACTTACACGTATAGTCGCCGATCTGCACCAACAGCGGCCAATAACGGAGACTAGCGTGCGTGTTTGCTATGTCCTTGACCTCGTCGCGAACTGATATCGACTACCTTATACCACAGCTATTATGATGTTCAACTCTGCTGGACACATATCCTCGATCGTACAAGTTTTTTTCTATAAACTCCTAATGTATAATTATGCCCAAAGGAAATTGTTCAGTGTTTTTGTGTATATGTGATCAGTGTTCTCAGTTATGTATATATGATCAATGAGGATGCTAAATTTGTATATATAAACAAATGTTTAATTTTATTAACATAATAAAAATTTAAACAAACAAAATGGTGAAAACTTTTTTTAATTACATCATAATATATCACAGTTATGTCTTTCATTTCAAGTGTTTATTAAGTGTAAAATCATGACTTCAATCACGTAAGTCAAACACCGCAAGGTCCTCTGCACACATCCTAACAACATTGGCCCCCTTGAAGAACCTTAGGTTTCCAACCTTTACTCTTCGGGTAACGCTAATAGACACAATTGTGTTACTGTTCGTGTATAGCTCCATCTTTAGTCTTGACTTTTATAACTCGCAATACATTATCTCATCCAGGAAATATTTATGTCACCATTCCTCTTGGCCAACATAATGGATTGTTGTCTGTCTTGAGTAAAACTAAGTCTCCGACTTTAATGTTGGTTGCGTTTTTCTTCCATTTAGCACGTTCTTGCAACGTATGTATATAATCCAGACTCGAGCGATTCATAGATTTTGAGCAAATTGCTGAACCTGTTGCCAATGTTTGAGTCTGTTGGATGGAATTGTGGTGACATCTCGCACTGGAATAATGAATAATGAATCGCTTGTGAGAAACTTACCTGGCGTCAAGACATCAAAATCATTTGGATCACTCGACATTGGATGCAATGGGCGTGAATTAAGAATAGCCTTCATTCGAGTAGTCAACGTTATCAGTTCAGGCAAGGTTAGTACTGAAGTTCCCATTATGCGTGTGAGATGGTGTTTGGCACTACGAACTGCCCGTTCCCATAGTCCCCCGTGATGCGGTGCAGATGGGGGGTTAAAATGGAAACGTATTCCATGTGTAACTGAAAAATTGTGAATTTTGGTTTGAGACTGACTACTCTTTGTTGATGTCTGAACTATTTTTCGCAATTCTGAATTGGCGCCTACAAAATCGGTTCCACAGTCAGAATAAATATCACTGCAGATTCCTCGTCTAGACACGAATCGGGTTTGAGCCACAATAAATGCATCTGTAGTGAGATCCGTCACAACTTCAATATGCACAGCCTTTGTCACCATGCAGCTGATATGCCGACGTATACCTTTTTGATTTTCACAAACCGCAAGTTGATGATCTTGGATGGAAGTGGACACATGTAATCTACTCCAGTAGATATGAAAGGTTTGGCAGGAGTTGTTCGAACAGCAGGTAAGTCCGCCATGATTGGAGTAGGAGTTGTGTTGGGATGGCGATGACAAGTAATGCATTTGTGCAACTGCGACCTGATGACACTCCGTGCATTGAGAATCCACACATGTTGATTTAAAACTGATTGGACAAATTGTCGTCCTGCACGTAGATGTTTCAAGTGATGGTAATCAATGAGTAGATGTACTACGTGATGATGTTTAGGTAGTGATGCTGGATGTTTGATGTCATAAGCAGGTTGTGATTTTCGTAATCGACCACCGACACAAATCAATTGGTGAGCATCGATAAATGGAGCTAAATGAGTAATATTGGGAGGACATTTACCTTAAAGGAGTCCATTGAATTCGTTTTGCAAAGTAGATTGTTGACAGCATAAAATATTTTAAGGTGTGCTGAGTTGATTTCTGCCACAGTAATAGGACCCAAAACTTTATGTGATGTCTTACAGTTATAGATAAACCTCATGACCAAAGCAGTGACGTGTAGTAGTTTAGTCCACGATAAATATTTTGTTAACAGGGGTAATTCATATGTTGAAGAAATTGCAAAGATTGGTAATGGGTCAGGCTTTAATTCTATTACCTCATCACATTCCACCTTGGTAAACTTGTGATTTGGCCATTCAGATACTGGGATAGCCATTTGGGACCATTCCACCATAGTGTGTGTTGTGGTAATTGCGGCAATGAATACCCACGTGAGGCACAATCTGCAGGGGTTTCCTGTGAGACAACGTGACGCCAACATTCGGGTGGTGTTAGTCTTGAATTTGTGCGACACGGTTTGCGACATACGTTTTAAGATAATATGGAGGTGTTTCGAGCCAAGTGAGAACGATAGTAGAATCACTCCACAAGAATATGTTAGTAGCAATGAACAAGTTGCTATAGACGTTTGTGATATTTTCTGTTAATTTTGCCAATAATTGTGCTGTGCAATTTAAGACGAGGAATAGTAGCCTTCTTTAAAGGAGCTACTCGACTCTTTGCTATGAAGAGCTGTGTTGTAGTAGATTGATTATTATTGCATCTGAAGTATAGTGCTGCTGCATATCCTCGTTCTGATGCATCACAAAAATCATGCAGTTCGATAGTTTGAGAGTAGCATAAGTTGAGAGAACGGGGTATGCTTATTTGTGATAAACTAGAAGTATTTTCCACTAAACAAGTCCAGTGTGTTAATGTGTCAGAAGGCAATGGTGTGTCCCATCCAATCCTAACGTCCAAATCAACTGCATAAATCATTTCATAAGCATAATAAAAGGTGTTAAAAACCTACATGGATCATATATACTAGCAATTGCTCTGAGTACGCTGCGTTTAGTGGTATGCTATGCTAAATTGAAGTCATGTGACTTAAACATAAATGAATCAGTAGATGGAGACCAATGGAGACCCAAGACTGCAAAATTTGGGTCAGGAGAGCCGTTGAGGAACTTTGGTGACTCTCGGTGAGATTCCGGCAGTTGTTGGAGAATCTGGTCAGAGTTTGAAACCCATTTGCGTAGTTCAAAACAACCACGAAGCAGTGGTTGCTGTAACTGATTTTGTAAGTCCATAGCAGATGATAATGAATCTGCTCCAGTGATGATGTTATCAACGTATGTATGATTAAGCAGAGCATAAGACGCTTCAGGGAAGTCATGACCTTCATCTCGAGCTAATTGATGTAAGGTACGAATTGCAAGATAAGGGGAGCTGTTGACGCCGTATGTTACTGTGTTCAATTGAAATGTTTTGAAGTCTTGAGAGGAGTCAGATCTCCATAAAATGAGTTGAAGATTCCTGTCATCAGGATGAATCAAAATCTGTCGGTACATCTGTTTGATGTCACGAAAAATGACAATGTTGTGTTTGCGGAATTGCATCAATATGTCAGAAATATTATTTTGAAGCTTATTCTTGGCCATGAGTATATCGTTTAGTGACAACCCAGAGCTGGATTTGCAGCTTGCATCGAAAACAGTCCTCAACTTGGCGGTGGAACTGGATTTCTTTAGAATACCATGATGTGGCAAATAATAATGAACCATATCTTGTGTAGGTTTGTTACATTCAGTCATGTGCTGTAACCATAATGATATCGATGCGTTTTGGTACATGATAAGTGGGATCAACAAGATCATAGTGCTTAGTAAGATGAATGACATCTGGTGATACTGGTGTACGAGGCAGATTAACAGTGAGTTTGTCCAGAATAACCAATAACCATTGGATGATCCTTGGCAATGGTAACACCTGAAGGTGTCTCTAAATTACCATAAATTTGACCCTTGCTGCGGAAAATATGTTGATTTGTACCCACTATTTGAACATTGCTTTCTTGCCAAGTGGCATTGAGTAGAGAGACTGTTCTTTCCGTGATTAGTGAACACACTACAGTATTTCGTAAGTCTATTTGTTATACTGTAATACAATCTGCTTGTTTTCGTTGTACGAGTATCTTCAAATGCAAATCACGAGTTTATAATTTGTTAAGGATTTGGCATTCAATAGTAAATATTGATTTATGACGCGTAATATTGAAGCACCGTAATAATATGCAGCAGATCACGGAGCACTGAAGGTGTATTGGGCCCATGACAAGCGGAAGCTTATTCTGTCACGTGAGCAGTTGGACCACATTGAAGCGCGCCTTCACTCCACACTCTACACCATGCAAACATTTACGGAATGGACTTTTAAATAAACGTTATAGGTGGACTGACACATACTTTCTGCCTCGAGTAAAGAACAAACTTTACTGAAACTATCATGTTCTTGAAGGTTTGTCTAAATAGTATTTTAAAATACATTTTTCAAAAATAACCATCCAATTTATGAGACTAAGAACAAGTGAAACAATTTTAATTACCTGTCAAAATGTTTTGGGGCAACCCCCCCAACCACCGGTAATACAAAACCTTTTTTAGTGAGTTTGGTTGGGTTTTGTTACCTTACACTACATGCAAAGTATCATGGAAACCGTTGAGAGATGAGAAAGAAATTAATTTTTCGATAATCTCCATAAGAACAAAGTAGGATGATCTCAAACAACCTACTGGGTATACCATAAATAGGGAATGTAACTTTTCTCTGGAATCATTAGTCATAGACTAATGATAAAAAAATTAAACTTTTTTAGTTTTCAAACAGATTTGAATGGTAATTGTCAAATCATTTAATAAAATTATTGCTTTACAAGAGAATTAAAAATAATTATTAAAAATTATATTTAAAGGCATGTCACTTTTGATCACTTTGATAGTTAGTTTTACAGATATACGGGTATCATATTATCTAGAACCTTAATAAAGTATAAAACTTTAATCAAAATCATTGAAGCCGATTTTAATAAATGTTTAATTTTAACATTTTTGAGGGTGTTTGGCGGTTAACTACCCTACAAAATCCTATTAAAGGCGCACCCGTGTGCCAATTTTTATAAAAGTCGGACGATCACTGTAGTCTCTGATTTTCTTCACAGACAGACATACATCAGTCCGAAAACGACTTTTTCGGATTGAGGGAGCCTAAAACGGAAATCCAATCTATACTAAAATGAGAAAATTCAAACACAGTATTTTCTCCATATACTATATATAAAAGTGGAGAAAGAATAATACACATTTAATAATAGTTATACTTATTTATGAGATAAACAAAATTACACCACCCGCATTTCTCAACACGTCGAGGTTTAAAATTTATGGAAATTTAAAAGTAAAAAAATTTGTTTGGTAAATTTTTTATTTTCCGCGAATATAATAAAGGTATGATTTGACTACCAACACTGAAAACAGTCGAAACCTTAATAGGTCGCGTGGTGTACAAAACTCCGCAGCAAATGCTTTTAGTATTGTATAAGGCGCATTTCGGGTTCCTTGGTACTCATCTCTCACCTTATCATCCCCTCACTACCCCTCTACACGACCATGACAGAGACAACCAGTTAACTGCATTTTATCGTCAATGTTAACCATTTTTGTTCACCGTGCGCCCTATTGTGTCAGTATTTGCATGCCCAACTTGTAGTGTTTTAAAAATGTTTTTGTTATTAGTTTTATTGAAATCGTCTTGTTTGTGTCGCTGTGTGGTTTTTATTTGTTATAACAATTATATTAAAATTATTTCAATACATAAACATAACTATTTTTGAATTTTTATTACGCATATTTCCGTTACAATGAAAAGTAGAGAACGTAAATGTTAGCTTTATTTGGTCAACAATGTCAAAAAATCTATTCAAGAAGAGGAAATAATTGCGAAGTTTGGTATAAGGTCCTTAAAAAGACAACTATTTGCTAATAGCGAAAATGCAAGTAAAAATAGTGGACCTACTCAAGAAGACACAATGTTATCCTTATGGAGAATTTATGATTATTTCCTATAAACTTTAAAGAATGTGATACCTAAGAGAGAAAGTATATGTCGGTCCACTAATAACATAGAAGCTCAGTATAATTACCAACAATATGACTGCATAGTCATATGTCATCTCCCGTCTCTCGCTAGGAATGAGGAATTATTAGGAAATATTTAGGAATTATCACGTTAGGAATTTTTTTTGCATAAAGAAGGACAAAAGTAGAATCTGGCAATGTGAGATAACAGGATCAGAGCCAAATCCACTTGTAACATGCGGATTTATATCGAGAATCCGTTAATCTATAACTAAAAGTCCTGGATTTAAAAGACCATTGCATAGTAGCCCAAAACGCACGAACACTGGCTTTTTGGCGTTAATTCACTCTAACAACGCAAAAAACTATTGAAAAAAAATTGTTTTGATTTTTTGTATATGATAAATTAAATTATAGTTGATAGTTAAAAAGGGTTTTAATTGTTTCTATTTTAAATAATTGACACACAAGGTTTTAAAATTGAATCATTATATACAACTAGCACTATGATACGCAAGATCTTTCACTAGATAATATGATAATTTGCACTGAATTATTATCCAAGAAATTTAAAACCATAATATATAAAATAAAGTTGTATAAAAAATATGTATAACATACAAATTTTGATAGTAGGCCCAGACTGAGATTGCATGTTTGGAATTTCTTATATATACTAAATAGTCAATTTCTTTAGCAACCAACAATATAACTGCCTAATATAAGCCTAAACCTAAAGGTGCTGCCTCTACTATTTCTTGTCTGCAAGCACAACTACAACATTTGAACAATTTGACAATTCCACAGAACCGTCGATAATTCTTCAGTTAACCTGATATTAATAGAGATTTTTTAAATATATATTTTTGCAGTTTCAAAAGGGATTATCTGTTTCTTTTAAAACTTTGTCTATTGAGGTATTTGGGTATTGTTTATTAGAATATTCTGAAACATCACCTTTGTTTCCTATGTGCCACAATGAGCTTAATATTAATTAAATAGTTCATTAGTATCACCTAATTGGTAAAACGATGTAAACTAACTTAGTTTGGATTAATTATAGGAATATCTAGTTTTATATATCTCACATATTATTCTAAAAATATATATATTTTACATTAATGTGTTCATGTTTCTCAGACATCCATCACATTTACTGTAAAAGTTTAAGACGCAATGATGAATTTATATTTCTGAATGACATCTACTGTATGGATGGTATCTACTTATATGTTCATAACTGAAAATCATTCCCATACTATTCAATCTAATATAAGAAAGAGATTATATTCAAATTAAAAATATATAATTCATCTTCTAATTTTACAAACCTAAAGCAAAATTTCAATCTTTAATATATTTCACGTGTATATCCTTATCAATTACTATTCACCCAATACTATTAAACAGTTGTATGATAATAGTACTATAAATTTTTGATACTACTATGTCTTATATAACATCTGAATTAACTCCAAGTAAGTCCAATAAAACGAGGTTTATTATGAATTGGTCGTATAAAACCAGTTATGGAGCACCTAATTTTTAGCAACGAGCCAACAAGGAATTTAGGAGTGGATAAATTTACTATTTAATAACTATAATTTATATATTTTTTAAACATTCATAAATGAGATAAATTATTAAGAATGATGACGTAGCAGGACTTGGAGTTAGAAACTATTAGAATAGTCATTTCATGAACCAGTAAATAGTGTAGTATACTAATGCTGAGGGGTACAGTAGAAGGGATTTCATACAAGCTGGTCGGGCTACATGCAAGTTAGGCAGCGATGTAATGCTGGTACTCATGGCACCATAGCTGATTCCGGAAATGTTAGTGGTGTTGACTAAAGTTAATATTCTGTCCGCATTGACCTGACAACATTGACTGTCGAAGCCATATCTTTTTTGCCTACTACTTCTATTTCAATTCTTCAACTAGCATTTCCACTCACCTCACTTTACCTTCTCCATCTCCTACCTATTCGGAGAGAGAGAGAGAGAGAGAGAGAGAGAGAGAGAGAGAGAGAGAGAGAGAGAGAGAGAGAGCGAGAGAGAGAGAGAGAGAGCGAGAGAGAGAGAAACTCAGTGTTAAAGCTATCCTTTTCTATATTGAAATGAACGTCCTAATCTTTGCTCCATTCTTGAAAAGACGGATGGAGAGAGATGGATTATAGTATGAGAAGAACGTTCAACAAACCCAGGTAAAGTAAACGCTACTACGTGATAACCTGAGGTAAACCCTCTTACATCGAGGGTTCATCTACTACTCATGCTCGTCACATTATCTCACCCTCCTACGTCATAATTCAATTCATTTACGATAATGATACACAAAAAAATACTTTGAATGATTCGGATCAATTTTTATTGTTGTAATGAGTACCAATGAAAACATAAATAATGTTTACAAACGTTTAAGATAGCAAAAATTTCGGAATAGTCCGACGTGACAAGTTAATTCAAGAGGAGGCTTTAGCTGTCAGATGCGCGGTTCAGAGTCGATTTACCGCCGGTTAGAGCACGCTGGATATATATTATGGGTGATGGGAGAAGGTGATGGGAAATTGAGGGGAAACAGTGGATGGCAGCAGTAGTAGATCTGCTAATGCCTCTTACACTTGCAATACTGTAATAATAATGTGCTGTTAAAATAATTTAAATTTTCCAATATAGTACAACCAATAACAGTTAGAAATCCGCAAAATAAAAACTTATTAATGTGTGTATTTTAATAAAAAGATTTTTATTTTCAATTTTTCTTATTATAAAGTATATGAAGAAAGTATTGTTTTCGTCAAATTTTGGAATTTGAGTTCAAGTCACACTGAATAAAAAACGTGGGTTTTGGACTGATGAAAGTCTGTCAGTCTATCAATCTGTTATGAAAGAAGTAAAATATGAGGCTTATGTTGCATATAATATTAATGACTCATTATATATTTTTTCATATAAAGTATATACCCATACAAATTAGAACAAAATGTATTTTCACATATTAATAGAACGTAATTCTTTGTAATGGCTTTGTATAAAACAAACCATTACCAGTACCTAAACATAAAAAAAACTATCATCAAATGATTCTGGTTGTGTCCTCAACCCTGAGACTGATACTTTGATACAGTGCAGAAAATATGTTGTTAAAAAGATAAAAAGTAAAAAGGGATGGTTAATTGTATTTTAAAATAATAATAATAAATAAATCTGTTAGACATATTTCACCTGGATTTCAGGTTTTTGCGGCTGCCATTTTGTTTCCGGTGCCGGTGGGACACGCCCACTCCTTTCAGTTGTCTTTGTGTCTCCGTTACGAGTGACGTGTTTGGTTTCTTATATGTTTAATGTTTAGTAAATGGTTTGTTCGTAGGTTTTTTACTGCTTTAAACTTATGTCTTCAGGTTTATACCGGTTTGGTCCAGATTGTATGTTACGTAATTGTGGTATGTTTGAAATATTAGTTCACCTGAGGACAGGATCAGATGCCAGATCCCGAAACGAGGTGAAACGTTATTTTACATATATCGTGATGAGAAATGTCTGCAATAAAAATCTAAATAACATCAATCCACCATCATCAATAATAAATTTCAAACAAAGAATTAATCAAGCGTTCGACTACCATCGTTCCACCAAGCTAGCGCAATAACGAAGGACCGTGTGGCCACATTACGCTTATCAAGGTCTCGTACATGTCCGCTGATTAATAATCAAGCGTTCGACTACCATCGTTCCACCAAGCTAGCGCAATAACGAAGGACCGTGTGGCCACATTACGCTTATCAAGGTCTCGTACATGTCCGCTGATTAATAATCAAGCGTTCGGCTACCATCGTTCCACCAAGCTAGCGCAATAACGAAGGACCGTGTGGCCACATTACGCTTATCAAGGTCTCGTACATGTCCGCTGATTAATAATCAAGCGTTCGACTACCATCGTTCCACCAAGCTAGCGCAATAACGAAGGACCGTGTGGCCACATTACGCTTATCAAGGTCTCGTACATGTCCGCTGATTAATAATCAAGCGTTCGGCTACCATCGTTCCACCAAGCTAGCGCAATAACGAAGGACCGTGTGGCCACATTACGCTTATCAAGGTCTCGTACATGTCCGCTGATTAATAATCAAGCGTTCGGCTACCATCGTTCCACCAAGCTAGCGCAATAACGAAGGACCGTGTGGCCACATTACGCTTATCAAGGTCTCGTACATGTCCGCTGATTAATAATCAAGCGTTCGACTACCATCGTTCCACCAAGCTAGCGCAATAACGAAGGACCGTGTGGCCACATTACGCTTATCAAGGTCTCGTACATGTCCGCTGATTAATAATCAAGCGTTCGACTACCATCGTTCCACCAAGCTAGCGCAATAACGAAGGACCGTGTGGCCACATTACGCTTATCAAGGTCTCGTACATGTCCGCTGATTAATAATCAAGCGTTTGGCTACCATTGTTCAACCAAGCTAGCGCAATAACGAAGGACCGTGTGGCCACATTACGCTTATCAAGGTCTCGTACATGTCCGCTGATTAATAATCAAGCGTTTGGCTACCATCGTTCCACCAAGCTAGCGCAATAACGAAGGACCGTGTGGCCACATTACGCTTATCAAGGTCTCGTACATGTCCGCTGATTAATAATCAAGCGTTCGGCTACCATCGTTCCACCAAGCTAGCGCAATAACGAAGGACCGTGTGGCCACATTACGCTTATCAAGGTCTCGTACATGTCCGATGAATAATCAAGCGTTTGGCTACCATTGTTCAACCAAGCTAGCGCAATAACGAAGGACCGTGTGGCCACATTACGCTTATCAAGGTCTCGTACATGTCCGCTGATTAATAATCAAGCGTTCGGCTACCATTGTTCAACCAAGCTAGCGCAATAACGAAGGACCGTGTGGCCACATTACGCTTATCAAGGTCTCGTACATGTCCGCTGATTAATAATCAAGCGTTTGGCTACCATTGTTCAACCAAGCTAGCGCAATAACGAAGGACCGTGTGGCCACATTACGCTTATCAAGGTCTCGTACATGTCCGCTGATTAATAATCAAGCGTTTGGCTACCATTGTTCAACCAAGCTAGCGCAATAACGAAGGACCGTGTGGCCACATTACGCTTATCAAGGTCTCGTACATGTCCGCTGATTAATAATCAAGCGTTCGGCTACCATCGTTCCACCAAGCTAGCGCAATAACGAAGGACCGTGTGGCCACATTACGCTTATCAAGGTCTCGTACATGTCCGCTGATTAATAATCAAGCGTTTGGCTACCATTGTTCAACCAAGCTAGCGCAATAACGAAGGACCGTGTGGCCACATTACGCTTATCAAGGTCTCGTACATGTCCGCTGATTAATAATCAAGCGTTTGGCTACCATTGTTCAACCAAGCTAGCGCAATAACGAAGGACCGTGTGGCCACATTACGCTTATCAAGGTCTCGTACATGTCCGCTGATTAATAATCAAGCGTTTGGCTACCATTGTTCAACCAAGCTAGCGCAATAACGAAGGACCGTGTGGCCACATTACGCTTATCAAGGACTCGTACATGTCCGATGAATAATCAAGCGTTTGGCTACCATTGTTCAACCAAGCTAGCGCAATAACGAAGGACCGTGTGGCCACATTACGCTTATCAAGGTCTCGTACATGTCCGCTGATTAATAATCAAGCGTTTGGCTACCATTGTTCAACCAAGCTAGCGCAATAACGAAGGACCGTGTGGCCACATTACGCTTATCAAGGACTCGTACATGTCCGATGAATAATCAAGCGTTTGGCTACCATTGTTCAACCAAGCTAGCGCAATAACGAAGGACCGTGTGGCCACATTACCCTTATCAAGGCCACATTACCCTTATCAAGGTCTCGTACATGTCCGCTGATTAATAATCAAGCGTTTGGCTACCATTGTTCAACCAAGCTAGCGCAACAACGAAGGACCGTGAGACCATATTAAGTTTATCAAGACACCGTACATGTCTGCTGACGCCAATCAAGCGTTCTGCTACCATTGTCCCACCAAGCTATCGCAATATATAAGTAGCGTGGTGCCCATACTATGTTTATCAAGACACCGTACATGTCTGCTGATTAATAATCAAGCGTTCGGCTACCATTGTTCAACCAAGCTAGCGCAATAACGAAGGACCGTGTGGCCACATTACCTTATCAAGGTCTCGTACATGTCGCTGATTAATAATCAAGCGTTCGGCTACCATTTCACCAAGCTAGCGCAATAACGAAGACCGTGTGGCCATACTATTTATCAAGACACGTACATGTCGCTGAAAATCAAGCGTTCGGCTACCATCGTTCCACCAAGCTAGCGCAATAACGAAGGACCGTGTGGCCACATTACCCTTATCAAGGACTCGTACATGTCCGATGAATAATCAAGCGTTTGGCTACCATTGTTCAACCAAGCTAGCGCAATAACGAAGGACCGTGTGGCCACATTACCCTTATCAAGGACTCGTACATGTCCGATGAATAATCAAGCGTTTGGCTACCATTGTTCAACCAAGCTAGCGCAATAACGAAGGACCGTGTGGCCACATTACCCTTATCAAGGACTCGTACATGTCCGATGAATAATCAAGCGTTTGGCTACCATTGTTCAACCAAGCTAGCGCAATAACGAAGGACCGTGTGGCCATATTACCCTTATCAAGGACTCGTACATGTCCGATGAATAATCAAGCGTTTGGCTACCATTGTTCAACCAAGCTAGCGCAATAACGAAGGACCGTGTGGCCACATTACTATATCAAGGACACCGTACATGTCCGACGAAATCAAGCGTTCGGCTACCATTGTCCTACCAAGCTATCGCAATAACGAAGGACCGTGTGCCCATACTATGTTTATCAAGGACACCGTACATGTCTGCTGAGAAATCAAGCGTTCGGCTACCATGTCCCACCAAGCTAGCGCAATATAGAAGACCGTGGGCCATACTATGTATCAAGGTCTCGTACATGTCTGCTGAAGCCAATCAAGCGTTTGGCTACCATTGTTCAACCAAGCTAGTGCAATATAGAAGGTACCGTGGTGGCCCATTACTATGTTTATCAAGACACCGTACATGTCCGACGAAATCAAGCGTTTCGGCTACCATTGTCCACCAAGCTAGCGCAATAAGAAGGTAGCGTGTGGCCATACTATGTTTATCAAGACACCGTACATGTCTGCTGACGCCAATCAAGCGTTCGGCTACCATTGTCCCACCAAGCTAGCGCAATATAGAAGTAGCGTGGTGCCCATACTATGTTTATCAAGACACCGTACATGTCTGCTGACGCCAATCAAGCGTTCGGCTACCATTGTCCCACCAAGCTATCGCAATATAGAAGTAGCGTGGTGCCCATACTATGTTTATCAAGACACCGTACATGTCTGCTGACGCCAATCAAGCGTTTGGCTACCATTGTCCCACCAAGCTATCGCAATATAGAAGTAGCGTGGTGCCCATACTATGTTTATCAAGACACCGTACATGTCTGCTGACGCCAATCAAGCGTTCGGCTACCATTGTCCCACCAAGCTAGCGCAATATAGAAGTAGCGTGGTGCCCATACTATGTTTATCAAGACACCGTACATGTCTGCTGACGCCAATCAAGCGTTCGGCTACCACTGTCCCACCAAGCTAGCGCAATATAGAAGTACGTGTGCCCATACTATGTTTATTAAGGCACCGTACATGTCTGCTGAAGCCAATCAAGCGTTTGGCTACCATTGTCCCACCAAGCTATCGCAATATAGAAGTAGCGTGGTGCCCATACTATGTTTATCAAGACACCGTACATGTCTGCTGACGCCAATCAAGCGTTTGGCTACCATTGTCCCACCAAGCTAGCGCAATATAGAAGTAGCGTGGTGCCCATACTATGTTTATCAAGACACCGTACATGTCTGCTGAAGCCAATCAAGCGTTTGGCGACCTTTGTCTAACCCAGCTAGGGCAATATAGAAGTAGCGTGGTGCCCATACTATGTTTATCAAGACACCGTACATGTCTGCTGACGCCAATCAAGCGTTTGGCGACCTTTGTCTAACCCAGCTAGGGCAATATAGAAGTAGCGTGGTGCCCATACTATGTTTATCAAGACACCGTACATGTCTGTTGACGAACTAATCAAGCGTTGGCTACCATTACCAAGCTATCGCAATATAGAAGTAGCGTGGTGCCCATACTATGTTTATCAAGACACCGTACATGTCTGCTGAAGAATCAAGCGTTTACTTTCTAAGCTAGCGCAATATAGAAGTCGTGTGCCCATACTATGTTTATCAAGACACCGTACATGTCTGCTGAAAATCAAGCGTTACTTGTAAGCGCAATATAGAAGTACGTGGTGCCCATACTATTTTATCAGACACCGTACATGTCTGCTGACGCCAATCAAGCGTTTGCTACCTTTGTAAATAGGCAATATAAAGTACGTGTGCCCATTTGTTATCAAGACACCGTACATGTCTGTTGACGAACTAATCAAGCGTGTGTTTGTGATACCTCCAGCAAGATAGCGCTATAACGGAGGAGGGTTTTGCCCATATTACTGCTATCAAGGTGTTACATGTCCATTGAATAACTTATCAAGCGTATAGCGCGATTCTTCCACTAAGCAAGCTTAGTTTTGTTATCACGTTGGGGAACGCACGCATAAAGAACTTTATTTCATATTGAGATAAAAATAATATGAAGTCGTTGTATTGTTTTACAAGGATTGGAATGGAAAAGATGATAAAACACTGTTATATGTTTTGAACTAATGCATCAAAGGCTAAAAAATATGTTCTTAAAATTAACATAGTGAATTGTTAAAATACAGATTTATCTAGCTTATTTGACATTTTGATTTTACAAAGAACAAGTGGCAATAATGTGTAGCATTATTAATGTGTCAAAAGTCTTACTCAAGCGTAAGTCAATCTACATGTGACTGTTTAGTAAGTAATTTTTGGCAATGGAGGTGTTTTTAGTAAAGTTAAATAATAAAAGATAATAAATAAAAGTTCTTTTTATTTATGGACAATATAAACATTTTATAAATAATTTCATGCAAATGCACTTTAGGGCTTTTTACAGATTTTAAATATTACGTTTTGCCTAAGCATAACTCCTTGTACTTTAACTCTTTAAAGGCGTTCAACGGAAACGACATAAACGAAAGTCCACTCTGATAATCAATTGGGACATTTTATGGTAAGCATTTAGCGTGTTTCATTACTTGCTTATCCACTGAAATGTTAAATGTCATTCACTATTTATTTGATATTAAAATGTTATGTAATGCCATTTTTACAAATTCAATAGCAGTTAGAAGTAAGTCTAAGCCATTTCTTGGGTCATTTCCTGCTTCTCTGATGAGTTCATTAGGCTCTTCTCCGTCATCAAAGGCTGCAAAACATTATAATTTATACTTTTATGACACCCTTAATGATAATACATTCTTTAAAGTTCTTTGCGGTAAAAGGTTTTGAAATTAATCCTTCGTGATTACTCTTATAACCTGAAATAGTAATTAGTAATTATAGTAATAGTTTGTAATTAATTATAAAGCGTAAACTTTTAATTTAATAGAAATGTGATGGATAAGATGAGATTAGGTAGATAAGATGAACAGACCTTACATCATACTTTTTTGGTAAAAACGTATTTTAAACTTTTCAAATTACTCATGCACTGCTTCTATAATTGACTGAGATAATTGAATGAGATTTTAATTACTGAGATGTCTTATGCTCTAAGAAAAACAAAGTATCAGTCATGTTAATGGGTTATTTACTTTAGGTCTTCCTCGTGATTCTTGTAGTCTAATATAGGCTACAATTTATTAAACTACAAGAACTACAAGGCAAACCTGATGCAAATAGTCTACTAATATTAACTCCCTATGATTTAGAAATACAATAAACCGAAATGAAAGTATCACTCTTATATTGGAAAATAACTTGTATTATTCTCTCTGGCTACCATTATTTATCATGCTTTCAAGAATAAATACTCAGCTATTGTTATAAAGCGTCAACATCTTTAACAATCTCTACTGCGAATATTCGCAAATGTATATATTTGACATATGAAACAAAACCTTAACATTGGTACGGTCATATTTACACACGAGCGTTTTGTGTGTTCTCATTTGCTAGATAAGTAACTTTGCCCATGAATGTGAAGCGAGATTTATATGGAGATAGATCATGTTATAATAAGTAAAAAGCCATTATATCAAATTAAACTATGAGATGGGCGTATTTAAAAACAATGGGAAGACTTTAAGTGAAAGGAACTCATGTACATTCTCAAAGGAAAACAGATGATAGGTTTATTAGGTTCATTAAACACATGCTGTGTATAGTTTTACTCAGTTTTGTAATGATAACTTTTTCAATTAAAATATTACAATGACAAAACTCAACCTATACCCTTTTATTTAGGAATCTCTTAAATGTAACTTTATAATTGTTATTCAATTAACGTTCAATAGTTTCACTTTAGGTGATTTTAATACTGCTATCAATCATGTTTGGTTTTCCAGAGTTTGGAATCTTGAATGGAATCTTAATTAAGCCTTTGAATATTCGTGCTCCCAATAACTCGCGTTCTGGTGGTTTAATAATGTTGTGCGCTTGGGCGGAGACACGAAAATTACCTCCATACATCACCACAGACAGCGCCACCTCCGTGGGCCCTGGCGGCCACGCAAGCTAAACGTTAGCCAATTGTTTGTTAAACCTTATAGCGACCACCAATTTATTTCAGTATTTTTCTTAACTTAACAATCAATACATCAATCGCAATTGTTTAGTGTACTATAACTATATATAGTAAAAATAAATACACATGAGATAATAATAAAATTATATGGTTTGTATAGTATGATTATATTAAAGTATCATCCCTAAATTAATCATAAAAATGAAAAGCCTCTTTAGCTCATCAAGTAAACTGTTTGGTTATGTATTTACCCACGTGTAAACAGCATGGCGTTTCAAAAACTGCGTGCGCAGTTTACTTGATTACAGTAGAGCGTAGTTTATCCGTAGCTATCCGCAACACAGTAAAACATCGAAAAATTAAATCCGTACATAAGTTCTCCGTTAAGTTAATCCGCGCGCCGTACAAGTTTAACCAACGGCGGCAGTAGCGGCCCAGCGCTTCCGACGCGACTAAACTCGCGTTTTGCGTACCAAATTTATACTCAACGAACTTGTTTCAAGTTAATTTTTTTATTTATTAAAGCTCGGATTTTTTTGTACTTTATAAAGAGTTCTTCGTATCTTTTGTACCGGTAAGAATCCTTATTATAACAAGTAAATTGAAAATGGTTTTAATCTTCGTTATGTGCATTCAGCAATCCAGATTGTGACCGACTATCTGAAAATTAAGTTATCCGAACAAACATGATCACGTATTTTTTTGGATCATCGACTCAATACTGGACTATCAACTATAACGAATTCAATATAATATATACTTATTCTAGCTTTCATCCAGAGGTTATATAACTTTTAGTTTCAGTGAGTTCTGGAAACGTCATTGAAGATTGTATTCGTACAGAATTTCTACCACAATTCTATTCTTTTTTTCATTTTGTTTTGTAATTAATTTATATATTTTATCGTATAAACCCACTTCGAACTAACTATTGGTACTATAATATTCAATACTTTAACAAATTTCACTTGATTCATTTCCCTATAATGATCTGTATGGATGCCAGAGAGTATTATTGAGGTCAGATGTATCACGGTTGTAACGGTTGCTGCATTTGCATTTAACATGCATTTAACATTCTTCAGACACAAAAATCAGTTGTATAACACAAATTAATGATAGAAGGAATAAAGTTGCCGGACCGACCCGCTCTACAGACACAACAATCAGTTGTATAACACAAAGTAATGATAGAAGGAATAAAGTTGCCGGACCGACCCGCTCTACAGACACAACAATCAGTTGTATAACACAAATAAATGATAGAAGGAATAAAGTTGCCGGACCGACCCGCTCTACAGACACAACAATCAGTTGTATAACACAAAGTAATGATAGAAGGAATAAAGTTGCCGGACCGACCCGCTCTACAGACACAACAATCAGTTGTATAACACAAAGTAATGATAGAAGGAGTAAAGTTGCCGGACCGACCCGCTCTACAGACACAACAATCACTTGTATAACACAAAGTAATGATAGAAGGAGTAAAGTTGCCGGACCGACCCGCTCTACAGACACAACAATCAGTTGTATAACACAAAGTAATGATAGAAGGAGTAAAGTTGCCGGACCGATTCGCTGCGGGTCGCCAACTTAAATTAGTTTCACCCTAATGGAACATTTGTCTTTGGTGACAGTTTTAATTTTTTATAAGACACTTGCTCTATTTGCTTAAAACAATATTTAACTCAAATGTTTAATTTATTAGAGTGTTCTAATTAAAAATGAAGTAAAATATGTTCATCAATAAATATTAGTCTTAATATTAGTGTCAGTGACCACTATAAATTTTACACTCTCATAACACTTCTTAGGTTACTTTTAAAAACTGAGTCATCGGTATAAGCCTACATTAATTATCGACTTACAATATTTTATTTAAATTATAATTATTCATATGATAACTAATAAACCAGGGGGATAACAATGAATTTTAATTCGTTATCATTTATACATGTTTATAAAATAGTAGGCAATAATAGTAAATTTTTTATATAATTATAGACATATATTTAATATCGTTGTTTGAAAATAAAAATAGTTCCCTGACATAAAAGATCAATGCTAAATATTTGTTGACAAAGATCCAGGAAGTTAATCGGGAGGGTTATTAAAATATAATTTTTTGTTAGTAATTCATCCATCAAAATCCCCATTTGCTTTATACACTATATTTGTTTATGAGTTTATTTTGTATATGTTTGTTTATCAATCAATGACAAAAAATTTATCATTCACAAAGTAATTACAAATAAAAATTCCTGTACCTTAATATGGAACTATATCCTGTGTTTTGGATGTTAGGGCAGAGGATTCAGTCTAATTTTGGCCAATTTAACCCCTTTGGACCAGGGCCAGGTTCAGAATTCACCCTCTTGTAGAGGGTTGGAATATATTTGCCTTTTCTGCCAGAGAGTTTTCCTTATATTTCTATAATAATACAAAATATATTAAACTTATTTGGATTGGTTATAACATGCTTTTGTTAGGTAGTCGGTTTGGTGAGCGGTATTATTTTTGTAACAAAACAATGATAATGTAATGTAATGATGTTTAATGTGATAATGTTTAGTGTATTAATGAGGCAGATGGACTTTTAATAGTGATCCTAGAGGAAGACTAGGATTATTTTACTCTGACTATGAGTCAAATGTAAGAAAACAAATTTAACTGCACTGTAGAGCACCAAAAAAGTGTTTACTTAAATTATTCAATCATTTTATTGAATCACTAACTGATCAGTAATTGATAAAAGTCCTCCAAACCTATAAATGAGAATATCACTCTTAAATTAGGCTATTAAAACCCATTAAGATAGTTTACAATACGGAATAATCAAATAAACAGCGTTTGAATTTAATATAGTGGAGATTTCCACCAAACTATCTTTGGGATTCCTTGGATTTAAAACAGTTTTTTTTTAACTGGTCACTGCACACTGGAGAGACACCTTAGGGGATTCAGAATACTTGTAAACTCTGTCAGGTGCAGTTATGAACGCCAAAGCATCAACTGACAAAGTTTGAAGTAATTGAATTCAAAAGAGACAAATAGTTTGGGTGACACTACATTAAGATTGAAATATGATGTACCTAAATTGAAACCTGTGAATTGTTGAAACCCACTCAGTTTGTACTTTGTAAAGGTTTAGGTCTAGAGGATATTTATAGGTCTAGAGGGTATTTATAGGTCTAGAGGGTATTTATAGGTCTAGAGGGTGAGGTTTAGGAGTCTGTGAGGGGCAGCTGTGGAGGCACGAAAGATCTTTGTATATATTCATGCTCCACTAATCATTAAACATCATGTGTTCTTGAATGTTAAACAAATAATAACTTTTGGGCTGTCCTGGTAAATATAATATAACGTTTAACTTATTTCATTAAAAATACATACATTAATAGACTTTGTGTTTTCCATGCAACTAATAGCAATAAGCAACTTTAAAACTATAAGAACTATTCTATAAATGGAAGAGTATAAATTTTTCACCAAATACTTTTTATGGATTATTAGTAAATATATATCTAGATTGTTTTAAGTATTGATTTTTAATAAAAGTGTGTTTTATTTCTAACATTTTGTATAGCCCCTGGACTGTTACGACGATACAGTGGTTTTCTAATTACCTTCCTTAAGCAGTCCAAATTGTGTGACCTAATATTGTAGTTTCGGCGCTTTTTGCACCATTGTAAAGTGGTCGTCAGCATAAAAACCACATACGTTTTTTCCACATAAATCTTCGTCAAATAGGCATCTTGAAAGTACATTTAATATATAAAACACAGCACAAATATAACACAGCGATCGCAAACTAAAAACGAGGTCGTGCGAACGGTATGTTAATACAAAATCTACAAAATGCCAACCACAACTGACCAAACCCTCCACGCTTCATCATATCAACCCTACAGCCACAAATTAGCAGCGTAGAACAGTATGATCAGCAGGTTAATTAAAGTTCCAATGGATTCCGATGACTTTAACACAGAATGAGATATTATGAAATATATCGCAATTGCTACAACACTAACATGGTCGATAAATACAACTGATCAACGTTCCAAAATTTTGCAGATAAAATATGCCCCAATTGAGTTATGTTATAGGCTACATAACTTACTCAAAATATAACGCAAGCCCTTTATATACCACCGCCCAAAACATCGAATGAAATAGAACGTTTACTAAGACCCATCCTGAAAAGAATGTCTTAGAAAAATCAGGAGTTTACAAACAATAATTATTTGAAAACTTCACAGTTTAATTATTCAACTGTGTAGAATGTGAAAAATATTAAATTCGACAAACGGGCCGGACATTTTTAAAGAGGGTCAAATAACACAAGCCAAACCGCCGCGCTGATTTACAAAAATCGACTTTTTCCCAGCATTTAGTTATATAGTATATAGTAATAATGATGACTCAGCAGTTAATATAGAAAATAATATTGAAATTCTATAAATAGGTAATAAAGGGTTTTTTTCGGACACGTTGGAAGAATTTCATATTTATAAGGCTATCAAACAAGATAAAAATGTAGTGTTGAATCAAAAACTATATTTACAGTTCACATTTATTTTTAATAAACCATTGGAAACCCAGGCTGGATGGACGAGTTTCCATCACACTATCACTAGTTACTATCACCAGGGGTGACATCTGACAGGACGAGTCCACTGATCACAACCCACACCACCAGTGTCCTCCTGCCGGCATCCGCGACGGGTGATTTCAAGGCTTTGAACGTAAAGTTCGTCCAACCTCGTTTTTAGTGTGCGATCGGTATTTGTGTTATGGGCCCTGTGAAAAATTTTTACTTATCACATGTACTTTCAATGATGTCTATTCGTCGAATATTAATGTGGCAAAGATCGTATGTTGTTTTTAAGCTCACGTCAACTTGACAATGGTGCAGAAGGCGCCGAAACTGCAGTAGTAGGTGACACCGATTTGGACTGTTAAAATAGGTAATTAAAACCGCTGTATTAATTGTTTTCTGGACGATTAAATATTTAAAGAGACATAAACACATAGAAGAAAGAACATTGACGTGAATGCATCTGCTTCTAGAGGGATGCTATGTGATTATTGTGGTCGTGGCGGGGGTTGAGCAGTAAGGAGTGAGGAGTGAGCACCCTACAGCAGTCGAACAGTAATGACGGATTCTCTTTGTGTCACAGGAGATTGAGAATGTTTCAAGTGCGTGGAGGGGACAAGGCCCGTCCATCTATCATTGCTTGGTGAAGGCAAGCAAGTAACCTCATCAAATACTGTATATTCATTAACTATTTGTATAACTTATAAATATCCCTACAAAAATGAATAAATATGTTTATTTCCATAAAACACAATACAAAAATAAATTATATAGGATTACTAATTATAAACATTAGAAAATATTCCCCGCATAGGTGACCTGGCAATGATTTCTATTTAGGCTTAGGCTATTACATAATTTCAACAACAATAAGACTACAAGCCACCACAGAAATATGATTAAAAGATTTGAAGAAATAAAAAATAATATGGAAGAACAAAAGAAAAACCAGAATACAGATTAAATATAGTTTTCATTATTTAGTTTGTATTTGAGGTAGCTTTTATTCTCTTTATACATCATTCGAAGTCGTAAACGACATCTAGTTGTAATAAAATTATATTATATTTTATCACGAGGACCAAAAACGGGTGTTTTTGATATTAGTACAAGTTTAACAACCGAGGCATACCAATGCTGTTAAATGAGCGAGTACCGGTATATATAAAAATGCCTATTTTGGGACGTGTGATGAACTATATTTTTCACCGTATTGCAAGTAAAATTAAACAAACTCGTAAAACATAGATTATTACCTGATTTAGTATCTATTTTTCTCGACCATTTCTGTCGCTTTAGACTAATCAGTTGTTATGTTACTTATGTTGTAGCAGTTTTTCTTGATTCCTGATTGGTTGTATTGGTTGTTTAAGTTATGTCAGTGCTGACCTCAAACCAAAAGTATCATCAACAATGATCTCTAACGGCCTAGGACTCATCATTAATCAAAATAATAGGTAAATAAACATTAATATATATATATATATATATATATATATATATATATATATATATATAGAAACTCCTAGGAATAAAATGAACAACTTTTGCTCTTCAACACATGTATCAAAAACAGCTATTTTAAAGCAGTATCACGAAACCGTGTTTATAGTGACAGTTTCCTTATTACGTACAAATTTAATTCACGTGATATCGATGTTTCATGTGCAACGTTTTGTTCATGCATTGTCTTTGTTTTATCATACTGTATCTTTGATTAACACTCCGGTGCTCGCGTGGATTACTGGAACGCGAGCGGTCGCGTGGTTCTTAATTAGTATGAATTGTTTTGACGATGTATTGGTATTTTATGTTGAATAGACACATATAACACAAAATTGATGTGATTGGTGATGTTAAAAACCACATAATTTAGACCAAAAAAAATAATTTTGCAAATTGTACAATACAATGAATAAATATTGGTGAATGGAAAAACTATTTTAAAAAATCGTTAGGAACAATTTTTCAAACAACGCAATCGAACCCCAAAACCAAGTATGACAACATACTTTGACAAATGCACCTAATTAGCACGTTCTGCACACATACTTTTCAAATGATCAAGGTATACAAGGTATATGATCAAATACTCATTTGTTACACTTGAAAATTTAGCAAATTTTACAAAAACATTAATAAATATTGCTGCATAGAAGAGTAATTTGAAATGGTTAAGGATAATTATTTAAATAACGCAATATTATCTATTTAAAGTTCATCAGGATGTTCGTCACTTATGACACTCTCATAATCTTCCGTTTCAGCTAACCAACACCATAAATGTTCTTGGTTGTCCATTGTTCATTCATTAGTTAATACATGCACACACTATACAATTTTCATATAAAAATAATGTCAACTACGTGAAATAAAATCCACAACATATGTCACTCCGTGGAAAAATTTGGAACACGGATACTCGCGTGGAGTGCACCTGCCCCCCAATCGTGCGACACCACGGGAAAAAATCAATAGAAAATTAGTTTAGCCCGAATTGGTAGCTGTCATCATACAGGTTCCAGGGGTGTCAGAGGGAAGGTAGATGACTGCTCAAGGTCACGCATGCTGTCAACTGCATTTTATGAACAAAACAACATGACTGGAGTGCCATTGCACTCCACGCGAGCACCGGAGTGTTAAATTGCTTTTATGTGATTATTTGCCACTTATTTACTTTTATTATTTAATGTACCTTTATATAACCTTATTGTAACGACAATAATGTATTTGTTTAAGCTGTTTATGATAGTTAAAAATTTAATTTGTTTAATTTGACAGTTTATTTATTTTTTCATTTGTCGGTGATTTGTAAACCCAACAACCTATCTACTATATCTATGTGGCGAGAGTTTGCAAAATACCTCTTACACAAAATTATATTCAGTCATTTTAAATGCATATTATATGAAATAATTAAACATAAATCACCTAAAAATGTATTTCTATTATTTGTCCTTCATTTTCTTCCTACCTTTTGTATACAAATAACGTTACAGAGTATTAAAGGGCACCAAACGGTCATACAAAATCTTTACGATTGAACATAAAAATGGAACCCGATTCTCCCCTAGCTTCCTTTCTTTGGAGTAACAGTAGATCTTTTATATTACCAATAAGACCACTATATCTCACTCATCGTATATTCTTGTCCTGAGTTTTCTTTATTAGAAAATACGATCTAGCAATGGCTAGAGGTAACTTATACGTGTTATATCATAAACCCTACAATAATTGAGTAAATTCATTTATTGATTCTTTTTAATTGAAATGAAGAATAATTAAATAATTCTTTACAAAGTAATACTTTTTATGTTCAAACTAAGACTCATTAATTTTATCAAATTAGGTTTTGGCTAAATCGTTAACATTTTAAATAATATAATTTAAAATTTTGTAAATTAAATTAGAATGGGCTATAATGGACTGAATTATTGAATTTATCTTGTTGTTTAGTTAAGTAATATTATTTTATATGCATCTTTCAGCTTGAGAATATTCCATTCTAATTATCAAGTACACCCTTTTGGCCTTACAGAATTCAAATAAGCCATTCAATGAAGGCAAATGTACAAAGACAAACGTGGATTGTGCATCTCTAGCTTTTTAAAATGAAATAGATGCAATTACAAAAATTATTAAATATCTTCACGATTGCATAAACGAAATTGTGTAAAAATAACTAAAGTAAATTTCTTATAGAAAAAATAAGCTATGTATATTTTTATAAAATACATATTTTAATTGAAAATTCCAATAGCCGATTAATTTTACTCAAACTGAACAATACTAGGATAACAGATTAAAATTTGAGACCATTCCCTACTCCTGAGAAGTGAGTGGAAACGGTGTGTGCTAGTTACGAGTATAATATACTAAACAAATATGATGGAAGTATGCTATTTGATTCGTTTGCAAATAAAATTAAGCACAACTTAAAAAAATAACATTTTAATTCTTTTTACCGGTACCGGTATTTCATTTAAAATAATGCCTATTTAAGGACAATTATATATTTTTAAAGATAACTTAGAACGTCGTAAATAAATTCATCAGAAGTCCACAAAACATGTAACTAACTGTTTTCAGTGGCTACCAGCTGAGGTGACATTGCCGGATTCATTCTGACATAGTAACTGCATTCCATAGCCTGGATTTAATATATCATATTTATGATTAGCGTTGGTTGATGATATCATTTATTTCTTCTATAATTGACGTGCGAAAAATTTTAATTGATGTATTCTTTAAAACGTTGTTTGATAAGAATAAAACTTTTTAATTTTAATACATATTTTATACATATATAACCAGGATATAAAAATATTTTTTTATTATTCCACGCAACGTGGAAATACCACATGGTCCAATTTGTTCAAACATGTAAATACAACACATTGACGAAATCTGCAAATAAGAGTTGAGCATGTGCAGTAAAAATGCGGAGGCTCTTGAGTCTGACCTGGCACAGACAGTATATGTGTATAGCACTTGAGTCTGACCTGGCACAGACAGTATATGTGTATAGCACTTGAGTCTGACCTGGCACAGACAGTATATGTGTATAGCATAACACATACGCTACAAAGAACGACTAAAGAGTTTGTTGATCTAGCTGAAAAACGTTATTTAATAGAACCCATAACCATATTACGCATGATTGTATATCATGCGTAATATGGTTATGGGTTAAAAAAGCGATATTGGAAAGAAAATGTTAGTCTCAAATCTGACAGTAATAGGCTTTCTCTACATTATACATGGACTTATACGTTATTCAACAGTTTAGGAGCTGTTGTTGAGATTGTGGTGTAGGGGAAAGACAAATAGTGTAAACCGCCTAGTGTAACTCTAGTATGCGTTTCCATTATGTTATTCTGCTGAATAGTTATCTTTTTATGTGTTTGTTCTGAATCCTACATTATGAAATTTTGAATGGCTGCTATTTTAAAGATGTCTGTAAAAGGAAAAACTCAACCAAATTACAAAATTCCAAAAAAAATTGTGTTATGTACATAAAAATCCAACCAGGAAAAATGTTTTTACCAATATCTAACTTTAAAAATACAGGTACTGCAAAGTGGCCAAGGCTCCTAAAAAAGACATTGGAAGTACGATGGAAATTGTTAAGTATAATCTAAATATATAGAACTCAAATCTGACTCACTGATCGAAGTTTCTCAAAAACCACAAGGCTTTGGAGCTTCAAATTTGGTAGACAGATTCTATTTATGGTATGGATGCTTAGTAAGAGACAATTTTTCGAAATCCCCAAAGAGCTCTGCCCTCCAGAGGGTCAAAGTCTCCATGTTAACCTTATAGGGAGTAAATTTGTTTACAATTCTCTACAATAAAAGCATTTGATTTCTAAGGCTACAGCTGTTGGTTTACTTTTAATTAGCAATGTGAATTAATATTCAATGCCTTGTAACGAGCCTATTTTTGTGATAAAATATGCGTAACCTAAAGGGTATCTGGTGATTTCAGTTGAGTTGTGCAACCTTCGGGTGGTCCTAGGTCTGGCTAGCTAAGATTAGGTAAACAAACACACAACTAAGGACAACTAAGGTGGTTCAAACTGAAGGATATTTATTGTAATTGGGTTCCCATTGCTGTGACGATTTAACAGCAATATACATTAAAACAACAAGGTTTATTTAACACACCGATACTTCGCAACACTGACATAACCTCAAACGCATGTTGACGAAACATGACAGCATACGACGAGAGACGGGTGTCCTTCTCCAGCGGAGGTTTTCCTGAAGAAGAAGAAGAACATTTACAGATGGCCACTTTTTCGGTGACCTTTCGGGAAGCCGTGTGATCGGACCGACTTAGTAATCAGGTAGCGTGGCCGATCTGTATCACGATACGTACATTTATTTGGTTAAGTAAAGGGGGAAAAATGTATTATTATTATAATTTAAAGCTGTGCTAAGGATTGAGCCACCCCTCACCAATTACTACAACCAAGCCTGTTCGTGCTTAGTCACGATTGATACGTTCGTAATAATTTCACATGATAAAGAACTGGTGATTGGTTTTGACCTCGTCAGGATAAGCTACGAGTATTATTATTTTATTTTGTTAATTTTTAATTACCAGAGTTAGTTTCCTGGGTCAACACGGTTTTTGTACTAGTTCCAACAGGAGTGAAGCTGGTCGGGAAACAACACTTGGTGTGGAATTAACATTTTTTTTATTTCCTTGCTTTATTCATTTCTTTTATTCAGCTACGGTCAAGACCAATCTCCTTTTCTGCTTTTGTAAGTGAACATTAACCTGCGTCCTATGCTGAACCTCTTTTTTTTATTTTCAGTTAGCATTAGAATACCTGTCTGCTACTGTGCTTCGACCCTAGATTTAACCCGGCAAACTAGCTGAGTGATTCCCAGGTAGTAGCGTGAATTTCCCAAGTATGTCGTAGTTGCAAAATAATAGAACAAACTTATTCGCTCGTGGGGGAATTCGCGTTACAGCCGATTCTCCACAACATGTAATTACATTACATTACTTTACATTACAAAACCATTTGGTTTGTTCGAGTTTGTTCGAATGCCATTTGGATTGAAGAATGCAGGACAAACTTTCCAACGTTTCATTCACCAAGTTTTACGTGACCTTCCATTCGCATACTCTTATCTAGATGACATCTTAATCGCCTCTAAATCCGAAAAGGAACATGAGAAACATCATTTGACACTGTTTTCCCCGTCTGTAGTGATCGAGAGCAACCGGCAGCAGTCAGTGGAGAAGGGGGTGGGGAATACCAGTCGGACAGTGAAAAAACAAAATCGTGTTAGTTCCGCCATTCATAACTTGAGAACGGTTCATAACTATGCCGCGACCCCGAATATTTAAATCCTTCACAACGAAGCTGTAATGAGCTATTTGACTTCGGAACATGGTCAATCTTAAGGGTAAAACATATTTATTTTAGAGTGTTACAAAGTTCGCCGGGTCAGCTAGTATACAAAAAAATAAACTAGAACGTAAAATAAAAGTTATATTAATCCAGTAAAATTATATTCTTTATTTTTAGGGGGGATAGCCGACTACATTCAAACGCACTCAGATGGGGGTATAGTATTAATAGTACAAATGCTTTATAATGATCACGTTGCTAATGGAAGGTTGGATACAGCTAAGTTATATAAACAATCGCTTTTCTGGATATTTCCCCAACGAGTGAACAAAGGGCCACGACAGGTGAATCTTATTACGGCTTCGACGCGTAGGGCGAAATAACTTTATTCTATAGGGGTGATTCTACTTGTCTATTAGATATAAACTGAATCTATAACGCCTTAGATACTTCATGCCAAATTATATTATACTGTGGAGGCTGATTCTACTTGTCTATTAGATATAAACTGAATCTATAACGCCTTAGATACTTCATGCCAAATTATATTATACTGTGGAGGCTGATCCTACTTGTCTATTAGATATAAACTGAATCTATAACGCCTTAGATACTTCATGCCAAATTATATTATACTGTGGAGGCTGATCCTACTTGTCTATTAGATATAAACTGAATCTATAACGCCTTAGATACTTCATGCCAAATTATATTATACTGTGGAGGCTGATCCTACTTGTCTATTAGATATAAACTGAATCTATAACGCCTTAGATACTTCATGCCAAATTATATTATACTGTGGAGGCTGATCCTACTTGTCTATTAGATATAAACTGAATCTATAACGCCTTAGATACTTCATGCCAAATTATATTATACTGTGGAGGCTGATCCTACTTGTCTATTAGATATAAACTGAATCTATAACGCCTTAGATACTTCATGCCAAATTATATTATACTGTGGAGGCTGATCCTACTTGTCTATTAGATATAAACTGAATCTATAACGCCTTAGATACTTCATGCCAAATTATATTATACTGTGGAGGCTGATCCTACTTGTCTATTAGATATAAACTGAATCTATAACGCCTTAGATACTTCATGCCAAATTATATTATACTGTGGAGGCTGATCCTACTTGTCTATTAGATATAAACTGAATCTATAACGCCTTAGATACTTCATGCCAAATTATATTATACTGTGGAGGCTGATCCTACTTGTCTATTAGATATAAACTGAATCTATAACGCCTTAGATACTTCATGCCAAATTATATTATACTGTGGAGGCTGATCCTACTTGTCTATTAGATATAAACTGAATCTATAACGCCTTAGATACTTCATGCCAAATTATATTATACTGTGGAGGCTGATCCTACTTGTCTATTAGATATAAACTGAATCTATAACGCCTTAGATACTTCATGCCAAATTATACTATACTGTGGAGGCTGATCCTACTTGTCTATTAGATATAAACTGAATCTATAACGCCTTAGATACTTCATGCCAAATTATATTATACTGTGGAGGCTGATCCTACTTGTCTATTAGATATAAACTGAATCTATAACGCCTTAGATACTTCATGCCAAATTATATTATACTGTGGAGGCTGATCCTACTTGTCTATTAGATATAAACTGAATCTATAACGCCTTAGATACTTCATGCCAAATTATATTATACTGTGGAGGCTGATTCTACTTGTCTATTAGATATAAACTGAATCTATAACGCCTTAGATACTTCATGCCAAATTATATTATACTGTGGAGGCTGATCCTACTTGTCTATTAGATATAAACTGAATCTATAACGCCTTAGATACTTCATGCCAAATTATATTATACTGTGGAGGCTGATCCTACTTGTCTATTAGATATAAACTGAATCTATAACGCCTTAGATACTTCATGCCAAATTATATTATACTGTGGAGGCTGATCCTACTTGTCTATTAGATATAAACTGAATCTATAACGCCTTAGATACTTCATGCCAAATTATATTATACTGTGGAGGCTGATCCTACTTGTCTATTAGATATAAACTGAATCTATAACGCCTTAGATACTTCATGCCAAATTATATTATACTGTGGAGGCTGATCCTACTTGTCTATTAGATAGAAATAAACTGAATCTATAACGCCTTAGATACTTCATGCCAAATTATATTATACTGTGGAGGCTGATCCTACTTGTCTATTAGATATAAACTGAATCTATAACGCCTTAGATACTTCATGCCAAATTATATTATACTGTGGAGGCTGATCCTACTTGTCTATTAGATATAAACTGAATCTATAACGCCTTAGATACTTCATGCCAAATTATATTATACTGTGGAGGCTGATCCTACTTGTCTATTAATATATAAACTGAATCTATAACGCCTTAGATACTTCATGCCAAAAATATTATACTGTGGAGGCTGATCCTACTTCTATTAGATATAAACTGAATCTATAACGCCTTAGATACACCATGCCAAATTATATATATACTGTGGAGGCTGATCCTACTTGTCTATTAGATATAAACTGAATCTATAACGCCTTAGATACTTGCCAAATTATACTACTGATCCTATGTCTATTAGATATCTGAATCTATAACGCCTTATACTTAGCCAAATATATATACTGTGGACATTTTTCCATCATGATATATAAATGAAATATATAGTGTATTACTGATTTATGTCTTATATACTGAATATATAGATACGTAGTGACATTATATAGGGCTGAAATATTACAGCATATCTTATAAAATTATAAACCATTGATATAAACCGCATTTATTTATGCTGTTTGCTGAAGAGTAGTTCGATAAAACTCTACTATTTAAACAGATTTTAATTACAACGATTTTCAACATTCACCCTTTTACCATGGAAATTGTTGTCATGAGAGAGGTCATGAATGTGAAGAAATTTATCGTGAAAACTATTGAAATATGTTACACAGTTTGAATAATTTATTTTAATCGGTAAATTAAAGAGCTGACAGATTTCACGACATCATGATATGAACACCGAGCTGACATGGAACGCTGTGCGGAGGGATGCTTGTGGTTGGCTATTGATATTAGAAAGTATTGATACCTTATTTTATTCTTGATAAATTAACCCCTGACAAACCTTTAACCTTACAACTCACCTTATATAGCCTTGGATTTTAATAGATATGATCAAGGACCAATAAAGTTCAGCACAACTAACAGAAGATGGCAATTTCGTTAGTATCTCTCCTTAAATTCTCCAAAATTATATTTCCATTTTTTTAATATATTGAAGTCTACAATAATTAGTCTGAAACACGTCAAATATTAAAACAGATCACTGATGAGAATTATCATTAACTTTCGCCCATTTCATTTCCACACTTCCCATTTCCATAGGCCCACTAAATTACTTGGATATTAATTGCGCTTTCAATATCACCCAAGCTATCTTTAATCTAAATTTAAGTTCAAACAATATTGTTTTCGGAACTTATGAAATGTGATTATATAAAATCTCAATGAACTTGAGCCTACCTGGTTCTAGTGTTTACCCATTTGATAGTTGACATTGTCTGATCCACGTATGAGTTTCCCGTATATAAACTGAATTATTCATCAGCCTAATCCAGCTTTGAGGGCGGAGCGCGTGACGGGGGAATACAGGCACTGATGCAAGATAATTGTTTTTAAATAATGGGTTTATAATCTTTGTCATTGTAGCAAGGCTTAAATGTAGAACAGAGCTGTTTAATTTGCTTTTCCCAATATTTTAAGTAACCATAGTAAACTTTTATTTAAATATAAAACGTCAATCATAAATAAAAAGTAAAGTCAATCAAAAAATCAAAGTAAGTCAATCATAAATAAAAAGTAAAGTAAAGAACTGATAAAATTAAATTATTACTGAAATGTAATGAATAGTGACATAAATATTTCTTTATAAGACGAAATACCAATTAGTTGGACAGGCTAATGGCGAGTGACTTGAACATCTACCCGTAGACACGTGAGAGTGGAGTAAAGACTGTATGCTAAGTCGGCTCATGTATATTCAACAGTGGCCGTGTTCTCACAGTATTTGGTGCTGCCATCTGTCGGAGATGTGTACTAAGTTTGAAACCACCCATTCAAACTACAAGGCCAGACAAGTTAGTCTCAACTACTATCTGAATTAGTGATTAAAAAAATACTGTGGTTCAACATTCATTATGTACAACATCAACATCTACTTAAATAATATGTCTTATCCATAACCACTTGCATCTAGGTAAGTAATTACAGTGAGTTATTGTTATTAGGGCAAATGTTTATTTGTCTGCCTTGTGTGTGTTGGGTGAGTAGTCGTGAAACGCTGATCCTTATTATCTCTTCTATTTCATATGCAACATAAAAGAAGTCCACAGAAAATTGGATTTTGAACTTATCATTTGGTTGTAGATATAATTAACAAATTTATTTTATTAGGGATTATTTGTTAATTTTATTGGTTATTGTTTGTATTAGGAATCTGTTATTAGGCCTGCTATGTGTGGGCCTTCATTTAATTAAATTTGTTTTAAAAAAGCTTTTTATTCCAGTAATAAAATTTTGTTCAGTTTAAAAATATCTATCATAATTGTAGAATATTTTCATCTAGGTGGTAGAGAAAAAGGTATCGCTTTCAAAAAACGCGTAAACATGGATGATAAAAGTTTGAACTCAGTGTAAAGTTGTTCTCTATCAATTTGGCTTGAACATAAATACTTTGCAAATTAGTTTGGGAGCTTAATATAATTTCGAAACAAATCCCTAAAAATTATCAAATCTATTTAAAAGCGTACTGGCACTTAACCTCCAACTGGAGATGGTATATAAAGTATTATTGAAACTACCGTCAAATATAATGCCCTTTTAATTTGATTTCCTCTACAAAACTACGAAACCAAAATATGAACATAAACAAAGAACATCAGCTGATCAGCTAATAATTTTGCAATAAGATAACTTGACAGGTTAAATGCAGTGAACTGGTAGAAGGTTATTCCTACAACAGTGTACATGGAGTTAGTTAATGATTTTAAGAATAAGCATGTAATTTTAAAGGACTTGTCAAGCGAAGAAGATGCCAAAAGCTTTATATGCTACAAAATTGTGGTTGTTAAAAAATGTTTAAAATTATCTTTGAATTAAGCCCTCAATTCTATAAGTTTATATTATTAATAAAATTTTATTACGTTATATTTTATCTTTGGATCAAACCAAAATGAAATCACAAACCTTAATTATTGGTTTATCTACAATTTGCGAAAACAACTGAATAGTTGTTTTTCTGGACTATATTTGATGGAATTACTTTTAAAATCCATGTATTCCCTTGAGATTCCTCTAAATGTGCTCCCCAGTAAATAGAGAAGGTGTTCAAATCGTGTTGGATACGCAATTTAGATTTCGAGCTTTATTACCACTGGATTAGAATGTCTGATATTAGTAGAAAATTCAAGTAACCGAACAAAAGTGTTGAGACTCCACTGTGTAAGAAGCTGCTTTTCCCCTTGGATACAATTAACAACGTGATTTCAGCGTTTTTTCATCGGATGGGATATTGGCAAAAAGTGTTTAGGATATGTTGAGTGTTTATTGTTGTTTGTTGAATTGAACAGGCACGATTTTATAATGTATAGAGCTTTTGAAGTGGTGTCTGTGACCTTCTTCTTTGCATAACCAGACCGTTAAAAATTATTTTAATATCAAAAATTGTTATATTTAAAACTCACAACATTTACCATTTATCTACATTTACCAATTTATCCATGAGAGCCGTCCCATATTTAGGGTAAGGCGCCGGTCATCATGATAAAAATAAAGTTTTAGCTCTCAAATCAAATTACACTTGTATGTATAATAAATTCCAAGCACAGTGTGTATGTTTTCACAATTAATTAGTTATAACAATGTAATTTAAAAACTGCCAGATATAGAAAGACGGCTACAGAAACGTAATTCGTAAGTATGGGCCAAAAAATAGCTGAGAATTTTTTTTTTCAGTTTATCAGGTTTTAACATTACGCTTAAAATCCCATTTTAAATGAGTAAACAAAATTTTCTTTGGGATAAATCATGTGTTTAATGGGTTAAAATATGGAAAAACACGTAAATCCAAGAAATCTTACGTAAATTATAATTAATTATAATATTGTAATTACAATATTTTATGCGAAAGAATTCTATATGTTTTGCATACACAATTTAATTGTAACAAAAACTGGTCAGTACTGATGGACTTTAATGTCATTTGACTGGACATCTCTTAGCTCTAGGGGGGGCAATATGCGAGACCAAAATTTGAAACAGTGACATTATTTGGTTAGGAACGTCATATGGTTAGTCACGTTATAGTTAGGTTAAAAGAACAACTGTTTAGATTAATTGAAAACATTCCCTTTAGGCATATCCAGGCATATGATCTAACCTATTTCCTACAGGGAAGTAAATACAAACATTTTTGGCAAGCTTTTTTCTCTGTGATATTGGTGAAATCCGGCCTTAAAAATTGACGATGTACTGACGTAAGCCACCAGAAACCGTCATTAGTTGACCTAATCCCATTAAAAATACTGGCAGTAGTGGCTGGTGACCTACTACGTTTACAGTACTACATAGCCTCGTAGCATCGGATATTATAAGCGACCGATATTACTATAGAATACGCGTAAATATCTTGGCCTTAAAGACTCCGTGATCACCATCTTGGCAAAAATCTTATTTTTCTTAGCAACGAAGGCCAAACACAGTTTGTTGGAGCAACTTTGCTAAGGTTTGACAGAATCAAACTGAGAATTTTCACTTCATTTTTACTATTTCCAATGCACTACCTAGCTATTTTACCTACTTTATATCTCTAATCGTTTACTAAATTCTCAATAAAAACACCTTGGTCTGTATTATATTAAACGTACATTACAGTATAATAAATGGGCATATTGTATAAAGAGTTGTATAATATGTCACTGTTTTTTTAAATGTATTAGTAAAATATCATGTGTAGTTTCAAAAACTGTGGATACAGAGGATAGGGGAAAAGAAATACTGAGTCAATTTAATCTTTTATTAGTGACCAATAAAAACAATGACGATGTAAGGGTGTGTGCGGGGTAGACCATCGACAAGTGTATATACATTCTGTACAGAACATCTAACTCAGCTTATTATACACAAAAGACATATAAAACTATGGCTAAGTGAACACTGTACACGATGATGATATGTCTGTGCGGCCTGGAGGGGTACAGGTGAAATGATACGTTCCTTACAAGATTCCCAGACTTGGTTGGGAAATTTATAGACTAAACACAGAAAAGTATATGCACCAATTATTACAATTTGAAAATACAAATAAACTTATTTAAAGAATGTATTGGAAGTTACAGCAAAGGATAGAAATACAAAGGTAAGCTATACCGAAAAAAACGCTCGTATAGCCGAAACGTGTATTCATGGTTAAGCTTTTAAAAATATGTATATGTATTGTATTGCTCAATGTTTTACGTTGCGTGGGATATGTATAGGTTACTTTTTACAGAAAATGGAGGGAAAAGTCCACAAATAGGACAGGGTTTTGTTTGTTACTTCATCGTCAAAGGAAGAAGAAGATAGTTGCTGGGAACGGAGTAAGGAGTGATTCGTGATTCGATGCTATAATAAATCGTATATACAATAGTTCTTATCTGCAGAAGTGGTTGGTGACAGGTGATTAGCACGATTTATAAAAGATAAACCATTGCGAATAATTGAAAGTTAGCTTTATAAAGTTTAATTGATTTCATGTGTATAATTTATTGCATAGTTAATGTAAATTAAAAATGAAATGTTAATGATATTAGCTGATCTTGAACAGTTCAGAACACTTCAAAAAATTACAATAGAGAAACATTCAAAAATAACAAAACCTAGTCGTAGCAATGAAGGTTATAACGGTTGTTAATGTGAATCATATTTGAAAATAGTTACATCACTAAAGAATTAAAACACAACCGTATTGATTTAATTAGACAACGATAAAACCTGAAATGCTTATAGACTTTGTATAAAAATATTGTTAAGTAATAGATCACTACATGGACATCACCGAGTCTCTAAAGCCTGACGGTTTACAAAACCACGCTCTCGAGGAAAGGGTCAAGGCTGGTCTCTTACTACTAATATACATCCTTTACAACCGATATCAGTATACAAAAATCTTACATTCGTTCATAGGACGCTTTTCAGTCATTTTCACATTACAAAAGACGTAAATGAAATCATATAACCGTAAATGATAGATGAGTTGCGGAGGCGGATGATATCAAGCACACAGGGGGCGGCCGTGCAGGGGCGAGGCTCCAGGGCTCCAGCAAGGCGCAGGCGTAGCCCCTCGCACGGTCACTAGTCACTACCAGCTGGCTACACGTGTAAAGGTCTGTCGTCTGCTAAGACGGGCACTTGGGTTTATCCGCAGTATTCATCATTGTCCGGCGACCAGGACAGCTTCACGTGGTAGTCCGAGTCCAGCACCAGGTCTGATATGCAGCCCTTCAGCCCCCGGTGGTACTTGTGGTGGGTGGTCACCTCCATCTCCTCTACTCCTCCTGTAACAGTTAGTTATTCATCATTGTCCGGCGACCAGGACAGCTTCACGTGGTAGTCCGAGTCCAGCACCAGGTCTGATATGCAGCCCTTCAGCCCCCGGTGGTACTTGTGGTGGGTGGTCACCTCCATCTCCTCTACTCCTCCTGTAACAGTTAGTTATTCATCATTGTCCGGCGACCAGGACAGCTTCACGTAGTAGTCCGAGTCCAGCACCAGGTCTGATATGCAGCCCTTCAGCCCCCGGTGGTACTTGTGGTGGGTGGTCACCTCCATCTCCTCTACTCCTCCTGTAACAGTTAGTTATTCATCATTGTCCGGCGACCAGGACAGCTTCACGTAGTAGTCCGAGTCCAGCACCAGGTCTGATATGCAGCCCTTCAGCCCCCGGTGGTACTTGTGGTGGGTGGTCACCTCCATCTCCTCTACTCCTCCTGTAACAGTTAGTTATTCATCATTGTCCGGCGACCAGGACAGCTTCACGTGGTAGTCCGAGTCCAGCACCAGGTCTGATATGCAGCCCTTCAGCCCCCGGTGGTACTTGTGGTGGGTGGTCACCTCCATCTCCTCTACTCCTCCTGTAACAGTTAGTTATTCATCATTGTCCGGCGACCAGGACAGCTTCACGTGGTAGTCCGAGTCCAGCACCAGGTCTGATATGCAGCCCTTCAGCCCCCGGTGGTACTTGTGGTGGGTGGTCACCTCCATCTCCTCTACTCCTCCTGTAACAGTTAGTTATTCATCATTGTCCGGCGACCAGGACAGCTTCACGTAGTAGTCCGAGTCCAGCACCAGGTCTGATATGCAGCCCTTCAGCCCCCGGTGGTACTTGTGGTGGGTGGTCACCTCCATCTCCTCTACTCCTCCTGTAACAGTTAGTTATTCATCATTGTCCGGCGACCAGGACAGCTTCACGTGGTAGTCCGAGTCCAGCACCAGGTCTGATATGCAGCCCTTCAGCCCCCGGTGGTACTTGTGGTGGGTGGTCACCTCCATCTCCTCTACTCCTCCTGTAACAGTTAGTTATTCATCATTGTCCGGCGACCAGGACAGCTTCACGTAGTAGTCCGAGTCCAGCACCAGGTCTGGTATGCAGCCCTTCAGCCCCCGGTGGTACTTGTGGTGGGTGGTCACCTCCATCTCCTCTACTCCTCCTGTAACAGTTAGTTATTCATCATTGTCCGGCGACCAGGACAGCTTCACGTGGTAGTCCGAGTCCAGCACCAGGTCTGATATGCAGCCCTTCAGCCCCCGGTGGTACTTGTGGTGGGTGGTCACCTCCATCTCCTCTACTCCTCCTGTAACAGTTAGTTATTCATCATTGTCCGGCGACCAGGACAGCTTCACGTAGTAGTCCGAGTCCAGCACCAGGTCTGATATGCAGCCCTTCAGCCCCCGGTGGTACTTGTGGTGGGTGGTCACCTCCATCTCCTCTACTCCTCCTGTAACAGTTAGTTATTCATCATTGTCCGGCGACCAGGACAGCTTCACGTAGTAGTCCGAGTCCAGCACCAGGTCTGATATGCAGCCCTTCAGCCCCCGGTGGTACTTGTGGTGGGTGGTCACCTCCATCTCCTCTACTCCTCCTGTAACAGTTAGTTATTCATCATTGTCCGGCGACCAGGACAGCTTCACGTGGTAGTCCGAGTCCAGCACCAGGTCTGATATGCAGCCCTTCAGCCCCCGGTGGTACTTGTGGTGGGTGGTCACCTCCATCTCCTCTACTCCTCCTGTAACAGTTAGTTATTCATCATTGTCCGGCGACCAGGACAGCTTCACGTAGTAGTCCGAGTCCAGCACCAGGTCTGATATGCAGCCCTTCAGCCCCCGGTGGTACTTGTGGTGGGTGGTCACCTCCATCTCCTCTACTCCTCCTGTAACAGTTAGTTATTCATCATTGTCCGGCGACCAGGACAGCTTCACGTAGTAGTCCGAGTCCAGCACCAGGTCTGATATGCAGCCCTTCAGCCCCCGGTGGTACTTGTGGTGGGTGGTCACCTCCATCTCCTCTACCCCTCCTGTAACAGTTAGTTATTCATCATTGTCCGGCGACCAGGACAGCTTCACGTAGTAGTCCGAGTCCAGCACCAGGTCTGATATGCAGCCCTCTTTAGCGCGCTATTGAAAAGATCTTTGTCTCTAGATTTTCAGCTAATCTGTCAAATTCGCCGTAATCGTCTCCGTTTAGCAACTCGTCGCTTGACTTACATGGCGAATAAATGTTTTCATTTTGTACAGTACATACTTATTTTGTAGTTTTACATTAAAGAATTATTCAGACAGCATTGGACAGTAAAACACATTGCTAATTATTTACATTTTAACGTATTTCAGAGTTTGATAAACTTTCAAACTATTTAATCACAACCGTTAATTTGGTTAACATTAAATTAATTAATAAAAGGTTTAAATACCTTAACTGTCAATGTGATCCTTTAGTGCGGTGGTTTCTCAACTCACTACTGCAGTTTCGACCCACGTGGGGTCTTCATCTAGTGGACTGGAGGCCGTTAATTTTTCTCAGAGGATGTCGTCATTTAAAATAAAAACTTGGAGAGCACAAATACATAACAATACAAAAAATATTAAAAAATTACACATAATTTGACCGAGATTGCCACGCGACGTGTAGAGAAGCTAGTCCCCGCATTAAAGGATCACATTGACAGCTAAGGTATTTAAACCATTTATTAATTAAACTGTGTGATTCAGAAGGCTAACAACATGAAAAAACTCTAAATTTATAAAACCCGACACTGCGCCCTTTTATGCTCTCTATAATCTCATAGTTTCTTTAAAATATTTTTTGAGGTTCTGGAGTCTATTAGGCAACATAAAAATATACGTAACGTACTTCCTCTTTATTTATTTAGATTTAACAATAATTTTTTGGTGACTATGGTAAAAAACCTTTTACTTTGGAAATTTTCCCCCGTTTTACAAACAAAATGATTGTGCCAGGTGTTCATTTAGGATCTTACTAACTACATATTGTAAAATTTAATCAAAACTGTTAAAGGATTTTGAGAAATTTACCTTTAATCACGTTTTAAGAGTTTTATAAGCATGAACTACCCTTAAAAGTCTAAAATAACAAATAACCTGGATAGTTACATGGCCAAATTGCACCATTGTACAAAATTTCATAATAATCGGACCATCATTGTTATCCCGCGGAATGTACACAGACAGTCAGAAATCATTTTTAAAAGACCACTTGTTCGGAATCAGGGATATTTAAAATGATTATTTTCACAAATTCAAAAGTTTTGACAAAACCAATTAATTGTTTCACCAACATCGATCGTTTCTATTACCGCCCCGCCTCACACAGAGATAAGATCTGATCCCAGAAATCGAGACTAGAAATGAAATAATAGTAAAAACGTCTGGTAAAGTAGTATGAAGTAAACAAGTGCACAACGTCAAAACTGTGGATGTATACTTACCAACATATAAGCCAGTATACGTATTAAGTTGTTTTAACTTCCCAGGTGCTCGTATATATGCTGTTTCGCTGTTGTCAACAGATAACCAGCCTTCCTGGCCGTTTCTGAAAAATGAACAAGCTGTAAATAACGTTTGAAAATCACTAAGTATGGAACGACCTCAATAAAATATAAGCTCTTACAGAAACCATTGGACCTCCCAGTACATTTAAGAATCAATATTTGACATCACTGTAAAGGCATGATCTTTCTAGCTGGGTTCAAGTTCAAGTAGAAGTTAATTCTTCTTTCCTTCCTCAAAGGGACAGAAATTTGTTGTTCATCTATATCTAATGAGTCTAGACAGCTAGACCTACCCCTAGAAGAACCATCTGGTTCTTTGCCCACGTCACATAGCAATGGGTTTGTGCCCACACCACCTCAGCTGTAGTGACGAAAGCGCAACCCCCTTGCATAAAGCTGAGTCAGGTATAGTATCCCTCAACTGAGACCGAACTACTGCGTTGTGACTGGATAAACGCTGAAATGAACACTCCATTTTTGGTTGTGGGATACCGTACTTTATGTCACGCTTTCCATACCGTTCTATAGAACCTGTGTCAAATCAAAATATGCAGAGAATTTTATGGTACACCCAGGTGTAGGTTCCCTGCGAATTTCAGGCAGTTCCTGCCAGGCACGCGGATATTCTAATATGTTCACATTGGCCTGGATCTGGACACCCAGGTCCCAGGTATATTAGGATAACATTAAATTACATTAGGAAAAACTGTGGTATTTTTACACATAACTAGAATTTAATTATTAGGTTCTTTATTAGAAATTCAAACGAGTTAAAAGTAAAACAACTGCACATTTAGGTAATACAGTAATTTCTGACCAAGATTTGTCTGGTTGTACAGTAGACCTACCTGGTGGCCTTGAGCCGGTGCCACTGTCCATCGTCCAAGCGACTGGAGTTGAGCACGAGAAGCGCCTCGCCGCTACCCAGGTTGTACCGCAGGTGCGCGAGGCCGTCCCTCAGGCCCAGGGAGAGGAAGTCCCTGCCGGGGTGGCCCTGGTCGCCGCCACCCGTCCACAAGAGCAGACCCGAGCCAGCGGCCGTGCGGAACCTCAAGCTGATGCTCACCTTGTCGCTTACCAGTCTACCAAACATTCGAGAAACTAATACTCAGTTCAAAGCTATAAATGTTGTACAAAAAAAGGAATATTTAATTTTGTCTTTTGTTATATTCGTTTAAATAAAGATATTTTTAATATGTGTGATTGCTGAATTTCTATCTCTGTTTCGCAGTTTTTACAGATAAAGACAGAATTTTATTACAGTGTTTATTATTTATTATAAAGATTTTACTCGTATAATAACTATTGAACTATATAATAATGACTCCAAACGGACCTGTGGACTATGTCAGGATCGGTGTAGTGTAGGAAGGTGGTCCCAGAGAATGACGCAGGGGAGGAAGCTGTGATAGCATTCACCTCCTGGCAGTGACGTTCACACTGGCACTTGTACGCCTCGTGGTGAGGAACGCAGTGCGCGTGTTCGCCGCAGGGCCGCGCTACACACGGGTGAGGGCAGTTGGCTACGTTGACGCCAGCCAACGCTTCCGCTAGGATGTGAAGTGGCTGGTTGTTGATCACCACCTGGTGAAGGAAATACGTCTCTTCAATTATGATTATTGAACTATATCACGTACTGTAATTTGCATAATACAGACAATCCTGTCTATTTAATTTAATATTCAAACTATTTACTACCATTAACTACAACAACTAAGTCAATGACCTATTACTAAGCCAGACATGCGTACCTTCTGGATACAGCCGACGAAGGAAGTTCTGACTTTGACCTTTGGAGAGACCATGTCGAAGTTAGGCACCCCACCGATGTAGAGGTTGAGAGGTAGGGAGAGTTGTGTGAAGGCGCCGGGTGCGAGTACCTGCGAGGGCGGTAGCTTGTCCACCTGCAGAACCGCCAGTCTCCCTGTCCGCGACACGCGTAGCTCGTGCCACTGACCCAGACTCACTGGCTCCTCGCTCCTGCACAACCATATTCCTAAATAAACTTCAAAAATCACACTACTTTAGCTAAACTGTACTACAGGAACAGAACAATTTTTCAAAGACATGAATTTACATCAAAACAGACTCATATAAATAAGATCGATTGATACATAAACAAACAGATGGTTCCGTCATAAAATATTGTTTGGGAGACAAATCCACACGTCCATACCTCAAGGTGGCAGCGCCTGTTCCCAAGTCGAATGTGAACTCCAGATGTCCCTCACTCATATAGACAGACATGAAGTCGCCGACGCCGTCAGAGCGATGGCCGTTATACAGGATGACTCCTTCACCTGCAATGGGTTTAAAGACAAGGAGCAGGTCAAGCCAGGAGAGGGCGGAGCCCCCAAGCCCCGGGTACCGTAGGTATGACGATCCGTTGAACGAGGGGACCTGGAACAAGTGACTCGTTTAATACGTGACTCTTGTTTAAGCTCACAATTTCTGAGGATATACACACTAATATATACACACAACTGTCAGTCCCGTTAAGTGTTAAGTGTTAAAGTCGCTTATGTGTTGTATTTCTTAGTAGTTCCACTTTTCAGGTAAAACTGTTTTAGATTTTTGCTATTATGTACAAATATTATGTGTATACGAGATTGTGTCCGTCCTAAAACCAAATCTGGCAAACCAGCCCGTTTCTGTTAAGAAAGGCTGTACTCTTTGTACAAGATAAAAACAAGTTCAGATATTAAGTGAAAGATTAGGTACCTGAAGATCGAGCCTGGTCTCGCAGAGGTCCCCGGTGAAGCCTAGAGGGCAGAGACATACCGCGGAGTCCCCGGAGGTTAGACACTTGCCGCCGTGTTGGCACGGCACCTTGCTGCACCGGTCGGCCACGCACTCCTCTGAGCCAGACAATGGACATTATTGGTTAGGAATGTATATTTCTTTATTATGAAATGAAATTCCATTTTAAAATGTATTATTACAAACATTATCACCCAATTACTTGAACTAACAACAAGAAAAATTAGGTTAAATTATTTATGTGATATTTTTGGGATCATAACCCCCCTCCGGGTAATGCATAGATTTTTGAGAGGGTTTTGTTGGGTGACGTGACCCTACACTGCACACAAAGTTTCGTGGAAAACAATGGAGGAAGAAACGGACAATGAAGTGCGTTCACCATGGACATAAAATTAAACTTTCCTCTTGAACCGTAGATTGATTCAAAATACCATTTCAAAGCTGGTTTGATGGTGATAGTCATAGTATTTTCTAAAATATTTGTTTTGCCTAAAAAATTCAAAAATTATTTTACATGTAAAAGCCCGTGACTTTTGAATCATTAGTTCTACCTTTGACTATCCATTATACATTGTTAATAATGGATAGTCGAAGGTTCTACAGACATACGTGGTCTTATCTTATTTGAGACCTTAATACCTATAAACAATGAAAATTTAATCAAAATCCTTTTAGCGTATTTTGAGAAATTTGTGTTTTCTCTTTGAGTTTTTAGGGGTAACCTACCCTTAAAAATAAAAACATTCTAAGATAATGAAAAATTTTTCTGGAGATATGACCAAAGTGCGATCATGTGGTCTCGGAGTCTGTACATGGACAGACGGAGATTAGTCCGAAAACCACTTTTTTGGACTCAAAACAGATAATAATCCACTCTCAACTCAAATTCTAAAATGTTGACGAAAACAATACTTTCTCCTTGTACTGTGTAAGGGGAGACCAGGGCTTACCGATGTCAAACCCTTTGACCGCATCCCCGGCCGGAGCCAGGGCGAAGTTGTAGATGAGGTCGTTGATCTCCAGGTGGCGGACGCAGCCGTGGAAACCTCGCTCCGTGGGGAGCTTCTCCGAGATGCCCGAGGTGTTGCCGCGGCCACCGATGAACACGGGCTCGCGGAACGTGATGCGAGAGAACAGGCCCTGGCACATACACTCTCATCAAAACCTTACTCAATAAGTATTTCTCTTTAAATTCACAATAAAAAATTGTTTCAAAGATCCAAAACGGATATACAATAAAATAAAATTTTATTTGGATCATTTTTGACATTTTGGAAGTATTGAAGCCTAACACTGACCGTGCTGAGGTGATTTAAAAAGCTGTTCACTACCATTGAAAAATACGTCACCGTTTGAATTTGTTTCAAACATCATAACAACTTGTTAGGAAAATACATAATATACACTAAAATTACCTGTATACTAATAGGTATATCTTATTCATAACTTTTTGTTATAGGTAAATTCCTACTTACCTTAGATCTGCCTTGAACCCTCTTGCCATTGTTGAGCTGTATCCAGGCGTCCCAGCGGTGTCTGTACAGCGTCAGCTTGTTCCACTGGTTGAGTAACACGTTGTCCTCCGACCTCACAACTCCCACGCCGGATCCGCAGTCAAACCTAGAAAATACGAGTAGTAACTCACAATTGGATGTTACAGTGAGTAATAGCTTAATAGTTAGTATACAGTCATTATTATCGTATAAATTCGTTATTTCATTATTTAAAATAAATTTTTATCAGAATCTCGAAATTAAAAAATAAGCTTAAACGAAGAGTATTGAATTTTCTATAAAATATTATTTATAGGTTTGGAATCCTCAAACGAGGCTTCCCATTTCTGAAATAACTTAGATTTTAGGCATTAATTTATATAATATTTTGAAAAGTTTGTAAATCAAAAAGAGGTTTACTATCCAAACATTTTCTAGTAATAATGCATAGTAGGTAATAAATGTGAACTGAATGCACGTCTTGCACGAAGAGATCTAGTTTAATTGTTTAACAGGTTGTATCCCACCATAATGTAGTAGGAGTTTTCTAAGATGTTCTTATGGCATGAAATTACATCACGGTCTTACCGGAACTCAACGAATCCTTGGTAGAGGAAGAGTACCATGAAGTCGCCGGCCAGGTCGTCCCTCTCGCCGGTGAGGAAGATGATGCCGTCCCAGCTCTCCGGACGGAACTCGACCTGGAGCTGGACGTGTTTGTAGGCGGCCCGGAGCGCGGGGAAAGCCAGCCAACCCTGGCCTGAGAACCGTGGAGACCTCACCTCCACCTCTGTTGGTGAGTACACACAATCACAAGATCAGCAAACAAAGGTCCCAAAATTTATATTTTATTTATATTGCGGAAGTAGAACTTGAAATTAGTGGAAAAAGGCTTCAGTTTATAGCAAATAGCTATAGTAAATAATTGCAAATAGCAATGTATAGCAAAATGCACGTGGGCTCATATATATTGTACTGCCATAGATTGACTACATAATTGATATTGAAATATAATAGTCATGACTGTTTTATTGTACCAATCATCCTTTGAAGTAACAAACACCAGGAACGTATTCCATAACGTTACTTTGTAACGTTCTCTATTTAGTTATACCGTACTGTATTATAGACTAAGTACATAAACCCAATTCAATCCACTTAAAGGCTTTTATACTTTTAACTGAAACGGCAACCTACTCAGGTAGGCTTTTTAAGCCAAATGAAAATGAAGAAATGTTCTTAGTGCACGGCTATGTGAGAAATATAAATCCATTTCAGGACTCCATTATCTAAAATCTTTTGTACAAACAAACTGTATATAGCCTACAATTTGTTTTAAGATCACATTATGTAACACATAGTTAGTTAAATTTCAATCGATTTAATTGTTTGTCTTAGTAAGGTACAATAGAAAGTACTTACATTTTAGGTTTGACTTAATAATGGACATAACAACCTAAAGTAGTATAGTATACCTTAATGCTTGTTGAACATTACCTGATTCACAGGTCTGCCCTGTACGTCCCAGGGGACACTGACAACGTTGCACCCCCGCGTCCATAGTACACTGGCCACCAGCAGCGCACTCTAGCGTGCAAGGGCTGCTGGCGGTGACGTCAGTAGCAGGGGTAGATGACGTCACAAACTGGACGGCTTGGACGGTTGTGGATGTCAACCTTTAGGAGCAAGTCAATCATATTTACAATTACTTAGACATTGAAAAACTGATTTAAATAAAATATAGTTTACAGAACGTATAAGTAATTTTATAATGTTAAATGTTGATATTTACTACAATAAAATCTCTTCCGAGTTGACCACACTCGTGCCATATAAGAGTTATATTGGCCCACACTGAATAGGTTGTAAGGATGACTGTACTCACGTAGACAGGGTTGCGGAGGACACCGAGGTAGACGTAGAGGTCGCACTTGTGGAGGAAGAGTCGTCAACCTCGTTCTCCGTACCCGTGTCCAGTTCTGCGGAGAAGGAGGCGTCCTTCTGGTAGAGGATGTCCTCCCCGATATCTGCCTCCGCCTCCTGCTGGAGAAGCATCGGCTCCATGGTCGTGTTCAGCTCTGCAACACGGGCCTCTCCAGAAAACATCCCAGTACCTCCATATGTTCAAAGTTCCACGCAAGCTTGCTTTTGATTCAGTTCGTTAGATTTAGTGACAATATTTTCTGGACCCTAGTTCATTAGGGTATAAATGAATGATAACTTATGGTCTATACTAAATAAACTAATCTCTAACCAGATCTATACCAATGAATTGAACTGGTCCAATACCTTACCCATTTTACATAAATAGTTGGTTAATATTCGCCTTTAATTAAGTAGCACTAAATCTTTGACAAGAGGTATTAAAGTATGACTGTAAGATAACATTAGAGATATGGAAATCACCACGAGTTTTGACATCAGCCTCCACCTTCTGTTACTGTAGTACAAGCTGGTTGCAAGATTATAAGCTTTATTTTTGTACGTTTATAACACCGGTTGTTCTGATAATAGGCTGGTGAAACCTTGGTTTTGTTACTAACTAACGTCACGCTGTTATTTATTAAACATGTAAATAACTCGCAATATGTACAAATGTAATTGGTTACAAATTTGCATAGGGAAACTTGAAGATTACGTTTCCAATGAGCTACCAAGCTAATTTTATTCATTTTTGGTTGATGAGATTTAATTTCTACATAAAACTGCAGATGAAACACGTCTGAGGAATAATGATATATTACGTTTTTCATAAAAAGTTAAGAGAATCATAAGAAAATTAACACGTTTGTTTCTGATTCTGATTAAGGCTACTAATGTAACGAACTATAATAAGATTAACAATATAAAATTGTAATAAGCAACTTTAATCAAGTTTTAAAAAGTCGTAGGGGTCTTTTAATCACAGTTCACTTAGATATGACTTACCTAGACAGCTGTAGCCGTTTTTGCTGAGGATGAAACCCTCTTTGCAGTCGCACTCGAACATTCCGTCATGCAGTTCGTAGCACAGCTGTTCGCACGGACTGTCCTGTCCGCATCTACCTGCAACGTGCAACGGTTCTCTCATTATCTGGTTGGTTACAGATTGTGTTTTCATACTTCATAAGCTCCACGCAAACTAGTTTAACAGCCAGTTAACGAATAGTTATCGAGTACACGTTACAAAATCTTATTATGTATTGATCTCGATGTAAAATTATACGTGGCTTTATTATAACCCAAACACAAGGTCCATCAGATTACATTTTACAGACAGTTTCTCACATCTATAGTATTAGTCTCTACACATTTTAAATTCTAGAATTCACTATCTATATATTATCTATAGATTTAGTGCTTACAGAAAAACGTATTTAACCTGAAAGGTCAAGAAAAAACTTCAAGTAGTTATTTTCACTACTAAGGTCCCCCTTAAGGTAAGATACCCCCGTTGCAGCAGACCTGCGTACTCAGCAAATTTTCAAATCAATTATATAGCAATAATAATAATATGTAACAACATTAATAAATCAATACATGTTGATAAATTAGAGTATTTTGCCTATTCTCCGTAATATTAACATGGGAAGAGTATGCAGGTTTGCTACTTTGAGGGATAATGAAAGTAGACTTTTTACTAAAAACTATTTTTATTTTGACCATATACCAAGTTTTATCATAATTAAAGGAGTTCGCCTATTTTCCATAAGATTAACATAGGAAAGAGTATAAAAATTGCTGCTATGAGGAAGACATAAACTATGATTTGTTAGCATAAACGTATGAATCGCAACTATATGAAGCTAAATACTAAGTTTCATCCAAAACTATTGGTTAATTAGGGAAATATTAGTTTTTCCTTATCTTCCATAAGATTAGCATTGGAGCCCCAAAATACAATGTACTGTGTTTAGATTGTTTATATCTCGGAAACCGTTGGAGATAGAGATATACCTTAAGGAACTAAATTGTTTAGTTTTTAGCAGATTCTAATGGTGAAAGATAAAATTAGAAATTTTTGAATTTTCATGGGAATAATGCAAAAACCTCATTTTTGGGATACGAACCCCCCCCCCAAACTACCAGTCTATACTACCTGTAGGTATACATGTCTCTACCAAATTTGGTCTCGATCGGGCCATTTTTACGTGAGTTATCGTGTTCACAGACACAGACACACACACACACACACACACACACACACATATATATATATATATATATATATATATATATATTACCACTATTGTTTTAACACTTAAGACGAAAAATAACATGGTCCCGGTCTTAAACCTTACCATGAGACCTACGGTAATAGCTTCTTCCCTATGGGAAATTCGCAAATAATGTATGTTCATTCATGTTATTGTGTTTTATTTATGTGTTATTTAAATATGATTTTTAAATTCCATTGCGTTCAACCTTGTGAGGCTGTTTAACTGTATAAGACTGTAAGGCTGTTTAACTAATGCTGCGGTTTAACTGATGTATGAAGGTTATTATAGAAACTTAAATTTTGTCCAATGGGTACAAGCCTTTGAACTTAAACATAAAATGTTTTATTTACAAAATTCGCTTCAGTGAATTTTTTAAGGTACATATTTGCAACTATACGAACTGGTGTAGTATGTCGTTTTCTTTTGGCGCGTTAAAACATTTTAAATGTGAAACGCATTTTTAATGCGTTTCACACATATATGTAGTATGTTTCCTCACGTCAGACAAATTTCGGCTACCCGGATAATCAAGACTAAGTCAGTAAATCAGTCGGTGAATTCAATTTGTTGTAAAACAATCATTACTGTACATTGACATTTGGCAAAATTATGAAAGAAAAGTGGCCAAAACTGAATTAAAATACAATAAAATACTATATAAGTGAATTTAATAAATTGAAAATTCAGCCTATACATTACATGGAAAGTAACAACTAAGTTATTAAACTACTGCATTATTTTTAATGAAACAGTTAATACACTTGGAAACACAAAACGCCACCCTGCGTCACTCATTTTGACAAACTCATTACAGTAGATTGTTTGTTTTTCCGAATCTCTTCTGAGCGTTCCTTTCCTCTCTTTTATTTATTTAAATCGGCCACCTGTTGTCTTCTTTGTTTTTTGGGACCCACTTATTCCACACAATCTACTAATTCCGTTATTTCTGCTGAATACTTAATATTGATTAAAATTAATGAATTAATAAGTACTATGCGAGAAAGCAGTCACCAGCTGTAAATATAGTGCATGATATTCTATATAAGCTTAGTATTACTCACCCTCAGAAATAGCGTATCCATACAACATTATAACATTTGGTACCTTAACAATATCTTTTCTTAATCATCATCTACAAAATTATATACATGGAAACATGCCCAAATATTTATCTAATATGGTTCAATATAGAATGCAAATTACTGTACGTCTAATGTTTATAAACTATATAATAGCGTTGAAAATGTTCCTTTAAGAAAGTGATTTTTACTGTATATTATTGTACGAGTATATGAATTTATACGTATGTGAATTTATACGGATTTGTTTTAAGATTAACGATAAAAATTGTATTTATAATATATTTTACTATACCTTTCTGAATTCAATATAGAATTTCACCATTCTATCTCCGGGAGATCTTATACAATAGCTCAAGTATACAGAATATGGAAAATGGGTTAAAATTATATTTCTTAACTGCTTTTGGTTTCATCGTGACGTTTTAGATGACCGTCGAATATACAATATATAGTAGGTCACTCTTGAGTTCATTATATGAAATCCAAGTCAAGAAAATAAAAAAAAAGCTGAAGACCTGAGATATCTGAAAACATAACATACGGTACTAAAACTGTAGAAAAACAACTAGGGTCCTCTGTGAGTTGACGTGTTTGAAGCGGTTTATTGGTTAGCAGGTTCAGTGGTCGTACCAGTGATCACAGAAGACATCAGAGGCATGATGTTCAGATACGCGGTCGAGGTCTCATTACTAACATCATTCTTCAACCATTAATGAACCTTTATATTATTATAGTATGTATGTTCCGTGTACTCTATTTTCACATTGATATCTAAATTACTAACAGAATCTGTATATATAAACGTCAAAGCCCTAACACACTCACTCATCACTAATTCTTCCACTTCCCAATTACTTAGAAGGGTGAAATTCGGTGTATTTAATATATATTTTTTATTTTTTTCTATTTTCCTTTTGCCATATGAAACGTATCAAAGGTTAATAATGTGTATTATAATCTAATTTGTTTTGTGTGTATGAGTGTACGTGCGATAGTGTTTATTTACCTATACTTTGGTGTAAGATGATAAAGAGTCCGTCTTAATTTTTCATATGTTTTGATGTGTCTAGTCCATATGAATATACTCATTTCATACTAGTTTTTTGCATAAAATACCTGAATAGGCTACAAATTCAGAAAGGTTATAATTATATTATGTTAGCGAATTTCCCATAGGGAAGAAGCTATTACCGTAGGTCTCATGGTGAGACTTAAGCCCGGGACCATGTTATTTTTTCTTCTTTAGGTGCCCAGAGTCCAAAAACAATAGTTGTTAAATATATATATATATATATATATATATATATATATATGTATATATGTATATATGTATATATATGTGTCTGTTAGCACGATAACTCTCGTAAAAATGGTCCGATCGAGACCAAATTTGGTAGAGACGTGTATTCCTACAAATGCTCGGACGAGTTCGTAAACCAGACATATCGGTCAATGGGAACGGGTAGTTTGGGGGGGTTTTGTACCCCAAAATGGGGTTTTATGCGTTTTTCACATATAATTTTTAAATATTTCTAATTTTATATTTCACCATTGGAATCAGCTTAAAAAACTACACAATTAAGTTCCTTAAAGTTTTTCTCTATCTCCAACGGTTACCGAGATATAAAAAAAATCTAAACACAGTACGTTGTATTTTGAGGCTCCAATGTTAATCTTATGGAGGATAAGGAAAAATTAATATTTCACTTATTAACCAATATTTTTGGATAAAAATTTATATTTAGCTTTATGTGGTTGAGGTTCATCCATTTATGCTTAAAAATCATAGTTTATGTGTTTATCATGGCAGCAAACCTGCATACTCTTTTCCCATGTTAATCATATGGAGAATAGGCAAACTCCTTTATTTATGGACAGATGTTGATGAAAGTTGGTATAAATGTTAAAAATAAATGTTTTTGAAGGTATAAATGCCTACTCTTAGCGTTCCTCACAGCAGCAAACCTGCATACTCTTTCCCATGTTAATCTATGGAGAGTAGGCAAATAATACTCATATTTATTGACAGATAATGATCAAACTAGTCATATATTATTATTATTATGTTATTGATTTGGAAATTCGCTGAGTACGCAGGTCTGCTGCGACGGGGGTATTTTATATTTGCCAGAGAACCTAAACCTAATAAATATGTTTTGTACATCCCGGCAAGGTGTGATGGGTAACACTAGTATTATTTATCGAACTTCTTATATATATATATATATATATATATATATATATATATATATATATATATATATGTGTGTGTGTGTGTGTGTGTGTGTGTGTGTGTGTGTGTGTGTGTGTCGACAGGATATGGGCCGCAATTATTGTATGATTATTACAAAACTAGGTCTAGTTGTTCTTTTCTGTAATATCTTAGATGAGTTCGTTGGGCGACGCATCTCAATAAATTATTTTTCACTTGAACTGGCGTAGTTTGGTTTGTTCTCATTTAAAATAAATTCACATTAAGTCTATCATGAAAATTAATTATGACTTAAAATGGCGCCGTTATAACATGCAAGGCAGTGAATTGCGAAGTTGCCACGCCAAACACTGTCTAGGTGCTAAGTTGTATCGGCGCTATTACTATTTCTGTTATCCGTCTATTCGGTTATCCGTCATGGTCTCGGTCCCGAGGGTGACGGTTAAATCGAGGTTCAACTGTATATATATATTATATATTTAATATATATATATTGTGTGTTAGATTACTCTCAAAAATGGTCCGATCGAGACCAAATGGTAGAGACGTGTATTCCTACAAATGCTGGACGAGTTCGTCCACATATCGGTCAATGAATAGTTTGGGGGTTTTGTAAAAATGTTTTTTGCGTTTTTCACATGTATTTTTAAAAATTCTAATTTTATATTTCACCATTAGAATCAGCTTAAAAAACTACACAATTAAGTTCCTTAAAGTTTTTCTCTATCTCCAACGGTTACCGAGATATTAATAAATCTAAACACAGTATTGTATTTTTCTCCAATGTTAATCTTATGGAGGATGTAAAATTTAATATTTCCCATATTAACATTATTTTTGGATAAAACTTGATATTAGCTTTATGTGATTGAGATCTCTCCTTTTATGCTTAAAAATCATAGTTTATGTGTTTATCATGGCAGCAAACCTGCATACTCTTTTCCATATTAATCATATGGGATAGGCAAACTCCTTTTTATGGACAGATTTTGATGAAAGTTGATATAAATGTAAAAATTAATTGTTTTAAACACCTACTTTCAGTGTTCCTCATTGCAGCAAACCTGCATACTCTTTCCCATGTTAATCTATGGAGAGTAGGCAAATAATACTCATATTTATTGACAGATAATGATGAAACTAGTCATATATTATTATTATTATGTTATTGATTTGGAAATTCGCTGAGTACGCAGGTCTGCTGTGACGGGGGTATTTTATATTTGCCAGAGAACCTAAACCTAATAAATATGTTTTGTACATCCCTGCAAGGTGTGATGGGTAACACTAGTATTATTTATCGAACTTCTTATATATATGTGTGTGTGTGTGTGTGTGTGTGTGTGTGTGTGTGTGTGTCGACAGGATATGGGCCGCAATTATTGTATGATTATTACAAAACTAGGTCTAGTTGTTCTTTTCTGTAATATCTTAGATGAGTTCGTTGGGCGACGCATCAACTACATCAACTACACTTTTGGGAGGGTTATTTATGTATAATCTTTTAGAAAATCTATTTTTTATTTTACCATTGGAGTTAAAAAATACACAATTGTGTTTTTTGAATTATGGGTCTAGAACTATTGGTTACTGAGATATTCAAAATGGTAAATACAGTACATTGTCTAATGTTAACCTTATGGAGAATAACAAAAAATTAATCACTCACCTATTTACTCAGATATTTTTCCAAAATTTCGTATGCAAGTCGATCTAGTTAAATTTTATTATTAAATCCATAAAACCCTCAAATTTAATGTTTCTTAAGACTGTAAATCTACGTACTCATTTCCGATATAATTCTTATGGTGATTAGATAAAATGGTATAACTCGCTTAATTAATGACATAATTTCAGAAAATGATGTATGTGCTTTTCCTTGGTTATCAGCATTTATATATACCATGTAAAACAATCCTTATTTAATAAAACCTGCATATTCAGTACTATACGATTAATATGATGGGAATAATATAAGTTCTACAAAATTCACTCTACCCACGCCAGCCAGCTTGCTGGGTGGGATCTCGTTGAATGAAAGTACGGATAAAATAAAATACAAAGATCTGAAGGGTTTTGCAAAAATGAATAAAGTTTTGAACAACTCGACTTAATTACAGATACAGTTACATTGTATTAAGAACCAATATTAAACTATTTTCTGTGATTTTCACGTGCAGACTTGAGCGTAACTGTACTTGTGTTTTCAGTTTTGCGTATTTTTGTCATGGAAATGTCTAAGCTCTTGGCAGGGAGAGTTAGCAATCATTTGTGAAACGTATAAAGTGTATAGGAAGTGACACGCTCCTGTGCTTTATGTTTGGAAGTTGTGTGATTATTAGAAAAACTGTTTAGAGGAACTATAACATTCCCTTCAGACATATGCATGATCTAAGTTATATCTCACAGGGAAGTAACTAAAATTATTTTTTTACAGTTCTTCGTAATTCCAACCTCTATCATAGTTGTTCTTAGCACACTTGGTGCTGCTTGGGTTGGCAGATTGATTCTGAGCCAAATCTTGATACTATTTTGTGGTGATTTTGAGACTAGCATCTTTTATACATAGGGCTGTTAATTAAAGTTGCCTCATGAATAAGATATAATAACGACGTGACCCTTTTTTCATTATTAAAATGACAAATATTCATATTTATAAAGCTTATTAGAATCAAGTAAAGCGTAGCTGGTGATCAGACAAGATTCCTAATCTTTGTAGTAGTATGATTTGGAAGAGTTGCCCGTGTGGCGGTTTGCGGAAAAAAGAATGCGGAATGCTTGCAGTATACTATTGGCATGGTGTAGTAAAAGTTGAATACCCTGATTACTCGACTTCCCCAAAAGTTTACACGAGTTTGTTTGAGTATGATTAAAACATGTGAGGCGACGAACAAATGAAAATTTTAGGGCAAATAGGGAAATCATCTCTATTTTTCTACATTCAGCAATAATTACCTATTTTAGTTTGAAATGTTTTACAGACTAAGGATTAGTTTGGCTGTACCTATAATTTACAAATATTTCCTTGAGCATTTTATCAAATAGTCTCAGTTTTCTTGCAAGATTTTGTCACTGTTGCAACACTTTGATTGGTTATCCAATATCTCGACCGTTTTTACGAGCTTCCATAGTCATATATGAATCGTACTGTATTAATAAATTCTTACTATTCGGAAGATGATATTTGCTTTAAGAAAGTCGCTTATGTAAGTTTATAAATGTAAATATGGCAAGTCAATCAGCTTTGTCGGGTGACACGTGACGGCATAGACATCTACATCATCTCCCACCAGGCGGCGCTGGCGCTGTCATCTGCGACGCGAGACGTCGTGTTTACTTTCAAGACATCTCTTAAGGCTTTGTGTTCTTGTTATAATTTATACACTTCTATTTTTATTACGGTAGTAGAACTTTCAGTTAATGTTTAAAAAATCATGCTGTTTGACCTTTTTATGTATTATTTAATAAAAATGCAATTCTACTTATAATGCGTATTTATTTAATACGTAGTAATATTAAAATTGTGTAAATAATGTAATATAATGTTCTACTATACATAATATAGATAAATATATTTGGGGGTTCGTACAATCTATGACACTATTTTTTTCAGCATCACATGGACCGATGATCCGAAGCCGCGGTGCCTGCTGCAGAGGATCACTGGTCCATGATAATCATTTGAGAGGCGCTCAGGAAGCGGGAGGGTAGGCTCAACACGTACAGACACTGGGTTGGTTGCTTGAGAAATCAGAGAATCTAAGGTGAAAACTAAAAAAAATTAAATTTTAACGTAAGGTCTTGGCAACTTAAGGAGGGTACAGTAATGACACCAGTTTAAAACTATCAATTTAGTTGTACTTGATAACCACCTCTGTTCTCGATCAAGTTTTAATAGTGTTTGAAAACTTGACTGAAAGCTATTTAAACATCTAAACGCATTACTGTCACATGTTAGTGTACCTAAGTAAATGCCATATATTTTGTATGACTTGTAATATTTAAATTAATTAGGGGGACAATATTGATTATTTAAATTTTACTTTTAACTTTAAAATAAGGTGTTTAATTAATAAATGACGTTTTTTTAACTTCATGGTGTACTGGTGTCCTAGTGTACAAGGGTCCTAGTGTACCGGTGCCCTGGTGTACTTGTGTCCTGGTTTACCGGTGCCTTGGTATAGCGGTGTCTTAGTGTATCGGTATCACGGTACCCTGGAGTACCGGTGTCCTGGTGTCCTGGTGTACTAGTGTCCTGGTGTATAAGGACTCTGGTGTACTGATGTCCTGATGTACAAGGGTCCTAGTGTACCGGTGCCCTGGTGTACTTGTGTCCTGGTTTACCGGTGCCTTGGTATAGCGGTGTCTTAGTGTATCGGTATCACGGTACCCTGGAGTACCGGTGTCCTGGTGTCCTGGTGTACTAGTGTCCTGGTGTATAAGGTCTCTAGTGTACTGGTGTCCTGATGTATAAGGGTCCTAGTGTACCGGTACCCTGGGGTACTAGTGTCCTGGTGTACCGGTGTCGGTACACCGGTCTCTTAGTGTATCGGTATCACGGTACCCTGGTTTACCGCTGTCCTGGTATCCAGGTGTACTAGTATCCTGGTGTATAAGGACTCTGGTGTACTGGTGTCCTGATGTACAAGGGTCCTAGTGTACTGGTGTCCTGATGTACAAGGGTCCTAGTGTATTGGTGTCCTGGTGTACAAGGGTCCTAGTGTACCAGTCCACTGGTGTACTAGTGTCCTGGTGTACCGGTGCCTTGGTATACCGGTGTCTTAGTGTATCGGTATCACGGTATCCTGGTGTACCGGTGTCCTGGTGTATTAGTGTCCCGGTGTATAAGGGCTCTGGTGTACTGGTGTCCTGGTGTACAAGGGGACCTAGTGTACTGGTATGCTGGTGTACTTGTGTCCTGGTGTCCTGGTGTCCTGGTGTACTAGTGTCCTGGTGTATAAGGGCTCTGGTGTACTAGTGTCCTGGTGTCCTGTTGTACCGGTGTCCTGGTGTATAAGGGCTCTGGTGTTCTGGTGTCCTAGTGTACAAGGGTCCTAGTGTACCGATGCCCTGGTCTACTAGTGTCCTGGTGTATGGGTATACCGGTGTCCTGGTGTATTGATGTCCTGGTGTGTGCAACCGGGTGAGATGATATAATAATTTACTTCTAAGCCTCCTATGAAAGTACAGTTTAAAGAAGTCGTTTAACATCTGACGTATTTTCAGACGAATAAGTGAAACATGTTCACTTAGGTCGGTGTTTTACATATGTTTTGTTTTATACACTCCACTTGTTATGATACAAACTTGGGATCTAATCTAATATTTTGTATAAACCATGAAAAATAAATATGATAATTATATTTATTTATATCAATATTTTATTTATATATAAAATAAACGGTAAACAAATGTGCACAAAATTGTTTGTATTACATCATTCTACATTTATCCAAATATGAAACTTTGAAAAATACTTATTAATATGTTATTGTGAAAGTAATGTGAAATCCCCTCCAATACTCAAAGTTCGTAAACCTTAAAGGAATATTTAAATGGGAGGAAGCCCTTTATTGGAGGTTTGAGTGGCGTATCTTCTGTGTTCAACACTCAATAATCTCTTCTCCTACCAGGCTCTTCAAACTGAAGCTCTCTTGAGGAGAACAGTGAACAGAGACAGAGTGGATCCGAGCATGTGTCGTTAGTCGCGTATTAGACCATAGTATTCAATATAACATTCTGAACACTTTTATATGAACTCTTATAAATTCAGCCACACAAATTCCTGAACAAAAATAATTTCCAAGAAATGATTTATTTGAAAAGCACCCAAACATTTTAAAGGGAATTATTTTTTTCAATTTAAAAAAACCTTGTTGTTTTTGTAGGCTACACAAATCACGTCGTTGTTTTGTTTCAGAACGAAACAGAAAACGAAAACCCCTAGTTATTTCTATCCTTAATGTCTTTTTATTTGGTCCTGTTTAAACGATCTTAAGAGTGATTAACCCTCTGCATCAAATACCTTCATAAACTCCAGCACAAAATACTTATCACAATACACATATCCACATGAATACATAGCCTTTTTTAAGTCAAGACACTTTTAATGTAAGGACTCTTAATGAGGAACCTTTATATAACAATGGATGGTTTAAAAGAACAGAGATATGCCCAAAAAAACTTTATGACAAAAATACCAAAATAGCCTCGAAAACAAACAGAGATTGGGACAGGTGGTTTCAGATGCAGAGAGAACAGCAATAATGAATAAATATTGGGCTAATAAGAAATTATAAAAAGGACTAAATCAATAAGTGACTGAAGTGGTCCATGTAGGCAATAAATGCATAATCCAATACTATAATACAAGCAAGGTTTGTGTATATATATATATGTGTGTGTGTGTGTGTGTGTGTGTGTGTGCGTGCGTGCGTGCGTGCGTGCGTGCGTGCGTGCGTGCGTGCGTGCGTGCGTGTTGGCGTGCGTGCGTGCGTGCGTGCGTGCGTGCGTGCGTGCGTGTGTGTGTGTGTGTGTGTGTGTGTGTGATCTCGAAAACGGCTGTAATGAATTTCTTTAAATTTTGAAATAACTAATTTTTGAGTAGAAAAGTAAGTTTCAGATAGGTCTAATGTCTAGGAAAATTCCGGTTTTCTTCTAACATTAAGTTAAAAATATAAAAAATCAACATTACGCTTATGGGGAATCAAACGTAAAAATTCAAATCAAAAATCTGTTTATAACCGTTTGACAGCTGTTGATTCCTTGTTGTTATTCAGATGGTTGTGAACAATACGTGAATAGAGGTTTTGCATGAATATTTATTTTCAGTATGTAATTTATAAAAAAATATCAAATTAGTAAACCGTTTGTAAAAACTAAAGGGTGATATAACTGTGCGAAATAAAAGCCGAGAAAACTATTTCCAAAATCTTTCGTGTTTTGATAGAAAACGTATTCATTGTATTTCTTGAAGCCACTTAAAAAAAATTATTGGTTTAAATTAAACTTCTCTTTTGCTTTTTGAAATTTGTTGATCACAGGCTAATAATAACTGTTTGGATAAATAAATAAACAGTATATGATCAGCTAAAACAATTGAGTTTGGTTAAAAGACCTTAAACGACGTCACCAACTTTGCCGAAGCCTCAGCTCAGTGCTAGCACGAAGGATTCACGTGCTAAGGTAGTGAGATCGGTCCCCATCCGGGGACAATACATTTTTGTTCATTGTTTATGCTATATTAAATAAGGTGTATTAAATCGGTTTTATTTGAAACAATGTGTGAAACAATAAATGTGTTTTAATTTTCCTAATTAACTTTTATAATACATGTCTCATTTTATCCGAGCAAAGCTCGGCCACCAGATATTTATAATAATAATATGGTATATTAACCAAACCATTGTATAAATTTTGTGTGGGAAGAGACAATCTTACAACTACTTAAAAGTTTGAAAGGGATATAAATTAAAACCAGTGGACAGACGCTGCTCTGCCACTGGGAAGTTTATCTTTGTTCATCGACCACTTCTCAAGTCAATTGCGACAATTATTACTAAATTAATAATAAATATACTAATAATACACACAACTACTAAAACTTATATTACTATACTAAAAATATGTATACGTTGTCAAAGTGTTTCTATAACTTAATTATAAATGACAGCCTGTAGTACACATATGCTGGATGTTAAATTATAGGACATGAAGTTAGATAAAGCAAGGTTCACTTGAAATCTCTATACTATTTGGTGATTAATCTCAATATTCTTATTGGGCTGTGTTACCACATTAAAACTATTGGCACGATGTCAATCCTTAAAATATAGTACTGAATTAGTCAAATGGTGTCTGAAATATTTTAAACAAAAGCGTAACTACAATTTGAAAAATGCCTGTTAGAGTCTACAGTGATTAAAATTAAATGAGTATTTGGAAACTGTAAAAGAGCACATTTAAAGTTTGCCTTAATACTTTATACTGGAATATATTAAAAATTTTACTGTGGAAAATTCTTCAATACTGACAATTACTAATCTTAGTCGTAATATATCGTAAATATTAGTTTTAAAATCAATGCTAACAACCAAAAATATATTACTAATATAGTGACAATTTTACTTCATATCAACCTGGTTTCATAAATAAAAGTAATTATTAGGCCTATTGAATTAAAAAGTTCATAAATACGCATGTTTCTAAAAGTAAATATATACATTTCTTGATTTATTATGATAATGCTTGCTATACCATAAAAATGATATACAAAAACAATTGTGGTATTATCAAAACAAAAAATAATTTACCTTTAGGATTTGACGTCAAGGGCTATCAGGCCCTTACAAGAAAACACCCTCTCCCCCAGTCCATCTCTATCCCTTGATCATTCATGAAACATGAGGCTTAGCTTTGAACCTGTCGGGGCAAATCCGTGGCTCTTCTCTGATAGGAAACGGTTCACTCCTCCAGAACCAGCATAAAATGAAGTATTTCTACTAATAAGGAAAACTAGGAACACGGAATAGTATTTTTCATGAGGCGTATTCAAAGTTACGGCAAAACAGGCAGCACAAACCCCAAGAAATGTGACCAATGGTAGCATTTGAGGCATTCAATAGCTAAGAAAGGCGGGGCGTTACCAAACCTGTAAAATGCCATGTCACATTCGGGACATAACAACAGGATAAGGCGGTACCATATTTTATCTCTTTTAATTTAATACTAGCCTGTTGCTACAAATATGAGTGTTGCTTCAAATATAGCGTATATAAATGAATGTGAGGTTGGATAATACTGGTTCTTGTAATATCTTAATCTCACATGTACATTCCTAAATTCCCCTTCAAAGACATCGTTGTTTATATTGCTAGGCGAGATTATAATCAACCACCAATAAATAAGGTTTATCCTGTTAGAAGCATTTACTGGTTAGGACTTGACGTGTTTGACTTTCCATAATTATAATATAAATTATCTGAACACTAGTTTTCAGTTGGGTTGCTGAGAATTTTCCAGCTTTCGAAACAGTATGGTGTTACAAATATAAACTGAAAAAATTACTCAAGTTATAGATTAGAGATACTTAGTCTTATGTAGTTAAATTTACGTTAAATATTTGGCTGATGCAAGGACAAGTTGCAGCAAACTAGCTTATATACTAAGTTATTAGCTTAGTCTAAATGGCAATACAAAATTATAATAATTTATTTACTGAGACAATACTGAGTAACCTCCATATTTTATAAGTACATTCAGTATTACTGATGTAATATACAAATATGGACTTATGTAAAATAATTAGTTGTTTTATAATGCATATAAAACAAAAAAAATAAGCTTTGTCTTATTTTTTAAAGGAGGATTTATAGAAATAGAGGATGGATTTCGTTTGTGGAATAATGCATGATATTTTTTTAAGTGCAGTTTAATATTTTAATTGATAACCTACAAAGGTGGAAAACTTGAAAACAATCCCTAGCCACTGACAGCCTTTTGTAGTAAATCTCATGTTTATATTTGGGAACACAATGAGCTGATAGCCATTTCATAATAGTACATCGCACTTTGACAGTATCCAAACGAGATAATTTAATTGAGAGAAAAGCCTCATTTATAAACACTATACAACATTTTTTGATTAAGTAATTATAAATTAAAACGTCTAACAATAAATTGTTTGGCATATTATAATCCAAAAAGTATTCACTAGCGTTTTCACATAAACGCTTTGTGAATACATGTAAGTTTTCTTACCTATGCACTTTGTGGTTACGTCATTGTTTTGTCATATAAACGCTTTGTGAAAATATTGTAGTTTTTCCCATAAACGCTTTGTGAATACAAGTAAGTTTTCTTACCTAAACACTTTGTGGTTACATCATTGTTTTTCACATGAACGCTTTGAGATTACATCGTAGTTTTTTCACTTAAATGATTTATGAATACATCGTAGTAAATGCTTTGTAAATACATTGTAATTTTTCCCCCAAAAAACTTTTATGAATACATCGTAATTTTCTAACATAAACACTTTGAGGCTACATCATTGTTTTTTACATGAACGCTTGTTGTTTAAATAATAGTTTTTTCACATGAATGCAGTGTGAATACATTGTGGTTTTCCCCATAAATGCTTTCTGAATACATCGTAGTCGTCACATAAATACATCATGTATACATGATAGTAACATAAATCGTAGTTTTTTTCAAATAATCGCTTTGTGGTTCCATAATTGTTTTTTTACACAAACCCTTTGTGAATACATCGACGTTATTCACGTAAACGCTTTTTGGTTACGTCATAGTTTTTCACTTAAACGCACGGTGGATAAATAATAGTTTTTTATCAAACTAACACTTTGTGATTACATCGTATATTTTCACAAATGCTTATATCATAGATTTGTTTTTAATATTTTAACTATTAACAATATTCTATAATAAGTTGTTATCATCAATAATATCCTTGATATTAAACATATCCTAAATAATTATCCAACACAAATTGTATAATATCAACAAAATAACACATTACGGCTTACATTAGGATTGTAAACACATTAATTTGGATAAAATTATGGTTTTTGCATAATGAATAGGAACATTATTTACCTTTTATAATTTATAAAGCTGGGATCACCCATATGATAGTTTTTGTTTGTTTAATTCAGGAAGAAAAGTAAACTTAAGACTGCGGTATTATGTTCAATCAATGAAATTAACCAGTCAAAAAATGTGTAATGAATGGGACCACTCTTATTGCACCTTTGCAATATCAAGGCAACGTCACCACCTAGGCAATAGCTTTAATCAAAGTTTGCTCAGCGTCGATCAGTTGTGCAGGTAGAGGTGGAATACTAAGCAGCCTGTAACATTGAGTGGGTGGGGTCGCTGGACAACGTCATCCACAGTCAGTAACGTTGAGTGGGCAGTGTCACTGGACAACGTCATCCACAGTCAGTAACGTTGAGTGGGCAGTGTCACTGGACAACTTCATTCACAGTCTGTATTGTAGAATGGGCGGGGTCACTGGACAACGTCATCCACAGTCTGTAACGTGTAGTGGGCGGAGTCGCTGGACAACGGCATCCACAGTCTGTAACGTGGAGTCGGCGTGGTCGCTGGACAACGGCATCCACAGTCTGTAACGTGGAGTCGGCGTGGTCGCTGGACAACGTATCCACAGTCTGTAACGCGGAGTCGGCGTGGTCGCTGGACAACGGCATCCACAGTCTGTAACGTGGAGTCGGCGTGGTCGCTGGACAACGGCATCCACAGTCTGTAACGTGGAGTCGGCGTGGTCGCTGGACAACGGCATCCACAGTCTGTAACGTGGAGTCGGCGTGGTCGCTGGACAACGGCATCCACTGTCTGTAACGTGGAGTGGGCAGTGTCGCTAGAAAACGTCATCCGCAGATAGTAACGTTGAGTGGGTAGTGTCGCTAGACAGCGTCATTCACAGACAGTAACGTTGAGTGGGTAGTGTCGCTAGACATCGTCATTCAAAGTCTGTAACGTTGATTGGGAAGTGTCACTAGACAACGTCATCACAGTTTTATGCTATCTTGTTAATTTTAATGAGAAAGAACAGTTTTTATTTTGCATCAGTTGATAGCCTACAATCTTTTACGAAAACATTAAAGCAGGGTTCTTTAGCTGTTGGATTATATAATTAGGGATAATGCTAAATTTTAATATCTGTTTTGACAGTTATAACCAGATTAAATGTCCCTCTATTTGACCTAAGCTGTTCCCCCCTAATGCTTTCAGGGGTGCAAGTTTAATGTCCCTCGAGTTCTTGTCAAGGGAGTCTGATATCGAGAAAAATACTTTGAGCATGCTAACATGAGGGCGAAATCCAAGGATGAAAGTCATAATTTTAAATAAACGAGATTTATAGGACTGATAAAAATAAACATCTACGACACACTTAAATACGTGTATACGATGTGCATTACGTTTTTAATAATATAAGCCAAATAAAAAACCTTTCATCAGATACACACTCATAATTAGACTGTATAAGACTGATTTTAACTTTTATAATTCACTGAGTTAAATTTATAAATATTTTAATTAGTATATTCATACTATATGAATTATTTTACCGGTCAATATACGCCTTTCACACAGGGTTTTTATTTCTATAAACACAATGACATAACTGTGATAATTTATATGTCCACAATTGCTACACGTGACACACCGCGTAACACAGTAAATATTACCATGGGAAAGAAGATATTTCAACGTTTATTTTGTAAGGTAGAGATATTCTATTGTATGCGTCCCATGGATTACATGGCAGACATCTGTTTTATAGTAAATTCTGTTCAGGTATAGCAGCTTAGACCTGATCAACACATTGTTGCAGGACCACCATTAAACCACATTAAACCACATTAAACTAAACCATAAATACGTTACAACATCAATATTACAACCATATTATACTTTTTTTTAAAGTAAAACATACATGTAGGCCTACCTTATTTGCATTACGATATTATATATTTTATCCATTCGTTGCTTGAAATTCATTATTGGTGGTGGTGGATTTATGTTGTTTAGATTTTTACTGTGAACATTTTCCATCACGATTTTATGTAAAACAAAGTTTCACGATATCATGTGTGTGTGTGTGTGTGTGTCCGGATCATTTGTTAATTGTGTTATGTTTTAGATATTAGTTCGCCTGAGGACGGTATCAGATTCCAGATCGACGTGGAACTTTACTTTATACTTTATACTTTTACATAAAAACGTGATGAAAAGTATTCGCAATAAAAATCTAAATAACATATTCTATCTAATTATAAAGTGTATTTCAGTTGTAAAGTACCAGGAGATTTGTAATATAAGTAGGTACTCAAAACAATTCTAGCTAAAAATTCATGAACCTCAAAATTTACCATTACTTCAAGACTAAAAAACACTTTTTACAAAGTAAAAACGTTACAAGGACAGAAATCCCACCCTAAAAATATTTTGACGCCCCTTACCACGTTTTTGGCCTAACCACCCTTCCAATCGTGTTTATTTTTTCCAGTGAGTTCACCTTTGGGGAGTAGAAGACAGTTAGGCAGAAACATATGACAAAGGAACTCAACTCTAGCATATCGGTTACAGAGACATCAAACGTTGTTGTTTTACTGGAGACGTTTAGATGAATGAAAATACAGTAAAACAATTAAAACGTTTCATTGTATTCAATTCATCTTATCTGCATGGTTGTTTTTGCTATTTTACCATTCGTTACATGTATTCCCACACTTGAAATTACGTATTTAGAAGTACAATAAAATAATAAAATTTTAGTCATTCCCTTTTAGAAAAAAATCTCCTTGAAATGTTATTAAAAATTGTTAAAGTTGTTTGATATTTCGGGATACGCAATAACATAATTATCTAGATTCCATCAAGAACATTTATATATTCCAACGTTATCACTATTCAAATCAGGTGTTAACTGTTAGGAGGGAACCATCTACTTGCTATTCCGCCGGCGACCTCGCAACTGATAGGTCTTGGATTGAAACCTATCAAAAGACTTACGCTGAAGTTGGACTTTCCACTTATAGCAAGCTATTTCCTAGTGTAAGATTTAAACTTGGAAATCTGGAAGTATTCTCTCGTGCTTTTAATGAAATTAATTAATTATATTTGAATAAAAACAACTACAAACTAAAGTTACACAAATCTTAAACCATTTTAATAAGTGAGCATAACAATTTTTTTTGCTAGAGAAAAAAATACAGAGAGGAAGTCTTTCAGGTAAGATTTAAGTTTTTCATTACACTGTATCGAGAATAGCTGCTTCCGACATTAGTTGCGACCACAGAGAGTAATGTTTTCCCGGCCTATGCGGATAAATCAGCTGGAGATTTTACCCACATTAGTATTACTCAGTGCTCATAGCTGTAACAATACTGCAATAAGGTTGTAAAAAGTGAAATCAGCTGTAAAAACAATATTGCTGTTGCCGTTGTACCGGTACTGAGAAAATCAAATGGGCAACTAAAGATTAGTTTGATAAAATTTTATTTAATTCTCATAATTCAAGTATGATTACAGTGTAATTAAAATATCGTCCATAGCTCGGATTAAAAGAGTTATTCCGTGCCGTGTTATTCGAATTCTAAACGTCTCGTGTGTAAACTCGATCGTGGCCCGGAAACAACCATTTTCCATCCTTGTAATGAAATATACTTCTTTATTTTTTAAGTAGTATTGTGTGGCACCGTTAAACATATTGATCTTGAAGTGTACGTAAGAATCATCCAATACATTTCAATTACTTTATATAATAACTAGCCAAAGTACCCGTTCTTCGCACGGGTTAAAAAGGCTGAAAGGTGTAGGCTCTACTGATACATTTAAGTTCTCGTTAATTAATTCTTCATTGTTTACAAAATGACAAAACACGAGTGTCTACAACATTTGGCGCTTTTGCAGGATACTAAAAATTAATAAAATTGTAAAAAAAAACTATAAAATTATACACCATTTTAATCACATTGAAATTATCTGAAAAATTAACTTTATTTTATCTTTTGATGTGTATCCAATTAAAATTGATAAAAAAAATTTTTTCAAAAGATTTTTCTTTGCTCCCTCACAAAACACAGAAAATTAAATACCATTCAAAAATGAAGAAATCAAGTTTTTAAAAAAATAAGTAAATAAAAATATATAGTTTTATCACATAAGTCACTGCTATCAATTTTCAAATGCTGAAATTAACATCAGAACACCAAACAAACGCGACAAACAACGCCACAAAACAAAACATAACCATACTGAAGACCATGTTTTAACTAACATATAAATTGACGCATAGAGTAAAAAACGAACATATCGGCGAAAGCGTATGATCTGTAGAAAACAACGATACTATATTCAATGTAGTTTTAACCGAAAATGTATTTACACCATTGCTTTTTTTAAAAGCTTACCTACCGTCGATTGATCGACGGTGAACCTTCGACGACCGGCGGTGGCGTCGATGAATCGACGGTAAAACCGTTGGAGGGTTAATTCTTCATTGTTTACAAAATGACAAAACACGAGTGTCTACAACATTTCAAAGTAACATCTGTCAAATATTGGGAGAGGATAAGGATTAATGTAATAGAGATAGTCGTCGGAAAAAAACTTAAAATCTACCATGCCGCTATTTCAAATAATTCACTAATTTTGATCCAGCAGTTTATCTGAAAAATTAACTTTATTTCTTATTCTTCCTGAACTGTCAAAACATAGTGCAAACGGATGTTGTTATTAGAAAATGTAAACATTGAAACCTAGGACGGTCACGGCAGCTCTTTCTTCTTCTTTCCGAACTGTCAAATTTTAGTGTTCACAGCTTTTGACATTCAATTAATTCTATGTTTTCATTCTTTGAAAATGTAAACATTGAAATTTAGGACGTTCATGGGGCGTAGCCCGAGGGGATTTTAAGGGAACTAAAACAACTATGTGTTGCATGAGTTTAAGATCTACCTTTCTGTAAAATTTCAAACCGGTCGGTTCAGTATTTTTCGCATTTACTTGCCACAACAAACCCACAAACAAACACACAAACAAACATACAGAAACCACCTCTTCTTTATAATATTATAGATACCGGGTAAAAATGAAGTATTGAAAAAGTCTATACAAATGAGTAAAATTCAATGATTGGTGATTCTATCTGCTGGTTATAACGAGATTGCACACATATTACATAAAGTAGCCTATCATATGTGTACGGTATGTGTAGTTAGTTACGCTCCTCGTACCTGGAGTGTTTATCGGTGTCTCCAGGCTTAGAATGTGGTTGGGCTCCAAGCTCAGGGGAAACTTTGCTGATTGCGAGAACACGGTTCTAATTAAGTTTATGGTTTAATGTAAGAGTTAAGTACAGTTATGTTTGCTTCCTAATTTTGCTTCAAGATTATTTTAGAATGTTTTAAGTTTTATTACGTGAAAGGGGCAGATTAATAATACTAAGTAACAAAAGTAATGAATGGATTTATTGACGTGTATCTTGTATGTCAAGTACTGTACTATTATTATTGGATTCAGAAATAAAAATGTTTTCACATTGTTCGAGAAAAAATCTTATATTTATGGGCTGGATAAAGAATAAAAATTAATTAGGTATAAGTATACATGTTTACGTATGTCTATAAAAAAGCTATGTCATATGTGTGAAACGCTTGTTGTTAATATACAATTTATTTACATGAGGTAAAGCTATATTATTAAAACCTTCTCCTTTAAATGGTGAATGAATATGAAAGTATTTACTGGCATCTATCTTGTGCAAATGTGATTTATATTTAATGCCAGTTGACCCAACGAATTTCGTAACAACTACAGTAAATACGTGTTAACTTTAAGATTGGTCATGTTCTCAAGTCGAATAGCATTGTGAAAGAAGAGATATTCTGGGCCCATACATTGATGGAGAATAATGCCAATATGGGCTACTTCATTAAACTTTAAACTTGTATGGTTAGGTCTCTCACCATACAAATTTAAAGTTACTAAAGGGGTTGCTCATTCGGGTTACTAGAACAGGGGTCGCTCGCGTTTCGGGTTGCTCGGGTTACCCGAAATTCTGGGTAACATTAAAATCTTAGATATTCCCATCCCCTAACACCTCCCGGAGGCAGTAGTACATTGACCTTGAACATTGAAGTTTGGTCATTGCCTTGACATTGCCTTTAAATCCAAAACACCCAAATGCCGTAAGTTGGTCACAAATGGAAGAGATCCTTCATCAATTCTTTGCCTCAAAGATAAGAAGAGGTATTAGAACTAGAAAAGTTAGAAAAAGTAAAATCAAAGCCGCAAAATTAGGTTTACTAAAAAGGCATAGTAAATAGTTACATACTTCAGTGTAATGACTGTTTCTTTAATGTCCATAGTTCTGTAGTGTGTTACACGTTTTGTGACAGTCTTGGATTAATATTCAATTGAAACAAATAAGAATCTTTAAGGAAATGGGTTGTTAATACATATTTTAAAGTCCGAAAAATCACAGATAAATTTTTTTTGAAACGTGTTCTTTTTAGAATTTATATTACGTAAACTTACAGTAAAAATTGACATTATGTACGTGTTATATATAAAAATTTAAAATATTCTGTATTAATTACTGTTTAAAACACAAAACACTTTGTACGGGTTGTAGGATTCAGTTTAAAGAAGAAAGATTATCATACCAAAATGTAAACCTGAAATCATAAACAAATCAATACAATGAAAATAAATCAATACCCAGCTTTATTATTTAGCATTACTTTAGAATTAAATAGATTAGAACATTTATGCCACTATTATAATTAGTTATACGTTAAAAAACTTTTTAATATAGTATGATTTCAAAATGGGTTTAAAATCAATGACCAATATAAACTAAATAATATTGATTTGACAGCTGTTTGTTTTTATTTCTATTAAATCTTTAAACTACAAAGTCAGCTGATTATTACCAGTGGGTTATTCATTGAAAACTGGTTCAAAATGCGATCAATATCGCGTAAAACGTGGGGTTTTTAAATGCTCGTCATTTACTTTTCAAGGGTTGGCGGACCATTTTTAAGCCTTTAATAACCTTCTCTGGAATGTAAAGAATACATGAAATAAGTTTCATTGTAATTTTAAGGTCTCCCGTTTTTTCGGAGAAGACGGCGCAAAATGCCTCCTGGAGCGTCACAGACAAACAGACAAAAATTGAGATAAGACCGGTTTCGGCTTCTCTAACGTACGGAAAGTATAAATAACTAAAAAATTAATAATTCTGAGCAATATACAGACAAAACTCTAATTTTATTTATATAGATAAACATTTTTTTCCTGGGTCAAAATTGACCCAACCATACCCGCTAAGGGTTAAATACTTAACAATAGACCTGCATAGTCAATAATTCAAATTAATCTTTTCCAAAAAAGTAACACATGAATGATACGAACATGAATTCTAAAAAAATGGATAATTTAAACTATTTGATTTATTATCAGTTGTGCATAAGTTATATTCTTAAATTATATAGTATCAAATCGTTTTAAACTTATTTTTGTATTCCCCCAAAAGGTGCAGTCAAAACTCATCCCTCGCCTGTGACTGTGATTGTTATTTGTGGTCAAGACCTGGGGATGTTCATTCTCCCCGCGGATCCATCTCGAAGGGCGCCAAGCTATCCCTCAGGGCATGTAGCCAAGGGCAGCCCTCGCCATGATATTCGTTTATCTTCCTTGGTTTTGACATCGCTAACGTATTATCCTAGATATTTTACTAAATAGTTTGAGAAGTCTTACTTTCTTATGATCAACATATTTTTTACTCATTTGGAAACAACGAAAAATCACAGGTGAGGCGAATAGAATTATCTATTTAACGCAAATTCATTTAAAGTGATCTATATTTAGTGGTAGATATACTCAGTGATGAAAAAATGAACACCTACCATGTTGCTTAAGTAATAATAGAAGTATGTAAGTAATGTTAAAAATGTGATAAATTTACTATTTTTGTGTGTAAAAACAACACAAACTCTTGTCTAATAAGAAACTAGTTTTCCCAAATTTTGCTTTAAAATTATAAAAATTTCAAATTTCTGATTAAAAAATTGTTATACACTATAAAATATGCTCGTAATGTCTTAGCCTAGGCACTGAGGATGCCACTTCACAGCAAGGCCGAAACGTTTGGCAATACTAACAACATGACGAAGCGGTTGATGCTGAAAAATCAACTTGACAACATAGTTACGTATTTAATGTTCTTGAGTATAATGATCATTACATATTTTGTTACGTATAATCCTATGCCGAAGCACAGTTTAGGACTAAGTATTAAAATGTGAAACATCACCCTGATAGTTTTGTTTATATTGATTCTATGAAACATTTAATATCACACATATTCAAGAACTATATTTAAATTGGATTAACTGTAGAGACTCGGCAATACGTGATTTATTATAAAAGTTAGTCAAATAAATTTTCATTACAACCCTATCACGCTGTAACATAGCACCATATTAAACCATGAAGTACTGTATTCACAGAGGCATAAGCTGTGTAATACTGTAGTTGCATGATATTGCGGCCAGACTGCGGCATAAACACGGTGACGTAAATGTGAAATATCGCCGCGCCCGCACCCATGTGACGACAGATAACCGCTCCACACCTGTATTATGTTGGTTCGGTCATCTTTTTAAAGTCGATTTTAAGTAAATTTGTTTTTCATTCATATTACAAGAAATAAAAAAACATCCTTACAGTTTTAAATCTTCTGGTTTAAAAATTATTTCAACTCTGATAAATTCTTAGATAAAGTTTTTTTCTAATAGTAGTCCAGCTTATACTTATAGTTGCGGTTCAGAATACTTACTGATGTAACGCATTAATAAAACAGGGTACAAAGCTATAAACTTCGATCTGTAAGCCAATCAGAGACCAATTCTCACTACACCTAAACAAGAATGTTAATTTTGAGCTTGATTACACTTCATTTAAAACTACGTACTTACAATTGAAACCTTACAGGATTCAGTTGAATGAAAACCTAACTTCAGTTTTTACTTTAAAAATATAAATTTGATGACGTATATTTTTCGGTTAGTAAGACCATCTAGGTACCAACGCAGTTTCAAATATAGTTTATTTAACTTAGCTCATCCATCAAAATGTGATTTGAAAGGACAACGAAACCTATCGAATAATTTTAATAAAGAATAGTACAACGTAGAAAGTATAACATATGATAGTACATAGGTTTTTTTTTACGAGGGTAAATGCTCATGCACCATCAGGGAGGAAATATCGGTACACTCCCCGGTGTGTGGGACTCTCACCCACTAAAACCCCCTCGCCTCAGGCTGAAATCCGCCTTGGAAGCACCTATTAAGGTATTACATCAAGGCGGAGCCTCGTATGTGAAGCCACATGGCTACAACACCTACTTAGCCACCTGAGGAAGGACCAAAGCTGGTCCTGATCCTCTTCTGTCTTTTTTCTCTTGAGAACGTTCTTGACGAATACAGCTATACGTCGCCAGTTCTCAAGAGATGTCATCATGAGAGGGACAATGTTCTCGGGCGAGATGGCCCCCACTTCCAGTTCCATACTTCTTCTCTGGGCTGCCCACCGCTCACACTCAAAAAATGTGTGATAGGCATCGTCCCGGGGAGCATCCCCGTATCGACAGGCTGCACTGTCGACCTTGCCCATCTTATGGAGGTAGTCGCGGAATAGCCCGTGCCCAGTGAGGAGCTGCGTGATAAGGAAGTTGACCTCACCGAACCCGCGCTCGACCCACACGGACAGTTCCGGGATTAATCGACGCGTCCAGGCACCTCTCGTCTCCCGGTTCCACCTCTCTTGCCATGATGTCATTGTGGCCTCTCTCGCCACTCGTGTTGCCTCCTGGACCCCAAGATCAGATTTGGATTGAAAAACCTGCTTCCTTTCCTGGGCCAGAAGATCCACAGGTATGACCCCCGCAACCACCAACGAACGATGCCGGCTCAGAGACGGTCCGATAAGCTGACGCTATCCTCAGGGCCGCCCTTCTCTGGACCGAACCCATCTGCTTTCGATAGCACTCTTTCTTCAGCGCATCTGCCCAGACCTCGCAACCGTAAAGGAGTATCGAGTTCGAGACAGACAAAAGGAGCTTGCGCTTGTCAGCTGTCGGGCCTCCGACGTTCGCCATAAGTCGGCTAAGAGCAGCCGTTGTCGTCCCTGCTCTTTCCACGGCATATCGGATCTGGTCCCTGAAGGTGAGCTTGGTATCCAGCCGCACTCCCAGGTACTTCACTGCCGGCTTGGCTCGAATAGTCTCTGAATTGACACGAAAGTCGCATAACGTTGGAATTCGGCGTCCCGTCATCATGACTATTTCGGTCCTCTCAGTGGCGAGGCTCAGACCGTGGTCCTCCATCCATCTGGTGATAAGCCTCATCACCTGATTCAACTTCCATTGGGCAAGCTGGACGTCGCGAGCAACAATGACCGCTGCAACGTCATCCGCATAGCCCACGAGGAAGGAGTCTTCAGGGAGGGCTAGTCTCAATATCCCATCATAAGAGATGTTCCAGAGATCCGGCCCTAGAATGGAACCCTGAGCTGCACCGGCCGTTATAGCCCTTCTACGAAGGCCCTCCGTAGTCTGGAAAATAAGTTCCCTATCCCTAAGATAACTCCGAAGGATCCGAAGAAGATACTCAGGGACATGGAACACGTGCTCGAGTGCATGGAGCATTACGCTCCAGCTCGCGGAGTTAAACGCATTCCTCACGTCAAGGGTGACAAGCAACGTGAGGCAGCGAGAATGGTGGTTTCCGCGCTGAGCGTTTCTTGCAGCCTCAACGACCTCCTGGATGGCTCCGATGGTGGAACGGCCTTTTGTGAACCCGTGTTGCCTCTCCGACAGTCCACCAGCGTCCGCCACTGCCGCTACAAGGCGTGGCTTTAGTAGACGCTCCAGGAGTTTCCCAGCTGTATCCAGCATACACAGAGGGCGGTAAGCCGATGGTGTTCCCGGGATTCCCTTACCCTTGCCAATCAGTGTCAGACGCTGGAGCTTCCATCGCCGACAAAAGACACCCTCGTGCAGACACCGATTGAACATATTCAGGAGGATTGAAGGGCAAGTGCTAGCGATAGACTTCAGCACCTCTGTTGGAACTCCGTCTGGTCCAGGAGCGCTGCCGCTCCTCATGGAACTGGCAGCTTCGCACAACTCTGCCGCAGTAAACAGGGGAACGTCACGGAGGTCCTCCACGTACCTTTCCTCCGCTCTGACTGGGTGTGCCGGAAAGAGAGCATCGACGATGTTCTCCATTGAGAACGGGTCCAGCTCAGGACTGGGGACCCCGGCTCCGAGCTTGCGCATGACCAGCTTGTATCCGAGGCCCCAGGGGTTACAATTGACCTCCTCTCTGAGCTCTTCCCACTTCTCTCTCTTTCTACGTCGGATGGCTCTTTTCAGAGCGTTCTTTGCTTCCCGATGTTCCAGAGCGGCGACGGCCCCAGTGATGGGGTTACCCCTCCTGACTCGAGTAAGACGCCTTCTGCATCGTAGACATGCCCTTCGGAGCATTGCAATTTCTTCCGTCCACCAGTAGGCTGATTTTCTGCCTGGACGGGGAGCTCTTCTCCGAGCATGGAAGAGTCGCAGGCTTGGCTGATGAGCTGCATTGTGGCCTCGGCCACAACTTCAGCCTGGTCCTCGAGCAACAACACATCATCCTTATGGGCCTCGATCACCGCCGACAGAGTTACAACATCGAGTCCAGCAACGTTCCACCGTAAAGGACGGGGGTAGCGCGCCTGCGCGGGAAGTTGGCGTCCGCACGACCACATGAAGGTAATGTATTGATGATCACTGCCCGTGAAATCCTCAACGACTCTCCAGCCTGAAATCGAGGGCATGAGATTTTCCGACGCGAAGGTGACGTCGGGAATAGTGCCCCTATAGCCTGGTCTTCTGAAAGTGGGGGTGTTGCCCTCATTCACGACGATGAGTCCGGTTCTGGCAGCAAACTCCAGAATCTTTCTTCCTCTGGTGTCAGTCTCCGGCATGCCCCATTCGACTGCCCTAGCGTTGAAGTCCCCCGCGACAATGAAACTGCCGCTGGCTCCTCCTACCAAGAAGTCTTCAAGGGCCTCCAGCTTAGCTTGGAACACCGCAACACGGTCGTTCGGAGTGAGATAGCAGCTCACGACCGTGAACCTATTGCCTCTCACCCACACAAAGCCTTCGCCGGCACCTTGACCCAGGATCTGAAAATTCCGGAGATCCGGAATCCAGATAGCTGCTGTTCCGAGAGTGTCACTAAACCACCCCGGGCTGTCTCGGTCGTGGTGCTGCTCGGAAATGATGGCGAGCTCAACACCCCACTCCCCGACGAACTGTGTCAAGAGGTGGTCCGCCAGTACACTCCTGTGGAGGTTCCCCTGCAGGATTTTCATCATCTATTTCTGCCGCTGCCGGGAGTCATCAAGAGCCTGTCGAAAAACACGACAGGCACGAGTTCCGGGGATGTGCTCTAGAGGAGAATACTTCTGCTCCGCACAGAGACAGCACTTGGCCTTTGCTGTGCAGGCGGACTTGAAATGTCCCTGCTCTCCGCATTTGATGCAGAGTCCGCTTGCTCTACGATCAGGTCCTTTGCAGACGGACTGCTGGTGCCCGTACCCAAAGCATCGGAAGCAGCGGGTGACCACGGTCCGGAGCCGGACCCTTCCGATGACCCAGCCTACCTTCAGCTTTCCGGCCTTCAAGAGCTGAGTGGCCCCCCGTGACCCAAGGTCCACAACAGCCATTTTCAGCCCTCTGCTGTTCTCGGCTGTCAGGAATACTTTGGCACCCTCAGCGAGGTTTCCGAGGGTGGTTTTAACCGCCTCGGTCACCTCCTGATCGGAAGTACAGGAGTCCAGGTCCCGGACCTCGACCACCACCCTGTGCTCCAGCTGACGCACAGAACCCGCATCCCCCACTGCTGCCTTGACCGCGTCTTCGAAGGCGGCCTTATCTTTGGTTCCACTCCCGAGCTCCACCAGAACTGCGCCAGCCCTGGTTCTTCTCACGGAGCGAATGACTGCCCCGGATGTTTCAGGCTTTACCTTTTTCCGGATGCCTGCCAGAACCTCACTGAAGGAGCGACCCTGAGCCGGCCTGATAAGAACGGCATCAGGCCTCCCCTGAGGAATCTTCTTCCCTGGAGCCGGCTTGGAGGGTACCAGTTGCTTCGGGGTGGGACGCCTCTGAGGGGAGGGATCGTGGAGGAGCTTTCGCTTTTCCTCACGCGTCCGCCTCCGCTTCTCCTTACGGGACTCAACCTTTTTGAAGGGGGTCTCTGAGTTGGGCCTCACCTTCAGCTGCAGTGGATTAGCCATTTCCCTCCGAGGCGCATCAGCACAGTCAGGAGACGCCTCCCTCAGTGGCAGGTGCTGGCGGGATAAGTTTCCCAAGTGAAGGGGACTAGCCTCCGACCCTGTCGACATCCTCCGTTGCCTCTTCCTCCCTTTGTGGCTCTTTTGTGGGGGGGAGAGTGGGGACAGGATCCTGTTTGCCGCCTCTCTTTCCTGAGCCCTCGCCCTTTCTGCCACATCCCGGCATGCCTGGATGTAACTAAGGTCTTCCTGTAGAGACAGAACGCCAGTCTTCACTGTTTGGTTCACGTTCTTTTGAACCTTAAATGTCTCCACCATGGACGCAAGAGTGACACCCATGGCCTTCAGACGAGTGTCAACATCGGTCTCAGCGTCATCGATCTGACGTCGCAGGACTTCCACGTCCACAAAGGGCTTCTCGGGACTTCTCGGTTTTGGAATACCCTTGAACGCTGGGAGAGTGGTTGGAGGTATCTCAATCCCAGGTAAGGGGTCCTCCGATCCACCTGTCTCCACGGACGCTTCTCCACCTGTTGGTGTCCTGAAAGGGGCTGAGGGTGGAGAGGTCCTAAGAACTCCTGACTTGGTTGTCGATTGAGGTGACCTTACCATCTTCGAGCTGCGGGCAAAAGGCGACAGCTCCTTCTCTTGAACTCCTGTTTCTGCAATGGAGTTCTTCGTTGTTTTGCTCTTGAGGGGGTTTGGACAATCCATAATATGTTTGTACCAGTGCATCGTGCGGCAAGGGGCGGCCCAGAATAACCAGGAGCGGGTATACCCTCGGGGACCATGCCCCTACCCCAGTTCCCTGAGGCCTGGTCTCTGTTTGCCCAGCACCGGAACCCTGACGTGCTGGGGGTCGCCCGTTGCAATGCAGAGCCCGACCTCTGCATCCATGCCGCACTCCCTGACCAAGGACCGAGGTGACTGGCTCCTGTCAACATACTGAAGGGATCCATCGGCAGTGCAGGCACACATCAGCCCCTAAAACACAATAGGGGCACTCCCCGGACCCTCCAGTGCGCGACGGTCGAAAGAAGGAGGAAAAGACACCCAGAAAGCGGGGTCGAAGAGAGGAAGAGGTCGGGCAAGATTAGCCCAGGAAAGAACAAAGATTGCGAGCTAGGGCCCAAAAGAGAGAAGAAAGGCCGTCGCTCTGGAAGGAGGAAGAACTGCGATCTGGACAGACAGTCTCGCATTTTGGCTAGGGTACCTCGGGGTTGCCAGCCTCTTCAAAAGGAGAGGCCTCCCGTGTAGTCGAAAGCTGACTACGCCTGAGGGGATAGTACATAGGTTAGTCATACGGAAATTTGCGCTGTTATCTGAAGATACATTCGAAAATTAAATTATTTCAAGTTTTAAATTGTTCTCGATCGGATCATTTTCACAAATATGATCATGTTTACTGATATATATTTTTATGTTGTATGTACGAATATTAATAGTGAAATGATAGTATTTTTGATGAATAGTTCTAGTTTTTATAAGTAATTTATTTGCTATTCATTAGTTATGAAACAAGTGCGATGGTCGACTTCGCCTATTAATATTCTGGTCATGATGCAATTAGTTCAGCTGCAATCGGGTCATGTCAAAATTGGATTACAGAGACGAGAGAACTTGCATAAAATTTTTCGCATTTTACAGCTTTTTTGGAATTAGCAAAAAATAAGCATGATTAAAAACTGTTGTGTTCTTTAATAAGTAAATAATAATAAACCTATTATAAACTATATAAAATACTATAACTTTTATATTTTTTAATTTCTTAAGCCTTTTTTTAATTTCTAAATAGTATCATAATACGTAGAGTCCTTGAGGATAACCCGGACTCTCTTCAACTCTATTGGTATATTTTCCGTAACCTTTCATCCGCGACTAGTGTTCATAAGCTGGTGGAACCTCCAGCATACATACTTCCAGGGACTCTGTTGTGGATGTACGAGCCCACAATCCATTACCGAGGGTGACGAACTACGGGGTTGATATGTATTTGTTACTGTATTACTTTGCATGAAAATAACAACTAAGATAACATTTAAAACAGGAAAACATTAAAAGTTACGGTTAATGTTTTTAACAATAAGTATACACTAAAACTAAGCTTATTCTTTCACGAGAAATACTACTTATCGTTCTTCAACAAGTCCATATTAAGTAATGGAGTTTTCCTACAGCTATGTTGTTGCTCTTACATCGTAGTACATGTGTAACATGCCAATAATAGATGAATGCGATAAAACATTTCTGAAATCTGAATCTGTACTCGTTACCACACTACTGATTCAAAATAAACTCATGTCTTATTACACTACTATTTAAATATAAGATTACTACTATAAATTAAACATAATTTTTTTTTATATCATAAAAAAACTAAAAATATTTTATAATAAAAACAGTAAAGACAATCTATAATATTTTTATATAGGTCAAGTAGGTACATAAAAAAATAAATACTTGGCCGAACTTTGAATCTGTTGTCAGTTTACAATTCATTGTGTGCTGACTTCACAATTTATTTTTTTTTTTTTATATTTTATAAAAAAAAAATATTTACATATTTTTCAAAAACCCCGCAGAAAAAAAAAAAAATGTTATTTTACAATAGAAAATAAAAAATTGTACTGAGGAAAGATAAAGGTACATTGATTGAATAACATTCCATCTTCAATTATCAGTACTGTCAGGAGAGATTTTTAACAAAGACGTCAGAAGCTATGTGAGTCTATCAGTTAATCCTATTATCCGCTTAGTTAAGGGTGAGTTAATAAGTCAGAACTAGGAGGAGTCTGCTAAAATAATATGTTCATGAAAACATTTATTAATAATAATGACTAAAACGAATGTGGCTCTAAAATAAACTATAGATTTTGAATCATTGCATAGCTAAACATCGATGTCCTCTGGATACATGGGGATGAGTGAATACGATCCTCGTCGATGACTACGGCAGTGTTTACGTAGAGGACGTCGCGCACGTCGCGTCGCGCACGTCGCACGTCGCACGTCACGTCGCACGTCGCACGTCGCACGTCGCACGTCGCACGTCGCACGGTGGCACCCCCTCACCAGTTATTTGTCCCCTAACCTATCGTTACCCGTTACCCGTAACCCCAATGTCACTTTATTAACCCTCTGGGAATAAAAGAAGGGTCTCGTAGATATTGAGGGCATCAGAATATATAATATAACAGATATTGAGTAGATATTGAGGGCATCAGAATATATTTATAAGTGTATTTGTGAAGATGTCCCATAAATATGTGACGTCTTCACATCTCCGTGTGAAACTACATACTTACTCGGAATATACGAGCTATACCACAAAATTTTATGGAAAGACACAACACTGTTCAACATGTTATAAAAGCAACCAAGATTGTGAAAACAATGTTTAACCATCGTATTTCAAAAATAATGTCTAAAACTGGAAGTTTTTTAAAACATACAGTCTTTCTATGTGATTAATCTGAATCAGTTCTGCTTATAACAACAACTTAACCATTAAAAAGAATAGCAACTTGATGATCAATTTGTGCAAATAATCAATTTGTTCAGACTCACAATGCAGGTAAAGCACATTACACTGGTGAATAATTGAATGTAAACATAGTTTATTTGCAGTTCAAACAAATTCAATGTCGAATGTGATTTAAAGAATTAACTCACATTCGACCCAAACCCAATGTCGAATGTGAGTTAAAGAATTAATTCACATTCGACATTGGGTTTGTTACGGTTACTAGAAAAGACACACAGTACAGGTACTCATTAAACAAATGACACCATTCAATTGAATGTAAATACAGTATAGTATTTTACAGTTATCCTTTAGCTCACATTCGACATTGGGCTTGTTATGTACAGGTACACATTAAACAAATGACACCATTCAATTGAATGTAAATACAGTATAGTATTTTACAGTTATCCTTTAGCTCACATTCGACATTGGGCTTGTTATGTACAGGTACACATTAAACAAATGACACTATTCAATTGAATGTAAATACAGTATAGTATTTTACAGTTATCCTTTAGCTCACATTCGACATTGGGCTTGTTATGTACAGGTACACATTAAACAAATGACACCATTCAATTGAATGTTAATACAGTATAGTATTTTACAGTTATCCTTTAGCTCACACTCGACATTGGGCTTGTTTTGTACAGGTACACATTAAACAAATGACACCATTCAATTGAATGTAAATATAGTATTTTACAGTTATCCTTTTGCTCACATTCGACATTGGGCTTGTTATGTACAGGTACACATTAAACAAATGACAACAGTGAATTTAATGTAAATTCTTTAACTACACCCCACTTAAATGAATTCAACTTTATCTTGTAGAATAGTACAGCAGTTCTTCTTTAAATCACATTCGACATTGGGTTTTTTATAGTTACTAGAAAAGTAGCCGAAAACATATATGAGTACATGTGATTCGAAGAACATAGGGACTCGTGTAGACAACATAGTGTAGATGACTATCCTTGGGTGTAAGTGCACGTAGAAGAGATACGAGATAACGAGATACTTGACAGTTCTCCTTTAACTCTAGCTAATTGAAAGATATCGTATTTACAGTTCATTGAGGCAGAATCAATATTATGTTGTAGGATGTATTATTTACATTCCATATCACTGACGTCATTTTGACCACTATAGAGTCTTGTAATAGCACTGGGACTTGATAAGAGTTCACTATGTTCAAAGTCAATTTTGTGGAACATAAAACTAGGATATTGTTAGTTTGATAACAAAAACTATAAAGCATACAAATAAATAAGTTAATGTACAATCAATCAATAATGTGTAAAAATCTTTTTTAACTACACCCCACTTAAATGAATTCAACTTTATCTTGTAGAATAGTACAGCAGTTCTTCTTTAACTCACATTCGACATTGGGTTTTTTATATTTACTAGAAAAGTAGCCGAAAACATATATGAGTACATGTGATTCGAAGAACATAGGGACTCGTGTAGAAAACATAGTGTAGATGACTATCCTTGGGTGTAAGTGCACGTAGAAGAGACCTAAGATTGGGAACAATCCCTCTAGCTTGTGTCGAGTGAGTGTAGATGACTATCCTTGGGTGTAAAGTGCACGTAGAAGAGACCTAAGATTGGGAACAATCCCTCTAGCTTGTGTTAAGAATATTCAATCTGATAACGTTAAAGAGTTAAATATTAATCACTATTACACTTGTCCTACTACTTAAACTGCAAATGCAGAATTATTGGTTATTTGGAAAATTATCTGCTTCCAAAGTTGATTGAAAGGTATATACGACAATAGGTAAGAAAGAAAATACTGTCAAAGCTATACATAGGAGATTGAGTCAATTGCACAAAAATAAGCCTGAACAAGAAACAAAACTACAGTGGGAGATATAAAACATGTGTTTAGTAGGAAGTATACACCCAATTGAACAGGTGAGAGGTAAAGAATACAAGACCCTGAGGTAATATAATAAGAGGTGGATTTTATACACTATAGCAAAAATTAATATACGTGCTAGGTGTTGGTGTTGATGTTGGTATGAGTCTTGCAGCGGTGTTATGAGCAGCAGCGTGGGACTCGGTGCACGCAAAGTTTCTTGAATCCTGTAAGATGCATGCTTTTTTTATTGGAAGGGGCGGATTACTCCCAAGGCACTTCAGCCGTAGCAGCTTTTTGCGCACCCCTGTGTAGGTAGTGGCATTATCACATAGCGAAACGCCATTGGTGATTGGCGGGATTTGAACCCGGGACCTTGGGCACCAAAGCCCTGCGCTCTACCTCTAGGTACGTTTTTTTGTGAAATTTTGTTTTGTATTTCATAAAAATGATGTTGTATAGTATCAGGCAGTAGATTGGATATGAATAAGGGTTAGGATTTAAAAATTGTTCAATCCGTCCAAAAATAATCCCGATAAGAATGAAATGGGATGGGAAAACATTCAAAAGATGCTGGGCTTAAAACGGGGTTTCCTACTACTAACATGGAATAAAGTGTCACTTCTGAAGTTAAACACGTATATTGCTACTTAAATAACACGCGACTAAAAACCACACACGACTTAAAATATTAGGTAATCATGAAAATATTTTGACATATACTTGTAAGTTTAAAAATGGTCAGAACGTCATTAAATATCACTTAAATCGTGAGCTCTAGAGACACTACTTAAAACGACTAGTGTGTCCATATTTGTCCAATATAAATTAAATTACGTACAGATTGCTTAACTCAGTCCTTTGCTTTGTAGAAATCAGTCTTATACGAAGCTCTCAAAACAAGCGTACTGAGTAAATATTTAACGTGATTTTTAAGAGCTTTAAACAAATGTTTCAATCAATTTATGAAAACAGGTTTTTACATTTTGTAATTAATAATTAAAAATATTTTTAAAGTGAATCAAAATATTTTGATTCTGATCTGATACACTCATTTTTTGATTACAGTTATATTTTTTTCAAAATATTTCAGCTCACGTTTCAATGTTAGTTCAATTTGTTATAGTTTGTTTATGTCATATAGTTATAATGTTAATCATTTCGGATTGACTCTAAAATGTATTTAATATAATAAATCAATGTTAATAAAAATATAAAAAATTATATTAAATCAATTCAAATTGATTCATAGGTAAATATTGGGTAAGCATAGTAAACTGTGTTGGTACCTTTCATTTACTCGTAACAAGAGAGTAGTAACTAGAATATCTGTACTTTTAAGGTCATTAAAAGTATTTTTGATCACTTTAGAAAAAAGACTTTATTAGCAATTATGAAAAGGTTTTAAAGTATATTGAGGGATCGAAAACGCAATTTTATATGCATTTTTTACAATAAAACTAAATAATGGATCGTATAATTTACTATTTCATACTAATGTAGCATGTTGTTCATATGTCATTTATCCGTCATACTCGTAGATGCGCCACGGCATCTTAGACTCCGCCCTCATGCTCCCCCGCGGACCTCTTTGACCTCTGAACAGATCATCAGTGGAATGGACGTAGTGGTAGTGGTCTTTCAAATCCCCCTTGATTCTGAACATCACACGTAAGTTGAGATAAAACTTTAACAACTTTGAAATCTAGATAAACTTAAAAAAGTTCTTAAAATATTTATTCAGAAATTTCGTGGAGTAATTTGTCAATCTTATAAAATTTGTGAACGTGAGTTTTAAAAAGAACCATTTAGTTCTGAGTTTGTTAAAATCAATTAAGTTAAAATCATAAAACTGATTTAATGATTAATTTACAAAACAGTTGAAATTTCTACAGTGCAATAACGTTACTTGAATTTAAAAGTGGGAGAGTGGTTGTAGCTTATCTTTCAAACAACAAATACCTAACGATGTTTTCCAAACATAATATGCTTGGATTTTATTCTAAAAATTGTATCTAATTCTACATTTGAATGTTATTAGTCATACTGAAATTCTACTGCAAGGAGGTTGAAGTTAACGTTACACAATTAGAGGCCATACACGCCTAGTGATATCAGAGGTACCAGGTAGTGCTGAATAGGAAGCCTACAAAGTCAAGGGTGAGGATCCGATACTTCCTGTTTTGGGCAACACATGAGATCTATTAGGATAGCGATTAATTCAATTTGTAAATTTGATAAAAATATGGAAGTGATTTCTGCCGTTAATTACCCACAATACTCTACATAGCATTAACGTGATCAGAAAATCCTCATCAATTTGCTTTTCGTTTTAGAATGTACGAGTATTTCATTTCTAATATTGATGGTTTTAGCGAATTTCCCATAGGGAATAAGCTATTACCGTAGGTCTCATGGTAAGACTTAAGCCCGGGACCATGTTATTTTTTCTTCTTTAGGTGCCTAGAGACCAAAAACAATAGTAGTTAAAATTTATATATATATATATGTGTGTGTGTGTGTGTGTGTGTGTGTGTGTGTGTGTGTGTGTGTGTGTGTGTGTGTGTGTGTGTGTGTGTGTGTGTGTGTGTATGTCTGTGAACACGATAACTCTCGTAAAAATGGTCTGATCGAGACCAAATTTGGTAGAGACGTGTATTCCTAAAAGTGCTCGGACGAGTTCGTAAACCAGATATATCGGTCAATGAGAACGGGTAGTTTTGGGGGGTTTGTACTCCAAACTAGGGTTTTTTGCGTTTTTCCTATGTAATTTAAAATTTTTAGATTTTATCTTGCATCGTTAGAATTAGCTTAAAAAACTACACAGTTTAGTTCCTTAAAGTTTTTCTCTATTTACAACGGTTACCGAGATATAAAAAATCTAAACACAGTGCGTTGTATTTTGAGGCTTCAATGTTAATCTTATGGAGGATAAGGAAAAATTAGTATTTCACTTATTAACCAATATTTTTGGATAAAACTTGATATTTAGCTTCATGTGGTTGGGACCCATACATTTATGCTAAAAAATCATAGTTTATGTGTTTATCATGGCAGCAATCCTACATACTCTTTTCCCATGTTAATCATATGGAGAATAGGCAAACTCGTTTATTTATGGACAGATGTTGATGAAAGTTGGTATAAATGTTAGATAAAAATTAGTTATGTTAGAAATGCCTACTTTCGGGTGTTCCTCACAGCAGCAAACCTGCATACTCTTTTCCCATTTTAATCATATGGAGGATAGACAAATAATTCTCATGTATATTGACAGATTTTTATAAAACTTGTCAAATATTATTGTTATATTATTGATTTGGAAATTCGCTGAGTACGCAGGTCTGCTGTGACGGGGGTATTTTTAATTTGTAGAAATTTTGTTTAAAACTTTGACTGATCAAAACTCATTTAAAAAGTTATCAATCAATCAAAATGTATTTGTACTAATTTGTGTTGGTAAATGAAGATTTATTGAAACAGGAACACAATCACGTATAATACTAATATTTTACATGTGTGAGGTACTACTCAAAAAAATATTTGAACAGATATAAGCTATCTGAATACGGTTGCCATTATGTTATAGCACATTTTTCGAGTAGAACCAATATACTACTTGAAATATACACTAAAATTACACGTCAATTAACTAAACGGAATTTATATTCTAATACATCAGAAAAATGATATATAAATTGAAAATGGTCGTCTGAATCCTGTAATTGTAGAAGGGCGTGCATATTAACGCAATATTTTAGTGTTTTCCAGGGAAGTGTTTACCATGATAGGTAATTTTCTTTAGTAAAATTATTCAAATAAATTCGTTCTAACTACTAACAAGCGTGCTCGTTCACACCGACAGGGGATACGATTATCATGAGCAGGCTATTGCAGAATACAAGCAGTTCTAACTAATGTAGCTATCACTGTTGTAAATGTAAAGGTGATAAAAGCTCATCAGGAAGCTGGCTCGTTCACGTCAGGGGATACGATTATCATGAGCAGGCTATTGCAGAATACAAGCAGTTCTGCCAAGGGCTAATGTAGCTATCACTGTTGTAAATGTAAAGGTGATAAAAGCTCATCAGGAAGCTGGCTCGTTCACACCGTCAGGGGATACGATTATCATGAGCAGGCTATTGCAGAATACAAGCAGTTCTGCCAAGGGCTAATGTAGCTATCACTGTTGTAAATGTAAAGGTGATAAAAGCTCATCAGGAAGCTGGCTCGTTCACACCGTCAGGGGATACGATTATCATGAGCAGGCTATTGCAGAATACAAGCAGTTCTGCCAAGGGCTAATGTAGCTATCACTGTTGTAAATGTAAAGGTGATAAAAGCTCATCAGGAAGCTGGCTCGTTCACAACGACAGGGGATACGATTATCATGAGCAGGCTATTGCAGAATACAAGCAGTTCTGCCAAGGGCTAATGTAGCTATCACTGTTGTAAATGTAAAGGTGATAAAAGCTCATCAGGAAGCTGGCTCGTTCACACCGTCAGGGGATACGATTATCATGAGCAGGCTATTGCAGAATACAAGCAGTTCTGCCAAGGGCTAATGTAGCTATCACTGTTGTAAATGTAAAGGTGATAAAAGCTCATCAGGAAGCTGGCTCGTTCACACCGACAGGGGATACGATTTACATGAGCAGGCTATTGCAGAATACAAGCAGTTCTGCCAAGGGCTAATGTAGCTATCACTGTTGTAAATGTAAAGGTGATAAAAGCTCATCAGGAAGCTGGCTCGTTCACACCGTCAGGGGATACGATTATCATGAGCAGGCTATTGCAGAATACAAGCAGTTCTGCCAAGGGCTAATGTAGCTATCACTGTTGTAAATGTAAAGGTGATAAAAGCTCATCAGGAAGCTGGCTCGTTCACACCGTCAGGGGATACGATTATCATGAGCAGGCTATTGCAGAATACAAGCAGTTCTGCCAAGGGCTAATGTAGCTATCACTGTTGTAAATGTAAAGGTGATAAAAGCTCATCAGGAAGCTGGCTCGTTCACACCGTCAGGGGATACGATTATCATGAGCAGGCTATTGCAGAATACAAGCAGTTCTGCCAAGGGCTAATGTAGCTATCACTGTTGTAAATGTAAAGGTGATAAAAGCTCATCAGGAAGCTGGCTCGTTCACACCGTCAGGGGATACGATTATCATGAGCAGGCTATTGCAGAATACAAGCAGTTCTGCCAAGGGCTAATGTAGCTATCACTGTTGTAAATGTAAAGGTGATAAAAGCTCATCAGGAAGCTGGCTCGTTCACACCGTCAGGGGATACGATTATCATGAGCAGGCTATTGCAGAATACAAGCAGTTCTGCCAAGGGCTAATGTAGCTATCACTGTTGTAAATGTAAAGGTGATAAAAGCTCATCAGGAAGCTGGCTCGTTCACACCGTCAGGGGATACGATTATCATGAGCAGGCTATTGCAGAATACAAGCAGTTCTGCCAAGGGCTAATGTAGCTATCACTGTTGTAAATGTAAAGGTGATAAAAGCTCATCAGGAAGCTGGCTCGTTCACACCGTCAGGGGATACGATTATCATGAGCAGGCTATTGCAGAATACAAGCAGTTCTGCCAAGGGCTAATGTAGCTATCACTGTTGTAAATGTAAAGGTGATAAAAGCTCATCAGGAAGCTGGCTCGTTCACACCGTCAGGGGATACGATTATCATGAGCAGGCTATTGCAGAATACAAGCAGTTCTGCCAAGGGCTAATGTAGCTATCACTGTTGTAAATGTAAAGGTGATAAAAGCTCATCAGGAAGCTGGCTCGTTCACACCGTCAGGGGATACGATTATCATGAGCAGGCTATTGCAGAATACAAGCAGTTCTGCCAAGGGCTAATGTAGCTATCACTGTTGTAAATGTAAAGGTGATAAAAGCTCATCAGGAAGCTGGCTCGTTCACACCGTCAGGGGATACGATTATCATGAGCAGGCTATTGCAGAATACAAGCAGTTCTGCCAAGGGCTAATGTAGCTATCACTGTTGTAAATGTAAAGGTGATAAAAGCTCATCAGGAAGCTGGCTCGTTCACACCGTCAGGGGATACGATTTACATGAGCAGGCTATTGCAGAATACAAGCAGTTCTGCCAAGGGCTAATGTAGCTATCACTGTTGTAAATGTAAAGGTGATAAAAGCTCATCAGGAAGCTGGCTCGTTCACACCGTCAGGGGATACGATTTACATGAGCAGGCTATTGCAGAATACAAGCAGTTCTGCCAAGGGCTAATGTAGCTATCACTGTTGTAAATGTAAAGGTGATAAAAGCTCATCAGGAAGCTGGCTCGTTCACACCGTCAGGGGATACGATTTACATTAGCAGGCTATTGCAGAATAAAAGCAGTTCTGCCAAGGGCTAATGTAGCTATCACTGTTGTAAATGTAAAGGTGATAAAAGCTCATCAGGAAGCTGGCTCGTCACGCCGCAATAATGAGGCTCTAGGGCTTAATTAACAGACTCCAGGTAAGAAATTCTGAGTGCCGTAACAAGCCCCTTATCCCTTATTCGGTGCTTATCCACGTAACTTTCACGATTTGGGAACAAATCGCCATGAAGAATTTAAAAATACTATGAATTTTATTACCTTATTTAGTAATATATATTACTTTTAACCAATATGTACATTAATTGTAGGATTTATCAGTGAATTTCCGTGTCTGAACAAATTTGTATGGGTATTTTGACCATTGCAGATCTCTTGTTTGGAAAAACAATTTTTAGAGGTTTGAAATGACTTGCTCATTCACTAACAGAGGAAACTAATCTAGTTCCCAGCTTTTAACTGAATATCATGAGGTTCACTTTATTACGAAGTCGCGTGACAGAACAACCATCGTGTCAAAGATAGGAGTCATAATTCATGAGTTCATAAGTTATTCGTTAATAGTAAGAAACCAAGGTGCGAGGGATTAGTCAAATCTGGACAACAAAAATACTATATTTTTGGTACAATTTGTGTGGCTAGTTTTAGTTGTTTTTTTGTATTTAGTTTCTTTAACAAGACTATTCCTGTGATTGACATGGCAAAAAGGTACCGTAATAGAAAGCTTCAGCCCATAACAGTAAACAAACAAGTCTTGTACTCTAGACAATAACTGGAGGTCGCCTCCTTATGGCATTGCCCCCTAAAACTCTCGATACTATTATACGTTAACTCTTAATATTATACTAAAACTTAAAATATATTTTCAGATTTGGGCTATGCTGTAGTTCATTTTTATAAGTTTGAAAATAGTTATAATCGATAACTTCTGTTGTCCTATGTACCCTGTGACCACAATGTGGCATCACTCGACACACTATCTGCTCTGTATGCATTACAGATCACCATTGGCGGTGGTATACCGTGGCGGCCAGCGATGTTGCTGATCGGGATCATGGCAATACTACCCGCACTATGCCAGTAATCTCTTGACGTACATGGCTCGAGGCATGATCCGTAATCATATCAGTATCTATATACGTTAATGGCGGCCGTAAATACATTGCTGCTTACACCTTGCTTATAAAGTGTTCATGGAATTAATTTACAATATATTGCATTTTATGCTTTAAAAATAGGCCTACAACATACAAATCTTTTATTCAAATCTCGTCACCAACCCACAACGAAGTATGTGTCAGTCCACTAATACAGTTTGTTTATTAGGAAATTAAAAACCACTGCTATTACTAAACGTGATATTTTCATTCTGGAATCTATAACATGGGATCCGGTCACAAAAAATTTTAAATTAAAAGAAAAACTGTTATCAACGCTAACAAGTAAACAGTTTTATAGCAGATGTTTAATTGTTTACTGTTTAATACTGACGAAAGTCTGGGATTACGAAAATAAGGTTGCGCTTTTTTAGGCTAATTATTGTTTGTTTATTGCAATAAATAATTACACAGGAAGGTGAATCTAAGTGGAAGAACACTTTGATGGAGATACCAACAGCTTTTTATTTAATATTAACTACAAAAATTATTTTCAATTAAACCTAAAAATATAACAATTTTGTCCTTAATGATTTAAGAAATAAATAAAATAGATTCCAAATATTATTTGTCAAATTCCTTATGACCTATTTATTTGACTTATTTTTAAGCTCGTTAGACTAGATCGTTGTGATAGATGTTTAGCACTTAGATTCTCCAGTTCACATTTCCCGTATATGTATAAGTGTCAAATTGATTTACTAGTCTTTATTTTAAATTTGAAAGATCTGATGACACAAGTATACATGGCCGAGTCTCAAATACGATCTCCAAGTCGACAATCTCGTCGGGTAATTAGGCTGGAATCAATAAACAAGTTTTAGACTGAAAAGCACTAAAGATAAAGTACTTCTATATTAAGTGATTTTAACAAACAGGGATCCCCTGCTTTACTATAAAAATTATTATATTTATCTACCGTCAAATGGGGCTACTTTGATACGGAAAACGTGTATTTCGTTAAATATTTTTTAAACTAAAGAACTTTTTGAAATGAATTATTTTTTAAACCATGGCACAGGTTGGTACTATCAAAATATCTGACACAAAACAAATTAGCAGTATTTTTACCTTGAAAAAAAATTTAAATATGACCGTTCAAAGTAGCCCCATAGATGGGGCTACTTTGATACATCATATGAAAAGCATGGAGGCATCCATGTTATTAGGCTGGGGGCTATAATTGATACATAACTTAAAAGAGGGGGCTATTCTGAACAATTTCATATAATATACAATATGGTTGGTAAACATTTAATTTTTATTGAGAAAATACAGCAACGTACCTGAATTGTCCTGAAGGTTTTAACTAAATAATATGAGGGTTTCTTATCACTATAGTCTTTATAACTAAGTAGCAAAATAATGTTTAAAGACTGTATTTTTAAGAAAAAAATATATAACTAACACATAGTTCATAGTTTTTTTGTTATGCATTACTAAATTTCACTATTTACACACTATTTACGCAGGTTATTCTTACTGCAAGTTAACCCCATCAAATGAAATTCTGCTGAATTTCATTATACCCCTGTTATTGGTGATGGGTTCTGGCAAAACCTGGAGGACATCTTGATCAGGAATGTTGTCACAGTCCTCCTTCTCTGGCCATATAAAACCACCAAGGGCTTGACGTGTAAATTTTACTTTAAAACCGTCTTCGGTAACGTCTATTACCTGTCCCACGAAATGTTTCTTGCTCCTTTTCATTGCATATTCAACTACAACCCAACTTGATACCTTCACAGGTTGCACTTCAGGTTCCTCTTCTAGGTCAGAGACAAGTAATAATACATCCATGATTGATTCTACATCTGATGGAACATCTGACTCATGGTCAACTGAGCTATCGCTAGATGAATAGTCAAGAGTTGGTTTCTTTTTTTTCTTGTCATGTTTTTCATTCAATTTTGCTTTGGTAGTGTTTGCAGGGTTCTGTTTTGTTGCTTTTATGTTTGCCTGCTTATATTCTTCGTAGCTAATGCTACGGCCAGCTTTGACAAACAAATTTGACCTTTGGGAATTTTTTTTTGTTTGACCACTAAGCATTTTGCTCAACAAACTTACAACAATATTTTCCATTACTCTAGGTGGTGTCACATAACTGTCATTCATAGTTTGAGAGATACTTCCACTGGTTGATGTACCAGGTTTTGGTGATGAAGATTAAGGAAGTTCTAAGTAGCCCTAAAAATCATGGCGTTCGAAGTAGCCCCATTTTTCATAAAAAATGCAAACGTTATTTTTAAAAAATATACAATTTTTATTTTTATAAATAGGGATGTAAAATTTAAGAACTAGGTTAAAAAACAACAGGAAATTCCTAAAAAAAATTCTTGGTTAAAAAATATTTGTTACATTATCGGAGACAGACACAATTTAAAGCACTACAAAAAAACGCAAAAAATAGGGTTTGCGTTTTATAACCAAAAAAGTAATAAACAATTTTTTTTTAATTTAAATTAACATACATTTCTAAAAGGTACCAACTACATTTGGGATTTTTTCAGATTTCTTTTCAGTTCTAACATTGTAAAAATCACAAACTTATAATTTTAGTGTTTTTGTTCAAAGTAGCCCCCATGTTCAAAGTAGCCCCATTTGACGGTATTAAGCTAATAGGACAGTTTATAAGTTTTGAAATATAAAGTTCATATTTACTAGATCTATTTATTAGGCTAATACAATTATTTAAAATTGTTACGGTTTTAACAGAGCACAAGCTGCGCCTACAAAATATGTTCTATTGACCATTTATGACCATTTTGTTGTGCTTACTGCTAAACAATTTGCCTTTAATGACATGTAGCGTTCGGTACTATAAAGATTTTGAGTATAACACTTTTTAATTGACAAATATCAATAAATATACATTATACAACAAATATCGTTTACTTTTCTTGTATGGTTGAAAATTCAACCCTCGTGACGTACCAGAGTAGAACTACATTTCACATCTTCATTCAGCATTTCATTACCTGAAACAAAAAAAACGGTTTCAATTTTCTGCTGTGAGCTTAAATTTATTACATAAATTTTACAACACCTTAATCATACTATCGCATTTGTTACATAAAAACCAATTGAATTAAAACTAGTTTAGAAAAAAAGAACTATTTTAAAGTTCCACTAGCATTAAAGATCACATTAAAGTAAAAAAGAATATGGTAGTAGTAGAATAAAGGTATCGTGGTGGGTTCCGTACACGAGGCAGATATGTTTCTAATTGGGATTCTTGTAATACCAACCATTTTTCCAGTAATCTCCACCTTCAATTTAGCCATCTTTGCTCAATACGTCCTATGTATTTGCAGCCAATTCGGTCGGGTCGGAGCAACCCCTTAAAAACAAAATCACGTTGTCGTGCAAAATGGTGTTTTTAGTTATATTCTTGCTGTCATGATCAAAATCAACAAAATACACTAAACCAGTCTAGGTAGTAAACACTTTCTTTTCCAATGTTAGCGCAGGGGTAGCAGTAACGCGTTGGCACAAATTAGTCGTTCTTTTCTCGAAACCTGTAATAGGCTAGTCGCCGTCAACTCCTGTCCACCCAGAGAGTATTCTATGTGACTGACGCCGTTACAGTACTGTCCTGTCTTTGGTTACAGTGCACAGGATGAAATGCATGGACATCTAGAAAGTTTCGTAAGAAACGTTCTCAAGGATACTTTAGATAGTTTGCCTAAACGTTGCTAAGTCATAATTTAGGTAGTAAGCAGAGAAATTGTGCTCAGTTAAAACAGTAAAAATTTAAAATAATTTAAGTAATTAATATAATTAGTAAATATTAACTTATTATTTTAAAACATAAAACTGTTCACTTAGTTTTATAGATAAATATAAGAGTTTTCAGAGCTAAACACTAGAAATCATGTTTGTTAGTAGTCTATCCATATCTAGGATAGAGTTTGAATAGCGTTTAATAGCAAGCTATCAAGACTGATCTAGATTTTCTCAAAGGTAATAAAAGCTAGATGCTTATTAATTAACATTTAAATGGTGTTGAATATTGTAAGCATTGAGTTTAAAACCACAGTGTACAAATAGTCGTAGATTATCGTTACGACAATGTAACAATTACTTGGTGAAAATACCAAACAGTTTATAATACATAGGCTACCAAATATAATAGACTTCAGTCCCGGTTCAAGAATACAAAAAAAAACAATAAGATTTACACTGATTTCGGAGAAAAATTTACTGCTTTTAAAAATATTTATACCATAAGAAAATAATGTATAATGTACAATCGAAATTTACTTCAATATCAATATCCAATACTATAATACGAGCAAGGTTTGTATAAATATATATATTTGGTTGAACACGGATCTCGAAAACGGCACCGAGGAATTTCTTTAAATTTTGGAAATAACTAATTTCCGAGTAGAAAATAAGTTCTAGATAGGTCTAATGTTCAGGAAAATTCGTGTTTTACTGTAATATTAAGTTTAAAATCTAAAAATTTAACATTACGCTTATGGAGAATAAAATGTAAACAATACAAACCAAAACAGCTGTTTATAACCGTTTGACAGTTCTTGATTGAAGACTGCGGGGAACAATATAGAGGTTATGCATTAATATTTATTTTATGAATTAAATAAATGCAAAATTATCAGGTTACTAAACAATTTGTAAAAACTTAAGGATAACATAGTTGTGCGAAATAAAAGCAGAAAAAAGTATTTCCAAAATCTTCCGTGTTTTGATAGAAAACGTATTCTATGATCAGCTTTGGCTAAAAGACGTTAAACGGCATCGCTCAATTGACTAACGTCGGAGCCGAGTTGTAGCGTGTCGGCCTCAAGAACTATAGGCCGCGAGTTCCATCCCCACCAGGGGTGATACTTTTTGTTCAGTGCTATATTAATTATGGTGTATTAAATAGGTTTTATTTCAACCACATAAATGTTTTCATTGAGTAATAAATGTGTTTTAATTTTTCTAATTAATTTTTATAATACATGTCTTATTCTATACGAGCAAAGCTCGGTCACCAGGTACTGTAATACATAAAGCAACAAATTTTTTTGCAAATAATTAATGATCTCTTTTTAAAGTAATATTTATATATATTATTTTAATTGATTCTTCTTATAAGCTATTAAGTAACCATATAGGTGTTACCTATAGTGATATAAAACTTACCTGATAATTAGATACATCACTAATTCAATTAATTACTCTGAACTCACTTAATATGAAAATTAACTGACGACAATCTAAAAGTTAATGGTGTAATCGATGTTTTTATCATATTTTTTGTGTCATTTATTCCCTTTTGGTTAAGCTCTTTTATAAAATTCGTTTTTTAACATAGATTTTCAGTTAAAGGTAGAATAATCTGAGATAATGCCTATTACTTATCTTCTCAATGGTCCTTAGATGTAAATATCTGGAACAGTTGTCTAACTAGTGTTTAGACATTAAAATATTACAGAGAGAACAGTGGTCCATCATACCTGATCTGCGTAAGTTGTGCTGAGATATTGCTACTTGTGCATTTATAAATAATAACTGTTTGAGGACTTGACTGATTTAAGAGGAGAATGGAAAGGTTTAGATATTAGTAGTTCAGGATTAGCAGCATGGATATTGTTTAAATTATTTATTATCTTATTAAAATTTACGTAAGGGTTTTAATTTGTACTTAATAAAGGATTTTACACCTAAACTGTTTATTGAAATATGTAGTATGTGTTAACGCGAAAACATAGAAACCGAAGCCGTCGCTTCGGTTTCTCGAGTTGGGAAACGAGGATAGGCGATAGCAGTGCACCTAATGTGAGGCTACAATAGATACGATAACCCTAAACTCTTCTTAACAGATCTTAGTAATCTTAAAAAATATTAGTAATTTTTCCTATTGCTTAAAATTATTATGTTACCTTAACAAAAACTTTAACGCTAAATTTTACAGTCGAAGGATATTATATATGTAAGCAAATACATATGACATACATATAAAAATTATATTAAACAATGTACATTATATTACGTATTGTATATATTATTATGATTACATATTATATGTAAGTTTTACGTTACAATTTTTTTTAATATCTGTGAAATAATTTACTCGTATTGATTTCTAAAGGTTTAACTTTAAAAAACTTCGTAAATAACCCATAGGTAAACCATAGAGAATAGAAAGATAAATATACACCAAAATCTTAGTTTAGAAACTTTATACGTATAAATACACCACGCTCCTTTCAGTTGAAGTAAATTTGGAGTAAATTGGAGTAATTGACAGATAATTTCCATATTTGCGATGGTAAGACTAATCTCATCATGCCAAGACAGCTTTCCTCCCTGCAAATGATGAGAATGAAATGCTACGTTAAAACTATCAAACTCATTCCATATATTTTAATACAATTTTCATAAATAAATAAAATCTCTTTCCTCCATCCCCGCGTCCCTAAAATAGCTTCTGATTCAAATGTGTCTTCTTATCAAACTGATTTTAGTGTATTTGTAAGCATTTCAGTTAAATATTAAAATATAAGAGTTTTGTTCGCATATCTACCAAAACCTAAAGAACATTTACTGAATCATTCATGCCACGTTTAAGAACGTCAAACGATGGCACAACGACAGCGCGGCGAGGTCGCGGGCGTCTGTCAGTGACATCAATTGTGGTTAACAGCGGCTCCACCCGTCGGTGGTTCATGCAAATTTGATTTTTAAGAGGACATTATTGGCTTGGACAGACTCTCAATAAACGTTATGGCCAAAATATGTTATGACACCATCAAGCCTTTTGGACACATTATCGTTTTATAGTTCTATAAACTATGCTTGCTAAAACTAATATTTACTTTAAATATTAATATTATATTATATTTAAGACCAATATATTGTGGGGATTTCAATGTTAGGCCAATATGTTAGAGTAAACAGTTCCAGTTCTGGTTCATGAGTCGTTGTTTCAGATAATTGCCTCATTTCCATTGCTGTATACAGGAGAGGTTTACCGAGAAATTTAATTGGCTTCCACCAGTAAAAGTTCAACTCTGTATTCCTTGGAAAATATTTATTTCAAATACTCTAACGTTTTATTATTTAACTAAACGGTTTTACAATCTTAAATATATTTTACATATCATTAAGTTATAGGTTTACCGACTGTTATTAGGGAGTTAAATTTAACAAAATACATTACGATATATTTCAATTTAATACTACACATTATACAGTTCATGACACATTTTCGGGCAGAATTAATTAACAATGCAAAAAAATCGCGTCAGGAATTTAATACTCGTATATTTAATTTGACTAATACATTGTTACGGTACCGTAATGGTATCGGAACCTGCTGATATCCAGTGCGGGACGCACCAAGAATATTCAACATCGCTCGAGCATTCTGGAAGATTCTAGAAGGCACCGAACGTCAGCAATCTATTGTATACTGTTTCAGTTAAGTGACAGATCAGTGCTGTGTGTGTGTGTTTATAATAAATTAAGTATATAAGTATAATAAATTAATATAAATAGTGCCTAATATAATTGCGTTATTCTATTAATAAAAGTATGTGTCTGTCCTCTGATATTGTTAATATTATTCATAGAGCCCGTAGGGCCATACCCATATTAGACTTTTAAAAATATTGATTTTACGTGTGATTTAACTATCTTAATAGACTATTATAACCTTTTACAAAAAAAAGTAAAACAACAGTTTATTAGTTTCATGAACACTAAACAAACTACAAAATCCGCTTTTCGTAATGTTTACCCCAGGTGAGATCTCTTACCGCCCCTCTAATTTATGTTTGACCCTTAAAGCTAAGCGCTCTTTTCACCCCACAGCGGCTGCGTTAATAGCCATATATTAGTGCAGGATACAAAGGGGTCCCACCAACCCCGGCGAGAAACTTTTTAACTGAAATAAACAGCTACGGCTGTTACACGGAGTAATTGAAAACACCCCTCTCTATCCCAGCTGCATCGTCTACTACTGTATTACCCACTAAGATTACTTGTTATATTTATCTGTTTGGGCCATCGACTTTTATAGGGCCAAACAGGTATTTAAAATTAAGGTTTGTAATATTAAAATACCCTTGAATTTTACATATTTCAGTAATAAAGTTATTAGTAAATCAAATGTGGTTCATTAATAAACTATATTCCTTTACAAAAAATCGTTTATAAATAATATCGCAATTGTGAAGACCATCTTAAATTCTGTGAACTTTAATGATTGCTACAAGATCATAAGAGTCAATATAAATTTATTTGTATAACCTTTTAGGCATATAGAATATTCATACAAAAACCTTTAACTCCCACCTTGCTTAAAATGAATATTTCATTAATTTAAAAAATGCTCGTTAAGAAAACGAAAGCATGATCAAAATGATAACCCGTATCGTAAGTGAATGCAAATTACGATAAAACTATGCTTTTTAATCAATACCATAAATTATTTGAATGTGAAAGGATATATAACAATAAATTTAAATTTTACTTTCTGCACCGCTAAAATATTGTCGAAGAGCCATAAATACCTGTTAGTTAATTGCACGTTAGTCGGTGGAAAACGAGCACATTTCACCGGAGGTTTCATTTGACACTCATTGGACGGACACTAAATCACAGGTCCACGACCAACGCAGTTTATAGGTTTATAGGTCTCGATGCGGTAGGGGCTAGAGTGCTCGATTTGGCTGCCAATTCACCCCCCACGAATGTTTTGTTTCTTATTCAATAATTGGCTAAATAATGTTTTACTGAGAGATTAAAACATTATTATTTGGAGATGACTGTCCTATCTATTTTGAGATTACCGGCTTCATATTTATATTGAGAGATACGGCTGACCTCACAGTTATATTGAGAGATACGGCTGTCCTCCTATTTATATTGAGAGATACGGCTGTCCTCATAGTTATATTGAGAGATACGGCTGTCCTACTTATATTGAGAGATACGGCTGTCCTCATATTTATATTGAGAGATATGGCTGACCTCACAGTTATATTGAGAGATACGGCTGTCCTCCTATTTATATTGAGAGATACGGCTGACCTCACAGTTATATTGAGATATACGGCTGTCCTCCTATTTATATTGAGAGATACGGCTGTCCTCATAGTTATATTGAGATATACGGCTGTCCTCCTATTTATATTGAGAGATACGGCTGACCTCACAGTTATATTGAGATATACGGCTGTCCTCATATTTATATTGAGAGATATGGCTGACCTCACAGTTATATTGAGAGATACGGCTGTCCTCCTATTTATATTGAGAGATACGGCTGACCTCACAGTTATATTGAGATATACGGCTGTCCTCCTATTTATATTGAGAGATACGGCTGACCTCACAGTTATATTGAGATATACGGCTGTCCTCCTATTTATATTGAGAGATACGGCTGACCTCACAGTTATATTGAGATATACGGCTTTCCTCCTATTTATATTGAGATATATGGCTGACCTCACAGTTATATTGAGAGATACGGCTGTCCTCAGATCTATATTGAGAGTTTCGGCTTCCTATTTATATTGAGAGATACGGCTGACCTCACAGTTATTTTGAGATATACGGCTTTCCTCCTATTTATATTGAGAGATACGGCTATCCTCATAGTTATATTGAGAGATACGGCTGTCCTCCTATTTATATTGAGAGATACGGCTGACCTCACAGTTATATTGAGATATACGGCTGTCCTTCTATTTATATTGAGAGATACGGCTGACCTCACAGTTATATTGAGATATACGGCTTTCCTCCTATTTATATTGAGAGATACGGCTGTCCTCATAGTTATATTGAGAGATACGGCTGTCCTACTTATATTGAGAGATACGGCTGTCCTCATATTTATATTGAGAGATATGGCTGACCTCACAGTTATATTGAGAGATACGGCTGTCCTCCTATTTATATTGAGAGATACGGCTGACCTCACAGTTATATTGAGATATACTGCTGTCCTCCTATTTATATTGAGAGATACGGCTGACCTCACAGTTATATTGAGATATACGGCTTTCCTCCTATTTATATTGAGAGATATGGCTGACCTCACAGTTATATTGAGAGATACGGCTGTCCTCAGATCTATATTGAGAGTTTCGGCTTCCTATTTATATTGAGAGATGCGGCTGTCAACAATAGGCAACAAACATTGGAATAAACATTAATTTAACTAATCTAAAGTGCACTAATTCACTAATCCAAATTACTACTGTGGTATAGTAGCTCGAAATAGGCAACAAGCGTCCGAATAAAAATCAAGTTAACTATTCTGATGTGCGCTAATCCACTAATCCAAGTTACTACTCTGGTAATAGCTAGAAATAGGCAACAAACATTGGAATAAATATGAAGTTAACTAATCTAATGAGCACTTATCAACTAATACAAATATTATTTCATTCAATATCAAGTAAACAAAGAAAAATATTAATTTTACCCGTGATTTAAGTATTTAAGATACTTAAATCTAGTATCTAGTATAACCTTTGACTAACGTTTAACCTTTACGTGGCTGAGGAATTTCAGTACTACGGCCTAGTTACTCCACTAGTAGGCCTAGAAGTACTACTACATTTAGTATTTAAACTACTGCTATACTTAATCTGACCATGACTGTTCACTAATTACAAAACGAAACAAGAATATTGTTCAAAAAGTGTATTTTAAACCTTTTATTTTCTACGGTGGTTTTAAGTAAGTGTTGGAGTTAAATTATGTTAAAATATTGATAGAAATAATATTGTGATATTTGTAGGGTTTGAAATGAAAATTTATCTCTTTCCTTTTATTTTCCTATTATTCTTGTTCGGAAAGTATAATCTATCTCATACTGGAAACAATATAGATAGTGATTTAAGTGCCGTTGACCTGATTTCCATTATTCTAATAACATTTTAATTTTTTATAAAATAAAAGTAAACCCCTCCAAAACCCCATATTGGGGTAAAGCTCCTGCCTCGAAACCCATCGGTTCCACTCCTCGATTTTCATATATTTCGTCGTAACTTCATCAACTAATTTCACTTTTACACGAGATTTTGAATCTTGAAACGTGGAAAGATTACAGTCCTGGTGTTTATTCTGTATCTTTAAACGGGGCGAGATACAAGTTGTGGTGTTCACAATGCATCTTGAAACTGGAACAAAATTACATTCAATGTGAAGAGAACCAGTTTCTTATTATTCTCGGAGTATTACAGTACCTTTGAACTTTTTGTACCTCTTATTTGGAAATTTTTAGGAAATTCTCAATTCAAGGATATTGAACATTACATAATAGTTATTTTGTTTTATAGTAATAGTTTAGTACAAGTTTGTAGATTTGTAGTAATAATACAAACCAAGTGTTATCTAAAGTGACCTATTTATGGAAAACTTATAGCACTTATGTATTTAACATTAAATATTTCACAAAGGTTTCTTCAATCGGGCTCTTAAACTAAGTAAAGGCCATAAACGTAAATAAACGGTATCAGTTTATACCGTTTATCAGTTGACACATACTTTATCCCTTAAGTAAATTTAAAATGACAATTTGTAGTAAAATTACCATGTTCTTCATATAAAAGTTATATAAATATCATTTAATAATTTATTTTTTCAAAATAATTATCCCCTTTCTAGAAATAAAAACAAGAGAGAAAAAGTTAAATTAATCGTTCGAACTTTATGGGGGGAACCCCCCCCCCCAGTAATACCAAGCTTTTTTGAGTTGGGTTTTTTGGGTGATTTGACCTTACGCTTCATACCAAGTTTCATGGAAAGCAAACATTAGGTGCGTTTAGACAACGTACTGCGTTTATCATGGGAAGTAAATTTAACTTTTTTCTATTAAATAACTATTAAATAATTCAAAACACTAATTAGTTTAGTTTTTAAGCTGGTTTCAATGGTTCCAGTCAAGTTATACTTCACTTTTATTGTTTTCGTTGACAATTTAAAAATTTGATTGTTTTAACATTTAAAAGCCCATAACTTTTTAACCGTCATTTTTACCGACATACGGGTGCTGTCATATTATTTAGTACTTTGTGCACTATAAACTATCAAATTTCAATCGAAATCATTAGAGGCATTTTTGAGGTATTTGAATTTTTTACATTTTCAAGGGTGAACTACCCTTAAAAGTAAAAAATTCCAAAAATGAAAAAAACCCTGGAGATACGGCAAATTTACACATGCATGCTAAATTTCTTCTACATCGGACCAGGGCCTTGGCTCTATACACATCCAGACACACGCACACACACACACACACACACACACGCACGCACGCACGCACGCACGCACGCACACACACACACACACACACACACACACACACACACACACACACACACACACACACACACACACACACACAAACACACACACACAAACACACAGGACAGACAGATGCACGGACGGACGTACATCATTTCGAAACCCATTTTTGTATTGGGGGATCCCAAAACGGATATATCCTTTCTCAACTCAAATTCAAAAATTTTGACGAAAACAACACTTTCTTCATATACTATGTATAAGGGGGGGAAGTAAAAGTGAAAATTAATAGACATTATTTAGCTTAAACGTTATTAAATTAATACACAAATAAAATATCATCAGCAATTAGACAACGAATGGGGTTTAATGGAGATGTGGATAGTGAATCGTGCATAAAACAAGTTCAAAGAAGTTAATTTATCATTTATGACTCCTGTTAAGCTTAAAGTACATTTAGTAACCAAACAGAATAAGTGTAAATGTGATAGATTATTATTTAATACTATCAGATTGTAACAATTTATTTGATTCTAAAAACAATTTTATTCTAATATTTTATCATTTTACTAATAGGATTATTTACATCAAAATAAGATATTTAATATAGTAAATAATTAATCGTCATAGAGTGTATGCCAATTATATTTAATATAAACCAAACTCCATAAAGCTATGTCATATTAATAGTGGTTAAGAATTGAATGAAATCCCTTCAGTAAATGTGAAAAACTGTTTTTATTTAGAGTGAATCTATGACATCCATTTGTCCGTGGATGCATTTGACACTCATCGGTGATCCGATAAATCAGAAGACCACGTGTTACGTCTGTCGATGAGTTGGCTGGTCAGCTATAGGTCTGAGCTGGTGTGTTCGTTGTATGCTGTTAAAATTCCAGGGATAAAATTGATATGACCAGTTATTAAATACTAAGACATAAAGTTTAGATTTGCCTACACAGAAATGTTATATTTATAAAGGTAGATTAAATTTTTAAGGCTACCAATATAAAAAAACACAAACTATTGTTATCTGTATTTTTTTAAATAATATATCTTGTAATTATATATATACATACCGGTATATAGTATTTTATAAATAGTTATTTTAAAATATAAATAATTATTTGTTCAACTAAACACGGCCTAATTTCACATTTATAACGGCTGGTTTTAAACAATAAATAGGTGACACTGAATAACTTACGACACCTAATTTCTAATGTTACTGTTAATGAAAATTTGCCTATTTTTTCAAACATCTAAGGCTATTTGTGGTTCAGTGAATTTCTCATAGGAAAGAAACTTGCCATAGGTCTCATGGCAAGACCTAAGTCCGGAACCATGTTACTTTTTTGTTTTGAGGTGCCTAGAGACCAATCTAAAAAATAGTCGTTAACAATATATATAAGTAACATGGTTCAATATAACAATATAATATAAATTGTCTCATGTTAGTTGAACCATGTTATTTATATAACTCGTTTTTTTATCCTTTTATATTCCATCTTTATTATTTATTCCTTATTAACTTTTTTCTTATAACTTATAAGAAAAAGTTAATATATCACTTATTAACTAATATTTTTTATGAAGTTTGGTATTTAGCTTAATGTGGTTGAGAAAGATCTAGCTATCCTTAAATTCATAGTTCATGTGATTTGTATTGATGTGTGACTTATATTTGATAAACATTATCAAATAATCATTACCCCTTATAATCTTGTAAGGGCATTATAATCTTACCCCTTAGAAAATAGGAAAGAGATGACTCAGAGAAATCCTGTATACACAAAGGGCTACATAAACGAAACAAATAATAATATAGTAATGGCAGCTAACCTCTATACTCTTTTCCCCAGTCAATCATATACAGAATAAAGAAACTCCTTTATTTATGGACAGATGTTGATAAAACTTGGTATATGGTCAAAATAAAACTGTTTATGGTAAAAATTTGTATTGTCAAAGTTCTTAACAGCAGCAAACCTGCATACTCTTTCCCTTGTTAATCTTATGGAAAATATCCAAAATCTCTTATTTATTGATAGATATTGATCAAAAAAGTCATATACATTGTTATATTATTGATTTAGAAAATCACTGAGTACGCAGGTCTGCTGTGATGGAGGTATTTTTCAAATGCGATGATAAATATAGATAACGTTTAGCATAGGTTCAGTTGCAACATAGACTTAAGCCTGATAAATAGTGTTGGCTGTATTCGGTCGACAATCCTCCGATAACACTGCCAAGATGGATTATTGATTACAGCCTGCCGATAAGCTGTATGTGTTTGTGTATATCCAGCAACAATGTCGTACAACGTTGATTAACAATTAACATGCTGATCAACCCAATTATCCTTCGGTGTACTGTATACAGAACCTATTTAATTGAACTGATATTGTAGCTTATGCATCTTCATGGGTTCATAGGTTTCCAATATAGTTTGAAATTCAATAGAGGATAATTTACTACTAATAATTTAAGATGATTTAAACAGTCTACAACAGTATGTAAATGGAGTAAATTAACAAACAGAAAATAAAAACCAGTAAAAACTATTACGTGTAAATTTTAATTTTTTTTTGTTAGTTTTTGATTTTTAATTTGGTCTAACTTGAAGTCCTTATAATGGGATAGTACAGATATTACTGTATGTATGTTTAATCATAGTCATATATTTGATCCTGCCAAAATAATGTATCTTTCAATTAAAAACATGAGTTTTCATCATCCAGTGTTAAAAGTCTGTTTCACATTAATCGAAGGTTAATAAATACGCGTTTAGTAGGTTACGAAGAGGGTGGGTGTCATATTTATAGGATGTTAACGTATTTATTATTGTGTACAAACAAAAAGGCTGTGGGCTGCAATCGTAAAATTGTAAAGTTAATTATAAAAAATACTAAAATACGTTATATGCACGATATACTTACCTGTGAAACCAAATTGAAAATTAGTTAGGTACAGTATACCACATTTCCATTTGTATTAAAATACAAATTGCTACTTGTAAAACCAAACTAATAAATTAAAAATAGCACGGGATAAACTAAAACATTGGCCTTTTTTTTAAATAGCACTTACTGAAAAAATAATGTATAATTTGTTCATGTACTTAATTTATTTTTCCCATTGAAAACTTATTGTAATTAACCTTTATAATAAAGCATTTTACTCAGTAGAAATTTTGAAATTAATCTTAAACATGGGGATATTTCATTTGCTACGACCCTGTATTTACCTTAACGAGGCATATTCAACTCAGAAGTTTGTCTCAATTTGCCGGTTTTAAGTCAAGTAATTTAAAAGGTTTCCTCTCTAGATATATTAAGCTAATTGAAATACTCTTATTTATTACAATTAATCACCTAAATGTTTAATGTTTACATTTTAAGCTACGACTTGGATATGTTTCATAAGGCAGTAAATTAGTTTTGCACTTTAAGCATTTATTATTAAAACCTTCATGATTAGCGATAAAATATTGGTGTTTTTAAATTTAAATTTGAAATTTGGAAAAGGTAAAATTCGATGCCTTACTTATTATTTGTATTACTGTGATGCAACTTGGTATGTACAGTAGCTTATAAAGTAATGAGGATATACATATAAACTTATTTATTATGAATTTAGAAAACATATTATACTCAACTTCAATTAACTATTTTATCAAACACATCATCAAATTCTCAGGACATAGACATAGTGTTTCAGGGACACTTTATACATACATATACATACATACATACTACATACACACACACACACACACACACACACACACACACACACACAGATATATATATATATATATATATATCTTTAATTTAAATCAACTATGTTACTTCATTTACTCTTCCTGGTACCAAACTCATTCAGCCAAGCGAGAATGTTTAGGTTCCTGTAAGAGAGAAGTTGCAGAGAGTTTCACAATCTTCATGTATTTAAGTCTAATAGTGTATGCTGAAGATGTAAATTAATTCTTTATTCATCGTGTCAGCAAATCTCCTTACTCATATTACATGATATTCTTATGAAGAATAAGGAAATTTATATAACCTATTATTCTATTTTTAAAGTAGTGAAACATAAATAATGAAAAGGGTGAATCTGGAGAGCTTGGTTCTACTCTTCGAAGGCTACAAGTAGGAAGACGAGTACCATTTGGCGGAGCGGCCTGCGCTCTGTCAAGCGAAGGTTTGATCAAATTTGAACCCAAGTAAATATTTCCAAAACAAAATATATGCCAATATCTGTGAGATCATATGGACCTGCATTACGTTTGCACACGTGCGGGAGTGATGTGTTGAGAGGTTGTAAGAATAAAAAATATACTTTGGATAACCGCCTATAATGGAACTTCACATCGCGTATTTAAGAAATAAACTCCACAAATTCAGTTTTACGTTTTCACGTATAAACAAAATTATACACCCAGATCTGATAAAAACACAGAGAGTGCGAGGTAGCACCGACTCCAGAAGCATAGGAAATCTCAAGTCAAGGGCCTTGTGTGCGTTAGTGATATCTGGCGATGATGTGAAGTCTCAGTTAATAGAAGGTAGTTAAGTAAACAGTTGATATTTATACAAATACGGATGAATCTTTATTTTGTAATATTTTTTCCAATTTATTTGTTTTGTTCAAGCCTTTTCACCATAAATATAGTAAAAGCTCTTTTCAGCTTTTTGTCGTTTTATATTCGTTTTGTTTAGTAAAAAACGTCGTTTTAAAATTTCCGAAGACGCAGGTCTGCTACTACGGGAGTATCATTTTACTTATATATTTAACAAAATATCATTTTGAAATAAAACGTGATGATTTTTTAATGATTTACACTTAAGATTTTCGCGTTATAAAATACTCGTATTCATCTAGATACATTTTCATAAGAAGTCAAACACGCAAGCAGGTTGGAAATTCTGACTTGGCAAACACAACGTGGCATCTTTGTAGATATAGATGTAATGATGTTGTTTTAGTCCCTCGTAATGTTCGTAGTAAATATCATTTGAAATCCTAACACTCTCATGGATTGAACTGCTCTCACCCACGTTATATGGATGGCACAGGTAATATGGTGATCTCACCCACGTTATATGGATGGCACAGGTAATATGGTGACCTTCTGGCATTTAATTTATATTTATCATTATACATTAAAAGCATAATTTAAACTTTGTCATACCTCAAATTACGGATAGGTAATATAAAAGTCATTAAAATATTTTAAAATGTAAGACCTTTATTTTTAATGTTAGAATCGGTTTGAATTAGAGACGTAAGCGTTGTATTACCTCCACAGGAGATAAGGTCAAGGAAATGGACGGCGTGCCGTTTGTCCATGTCCGGGAGCAAACCTTGTTACACATTTACTTTCTCTTCATTTTTAAACTCTTGTAAGTTACCCTTACACAAGGAAAACAGCTTTATGAATATAGTTTTCTACCTCGAACATTATTTTATTTAGTTATATTATTCACGATAACAAGAGAAAAATATCAAAATGTTTTTCCGTTTCCTGGATAAATTGACACAGCTCCCTCATTACTTTAGTTTATCTATTATAATAACTTTTTCAGTGTAAAAATAGTTTTATTATAGGCTACTTTTAACTTTTTCTTTTGGTATTGTTGCAATAAACATAGCTTATATCATATCTTATGTAAAGGATATAGCCCTCACTCACGTACTCATCCACCACCAATCCTCCAAAATCCCAATCATGACTTAGCATGTAAGTTGAACATTTGGTATACTCATTCTTAAATTTTAAATGCAAAATATAAACCAAATGTAAAAGATAATTCGTCCAAGTGACTACACCGTAGAAGCTATTCAATTGTGAGTTAATATTAGTTATAAGGACATTCTGTGTGTTAAAATTTGACACGTTAATATAAATAAACTTAGTATTTCGCCTGTGCATTGAATAAATTATGATATTTTTAGTTATAACCGCGACTTTTCCCTCAAATAGGTCTCACCTCTATTTTTGTCCGTCTGTCTTTCTTTCTGTAAAGCCAGAAATTTGATGTTCGTCTTCTCTCTGAACATGTGATCCATCTAAGCGATTAAAGCTAAAGAAATAATAAAAAAGGTTTTAAATTTAAATTAATATCAGTTATTTTTACATTTACAAATAGTTTTAAGCTAAATTTCCAAATTATACGAGATAGCCCCATTTTTATAATTATCTCATTTAAAATATTAAACTAAATGAACAAGCCTAAATTCATTTCTTTTAATTCATTGTTTAGGATTTGATGTTAATTTTTTAAAGCAAATAACAGTTTCTTGATTCTTAACACTTATCTATCACACAACCCGTGCAAAGGATGGGATCACTGCCATACTCACGAAATAAGTTAATGTTTTATTGAAGGGGGAGAAAAGACAATGGCTTTAAACAATAGTGACGAATAGTCCAACATTACACTTTGAATGATAAAAAACTGATTATAAAGTTTATTTCATTAAATATTAGTATTTTTAAGCCTAATTCTAAATCGCTTTAATAATTCAATAGCTGTTTTTATCAAAATGTATTGTAGATATTTCCATTACTTAGTACTAAGTACTGGATGTTACAAATCATTCTGTAACATTCTGTAATTTATGTACATAAAAATTCAAAAATGCAAGTGTATGTAATAGAACGATTTCCACTCAATTATTAATTAACTATTCGACATAGGTACTTTGTATATGTGTAAATCATATGTATACGGAATCAGAATGTTTACAAACACTGTTACAGCCTTTTTAACAGCGCCACCATTGGGTTATTGTTAATTAACCATCTGGCACAAATGGAGACCATTTTCTGGATTTCGTTTTAAAATTTTAAAGTTTCGTTTTAAAATTTAAAATCAAAACTTTTGTAAATAGCTTACATTTTCCAATATGGTGGTCAACTTTTTAGGGACTCCTTATTTTTATGATGACTTCAGATAGTAATGATAATTTTCAAACATTTTATACTTAGACCCTAAACAAATACATCGCAACCAGGAGGTCTATGAATATAATTACACCTAGAAATAACCTAGATGTAGGCTGTATCAAACGTTTTTAAAGTTTTATTGTTGCCTGTCTCAAATGTTTCAACGAACTTCCAGTAGCCTGAAAAGAGAACTTCAAAATTCAAAATTTAAAACCAAAATAGAAAGTTTGCTACTGGAATATCAATTTTAAAATATGCAACGATTTTATAAGTGTTACCTGAGGATTTAATTCGGGAAAGGTATTATGGTTTTGAATGTATGTTTATACTTTTATTTAATGTCTTGTCTTTGTATTTTAATATTTTTCAAAATCTGTTCAGTCATGAAACGTAAACTTTATTAATTGGATTCTGTGATATTTTTTTTTCTTAGTCATCTATATTTTAAGTTTTTTTCATCGCCATCCCTAAACTGTTATGGTCATATTATTATTTTATTGTTAGACCTTTTTGTTGTTGAGTTTTTAATTGTTGTTCTTTTTTTGAATGTTAGTGTTACCAACCCCAAGATATGTTGTTGTTAAAACTGCAATACAAATGTAAATATAAGTATAGCCCTAATTACCTATATTTTATAATCAAGACTGATAATTAATTAATTGAGACCGAAAATATGCAATATACATTGCCTAACGATATTCTGTACATATATTAAATGTTTCCAGAGAAATAAATATTTCTGATTCCGTTTTTATCTAAGTCACACGCGCTGCTTTAGATATAAAATTTCAATTTTATATCTAAAGATTTGTTTTAATTTTCGTAAGACTTGTTATTAGGTCCATCAAGTTTTGTAAAATAAAAGTGAAACACGAAATATATAAGTATTCAAAAATAAAGTCTATTGTTAGTATCAAGTAAAAACTTAAAATTAATAGATTAGGATTTAAAAAACAATCAAAAATTATGCGAATACGGTTTTATCTGAAAATAACAACGTTACTTAAATGTAAAAGGCATACTTTTGTACTTTTACAACCATCAAAATACATAAATAACCTTAAGATGGGCCAAAATATAGGACATAATAGTGTAATTTACTGCATCCATTAGGAATAAATTTCATAAAATGTGAGTTATTTTTGGTTTTAACCTACCATTACATATTGTTTTATAGCATTTACAATTCACAACTTACACATGAATGACCTGAAAGGTGTGTAACACTCAAGCTACTTTTAACCTGGGCACCGGAGACAGGTACAGGATACAAAGAACGAGAGTGATAAAGTATTTGCATTTCTTTTTGCAAAAATTGTGAAATCCTTTTCTTCTACCCTGAGATTCCTACATTCCATAAATTTTACCAATGAGTCTCAAATCTATGCAACTGAGGTTTTGATTTAACAATGACACGATGCCGTAACCCATATTCGAGTGGCGGTGGTGGTCCGGGGACGATACAATGGAGATTACATGGGCTGTTGGGTTTGATCAATACATTCCCGTCGTTGAGCAGCCGGCAAACATTGGCCGTGTCTGGTCGCAGTGGTGCCACACGCACGAAACTGCTACTAGTTTCATTTCTGACTACACTCACTGGAACATAATGCGACGTAGTAGACATCATAAATCCTAATCCAGTGGTGAACGATTATCAGAATTCATTAGCTAAAGAAAATTAAGTATCCTGTACTCAAATTTAAGCAAGGGGAGTTAAAGGAAGGTAGGGCAAAACCTGGATATTTCCAGGTTTTGCATTTAAGGTTCAAAATGCATTCATAAGGTTTTAAATGGTCCAATTAAGACCAAATTTGGTAGAGACGTGTATTCCTACAAGTGCTCGGACGAGTTCGTAAACCAGACATATGGGTCAATGGGAACGGGTAGTTTGGGGGGGTTTTGTACCCCAAAATGGGTTTTTTTGCGTTTTTCCCATGTAATTTTTAAAACTTTCTAATTTTATATTTCACCATTAGAATCAGCTTAAAAAACTACACAGTTAAGTTCCTTAAAGTTTTTCTCTATCTCCAACGGTTACCGAGATATTAAAAAATTTAAACACAGTACGTTGTATTGTGGGGCTCCAATGTTAATCTTATGGAGGATAGGGAAAAATTAATATTTCCCATATTAATGAATATTTTTGGATAAAACTTGATATTTAGCTTCATGTGGTTGAGATCTATCCATTTATGCTTAAAAATCATAGTTTATGTGTTTATCATGGCAGCAAACCTGCATACTCTTTTCCCATAATAATCATATAGGGAATAGGCAAACTCCTTTATTTATGGACAGATGTTTATGAAAGTTGGTATAAATGTTAAGATAAAAATTATTTATGGTAGAAATGCCTAATTTCAGTGTTCCTCACAGCAGCAAACCTGCACACTCTTCGCCATGTTAATCTTATGGAGAATAGGCAAATAATTCTCATGTTTATGGACAGATTTTTTTTAAACTTGTCATATATTATTGATTTGGAAATTCGCTGAGGTCTGCTGCGACGGGGGTATTTTGTAACACGGGATATTTGGCCGCGAGAAATCGATTAGAGAAAGTCTGAAGGCTGGGAATGTCCAGGTTTGGCCCTACAGTGCTTTAACGTGTCCATGTTATCGTTAAGGACCTTTTTGTAGCTGCAGTTTACCAAAGCAGATAATTAAAGTTTATTTATAGTAAAATTCGTAAATAATTAATGTTTTTGTGTTTTATGAAGGATAGCTAAATTCTGTTTAATTTTTACATATGTTTTTTGCATTAAACCTTTCAAGGTTATTCAAACCATATAAACTAATTTACATTGAGTACATGATAAATATATGTGTTTTAATTTAGCTAATTAGATGATCTAATACACGATTCATTTCATCCGAGCAAAGCTTGGTATCAAGGTACTACAGTATATATGTAGATTATAGTCTGTACGTTGCTTAGATTTATATACTTTTGTTATTACATTTTGTAGCACAGAATCCTCAAAATGATTATCATCTCAATTTCTGTCTGTTTATCTTTCTGTAAAGCTGAGCAGGATGTTTATGTACCATTAAACTGACCCCTACCTATAAAAATAAAGTAATGCGCTCTCAAAACCAGGTTCATAGCGATACTTCCTAAACTATTCACGGTGAGTTATAAATTACTTGATGATTATGGCCTATTTCAATAAATGTAGTTTCCAATACATTAATAATGTAACGTTAGTAATAATGGTATGTTCCCGGGAACAAATTGTTTAACAGAGATGCTTCATTACTATAATGTGCTATCAACATTCCATGAAATACAATATTGTAGCTACATCAGTCGATTCCCCAGCCAATGAACGGAATGTAACCGGATATCCGGCGCCCTCCGGTGGCGGCATCCGGATCCGCCCCATCCACCCTGCACGCCGATGTTTGCCTTAACCCTTGCCCTACGAAAATTGTGCCTGATAAAGTATTTTACACTAAAACTGTATTTTTTATCCCCATTTTTATCTTTAATTTTGTAAACTTATTACAGTACTATAAAACATGAATAATATTCATATGATAAGTTTATAGCCAGTTTATGAATGAATCAGTAAAATTAAAACGTAATATTAACTCTGTATGAATTTATTAGAAGTTACTATGGATGGATGCACACGCACACATAAATACACATCCAGAATGTGTGATGTTCTAGATAACTAGAAATATACTATATTATTATACCTGTTTTTTTATGTTTATGGAGTAAAGGTTATTAGATATTTTATTTATAAGACTTTCTCTTCCATAACTCCTTAGCACATACAACATTATTTATCGGCATGTATTATTAGATAACAATGTAAAATACAACAAGACGGCCGCATCACATCAACGTATTCACTTTAAAGATGCGTTATTAATTCCGATTATTAGTTCTGAGGGTGAATATACACTAATTATTCATAATTCATACACTACCAAAGCTTTTTACTTCACTATATTGATTATAATTAACGGCTTTTATAATGTAGACAATATAATACTGTTTGTAACTAAACAGATTTAATGACGCTAACCCTTTTAACATACCAATGTATTACTTTAATCAAAAACTCATTTCTGAAAAATAAGGTAATCAAAGATTTTAAGATGAAAAATAATGTAAGTATGTTACATTACTATATTTATATTCCATATTACATTATAAAATATCACGCCAAAGTTTTTAAGATGAAAAACAATATAAGTATGTTACATTACTATATTTATATTCCATATTACATTGTAAAATATCACGTTTTATTCCAACTTTAAATTTTAGTAAACTGGATGAGGGGAGATCCATTTTCAACGGACGGAACCACCATTAGTGCCAAACATCTCCCAGCTTACACATTAACCGCCCACCGATGGTCTCAACTGCCACCACCAGATTACATGCATAAGAACAATATCTTATGGGCTTTGGCACAATAGATACATTCTGTGAGGTTAACTAAACAATTATTAGGCATATCAACTACGACGGATGGACTTAACTAACTACCACAACTAGATTATACGCATTCGAGGTACATCTCTAACTTCAGAGAATAAGAATAAGTATAATCTTAAAAATTTTCGACAAAAATGATCGAATTTCATTTAGACTCTCCTACGTGTTGAAGAATTTAGGGGATTCATCCCGCCACCCAACCCAACCAACTCTTTTGAGCGGGTTTAGTGGGTGATCTGAGCTTACGCAGCATTTAAGTGTTTAAACGTTTTAAAAATCAGGTAGATATTCACACAATTGATTTAGATAACGTACTATGTTATGCGGACAGTAGAATTAGTATACAATTCTTTGCAACTATAAGTCGTAGACTGATGGTTACAAAAAAGTCACATTAATTCTCTGAATTGTTTAGGTGATGGGTTAGTTTTGATGAGAAGCGAAAAAAAGAACTAAAAATAACTAGGGTTTTCACGTTTTTTAGATTTTATGGATGAACTACCATTTAAAATTAATAATTAGAAAATATATAAACCTGGTTAGGGTTAATTTCATAATTTGACAAAAGCAATAGCTCCTCTATATTCTATATGTTTAGGAGAGAAAGTAAAAATGCAATAGTAATGAATATAATAAATAGTCATTGTACATAAATACATGCATTAGATATCACTAAGTAATCATGCAGACAACACCATTCTCCAACACAATAACAGTATACCATGTATACTCATATAGCATTTTATTTAGGTGTAGTCATTATAATTTTTTCCTAGTTTGCAGTTTAAACTATAAAATTAATAGCAAACACAATAACTAGAACTTAAGAAGTCCTCCAGATTGAAATAATAACTTTATTTTGCGGAAGATATCTGGAATAAAATGTTTCAGCGGATGTAGCAGAGAGGATTGTAACTTAGCATTCGTCTTCCAAGGAGCTCAAACCTTGTTAGACTCTTACCTCATTTATCCGTTTACCTTCCCGTCGTTCTTTGACAATCAAAGCAATATGCGTTCAATGAAACAAGTACAAAGTTTTGAAAATTGTCATATGCAACGGCATAGTTATTGAGTAAATTATGTGTTGTATAAGTTATATAGTATTAATACGGCTTTATATAATTAACAGTTTTCATTTTAAATGGAAATATTTTACTTAAAAATTAAGTCTTAATAAAAATTAAAGTTGGTTTAATGTTTGTTTGTTGATAAAAAATTTAATGTACTGCAGACTTTAATAACAGTTTTTTTCTATTATTCTTAAAATATCTTGTATATATATATATATATATATATATATATATATATATATTCAATATCAATATCATATTCAATATCATTGTATGATGGGTAAAATAATGAAATGTTCAAATTTTCATGTTATCAAAGACGCATATAGTTTATCTAAAAAAATCATGCATGTTGAAAAATCATCTTTTAATGTTTTGTAATAATTGACCATTTTAAAATTTAACCTATTCACCCATTAAATTTTAAAATCAATGCAATCAATGTTTTGATAAAATTTTTGCAGATAAAACTATACCCCCGTCGCAGCAGACCTGCGTACTCAGCGAATTTCCAAATCAATAACATAATAATAATAATAATAATAATAATAATAATATATGACAAGTTTTATCATTATCTGTCAATAAATATGATAGTTAGTTGGCTATTCTCCATAAGATTAACATGGGAAAGAGTATGAAGGTTTGCTGCTGTGAGGAATGCTGAAAGTAGATGTTTATAGCGTAAATAATTTATATTTTGACCATTCATACCAAGTTTCATCAACATCTGTCCACAAATAAAGGAGATTACCTAATCTGTATATGATTAACATGGGAAAAGAGTATGCAGGTTACCTGCCATGATAAACACATAAACTATGATTTTTATGCATAAATAATTGGATCTCAACCACATGAAGCTGAATATTAAGTGTCATCCAAAAATATTGGTTAATAAGTGAAATATTAATTTGTCTTTGTCCTCCATAAGATTAACATTGGACCCTAAAATACAACGTAGATTTTTAATATCTCGGTAACCGTTGGAAATAGAGAAACACCACGGAACTTAACTGTGTAGTTTTTAAGCTGATTCTAATGGTGAAAGATAAAATTTTAAATTTTTAAAAATGACATGGGAAATACGCAGTAAACCCATTTTTGGGGTACAAAACCCCCCCAAACTACCCGTTCCGATTGGCCGATATGTCTGGTTTACGAACTCGTTCGAGCAAATGTAGGAATACACGTCTACCAAATTTGGTCTCGATCGGACCATTTTTACGAGAGTTATCGTGTTCACAGACACACACACACACGCGCACACGCACACGCACACGCACACGCACACGCACACGCACACGCACACGCACACGCACACGCACACGCACACGCACACGCACACGCACACGCACACGCACACGCACACGCACACGCACACGCACACGCACACGCACACGCACACGCACACGCACACGCACACGCACACGCACACGCACACGCACACGCACACGCACACGCACACGCACACGCACACGCACACACACACACACACACACACACACACACACGCACACGCACATATAAATTTTAACGATTATTGTTTTTGGTCTCTAGGCACCTAAAGAAGAAAAAATTACATGGTCCCGGGCTTAAGTCTCGCCAAGAGACCTACGGTAATGGCCTTTTCTCTATGGGAAATTCGCTAATAAGTTTTAATGTTTAGTTAGCAACCAATGAAATCACAAACCAATCTATTTCTGAAATACCACATCCTCATGAAGCCAAATAGGTTTTCTTGGAAAAAAGTTATTATTTCATAATTTTAAAGGTTATTGTATTTCTATAAAACATTAAGTATTAAAGTTCTTTATAACAAAATGTTCAAATTGTGTAAAATAGTTTTACTTTATTACATTTCTTTTGGATAAAACTGGCGTTGTATCGAGCAATTCGATTTCAATAAGGTACAGTATTGTGATAGAGCACAAAGTATAAAATTACAAACCACTTTATTCCGATATTGAATACTCGCCTTTGTCTCGTGTCTTTGATGTTTTATTGGATGAGGCAACCTAACCGGTGCTCAGACACCATATTCTATACACATTTCCGATTATAATACTTCACTATCTAGCTAGAGCTTACGATTTATCTTTGGAAATTCTCTTTAGTAATAACTAAAGAGGATTAAATTAGGATTAATAGCCAATAACCATTCAAATTAGGAAGTATTTTATCTACTGAATTAAGTAGATAGTTTAGTTCCTAATTTGAATGGTTTTATGAAAATATATTTTATATTCATTATCATTAGAAATTTTAGTTAGTTTTTAGATGTAATAAAAAAAATAAAACAATCCTGAATGGAAAAAGGTTTAAGGTTCAATTTTGATCAGCGACAGTAGGATTTCAAATTTACCACAGTAATACTCTACCCTGCCAGTTAGTGTAGTGTGTGTGTAGTTAGTTAGTGTAGGCCCGTGGATCCTAATAAAATAAATTCAATATTTTAAATTTCGTTAATTTGTATACATATTCTTACTATTATATAAAAGTGAAAAAATCAACTACGTCATTGCTGAATTAAAAAAAAGACTGTTGAATGTATTCACGCAACTCGCGTGGGCCGCGACGACGCCAGCAGGACACTTCTTTGCCATCGCGCTGGTTTTCACCCTCGTGTTGATTTCACATATGTTTTGCGTTCGTGTCTCCAGCCTCCTATTTGGATAAAATTAAATTCATTGACTGAAGAGGACGCTGTCCTACATCAGCTGTAGCAAAGTATAGATATCATTTTAATCTCTTATGAAAAAGGTTTATGATATTGTTTTAATTTGAAATAGTAAATAGTTTTAGTGTATTAACTTTTTTGCAACAAGTTATTTCGTAATTATTGTTAAATTTATTTCATAAAACAAGGCTAAAAACTAACAAGTAAACTTAATTTTAAAATTAAATCAACTCATTACATGACTCAAGAAATATATTTACAAAAAGAATAAATTTAACAAAACCAAAAAAAACGGATACTATCGTGTACCTAATACTCAAGAACATATATTCAATGTCAATCAACACGACCCAAGTCAGACGGTGTCGTATGCATATAAACCAAGATCTTATTAACTCATGAGTTACAGCTGATTGTACACCTCGACCGCTTGTACTCAGTTAATCCTTGCTCTAACCACCGCTACGATAACACACTGTAGTTGTACTCAATGTCGATCAACACGACCCAAGTCATACGGTCTCGTGTGCATATAAACCAAGACCTTATTGACTCATGAGTTACAGCTGTTTGTACACCTCGACTTCTTGTACTCAGTTAATCTTCGCTCTACCCACCGTTACGATAACACACTGTAGTTGTACTCAATGTCGATCAACACGACCCAAGTCATACGGTCTCGTGTGCATATAAACCAAGATCTTATTGACTTATGAGTTACAGCTGTTTGTACACCTCGACTTCTTGTACTCAGTTAATCCTCGCTCTACCCACCGCTACGATAACACACTGTAGTTGTACTCAATGTCGATCAACACGACCCAAGTCAGACGGTCTCATATGCATATAAACCAAGATCTTATTGACTCACGGGTTACAGCTGCTTGTACACCTCGACCTCTTGTACTCAGTTAATCCTCGCTCTACCTAACGCTACGATAACACACTGTAGTTGTACTCAATGTCGATCAACACGACCCAAGTCAGACGGTCTCGTATGCATATAAACCAAGATCTTATTGACTCATGAGTTACAGCTGTTTGTACACCTCGACCTCTTGTACTCAGTTAATCCTCGCTCTAACCACCGCTACGATAACACACTGTAGTTGTACTCAATGTCGATCAACACGACCCAAGTCAGACGGTCTCGTATGCATATAAACCAAGATCTTATTGACTCATGAGTTACAGCTGTTTGTACACCTCGACCTCTTGTACTCAGTTAATCCTCGCTCTAACCACCGCTACGATAACACACTGTAGTTGTACTCAATGTCGATCAACACGACCCAAGTCAGACGGTCTCGTATGCATATAAACCAAGATCTTATTGACTCACGGGTTACAGCTGTTTGTACACCTCGACCTCTTGTACTCAGTTAATCCTCGCTCTATCCACCGCTACGATAACACACTGTAGTTGTACTCAATGTCGATCAACACGACCCAAGTCAGACGGTCTCGTATGCATATAAACACTGATCTTATTGACTCTCGGGTTACAGCTGTTTGTACACCTCGACCTCTTGTACTCAGTTAATCCTCGCTCTATCCACCGCTACGATAACACACTGTTGTTGTACTCATAAAATTCATAAAAATTCAGAAGCTTTGACTGTCTCGCGGTTGTACCTTGTTTTATAAGTTCAAATAGTACGTTTATGCAATTAGTTATATGGATTTGCAAGTGTAAATAAATTAAAACTCTCAAAGATAAATATATATGAAAAATAATAACACTAAATAAAAACCGGTATACTATCAATGTTTCTGTCCAATTCATAGATACTTATATTTTAATATATGCTTTGTTATTTTGAATTATAATATGAATTATAATAGTCGTACTCAATGTCGATCAACACGACCCAAGTCAGACGGTCTCATATGCATATAAACCAAGATCTTTTTGACTCACAGGTTACAGCTGCTTGTATATCTCGACCTCTTGTACTCAGTTAATCCTCGCTTTAACCACCGCTACGATAACACACTGTAGTTGTACTCAATGTCGATCAACACGACCCGAGTCAGACGGTCTCGTATGCATATAAACCAAGATCTTATTGACTCATGAGTTACAGCTGTTCGTACACCTCGATTTCTTGTACTCAGTAAATCCTCGCTCTACCCACCGCTACGATAACACACTGTAGTTGTACTCAATGTCGATCAACACGACCCAAGTCAGACGGTCTCATATGCATATAAACCAAGATCTTTTTGACTCACAGGTTACAGCTGCTTGTATATCTCGACCTCTTGTACTCAGTTAATCCTCGCTCTACCCACCGCTACGATAACACACTGTAGTCGTACTCAATGTCGATCAACACGACCCAAGTCAGACGGTCTCATATGCATATAAACCAAGATCTTATTGACTCACGGGTTACAGCTGCTTGTACACCTCGACTTCTTGTACTCAGTTAATCCGTTTAATATGTTTAAGTTTAAAGTGAAAACAACTGGACAGGATAGTTTGTTTATTAATTAAAAATATTAAAACGATACCATAATCATATATAGAACTCCTGAAGGGGTCCTACGTAATATTCTTAGTTGAACTTTTCATATATACAATCATCAAAAACTGTAAAAACGATTAAGTTACAAATGTATTTCTAACGTAATGTACTTACTAATCACATACAGCCTGTGACTGAGAAAAGGAAAAGTTTGGAAGAATGAGATTTATTGAGGCTGGAAGTCTGGTCGAGTTTCCCGATGTAGCTTTGAAACTTGAACAAGGCGAGGTAAAACTAAGGGTCAAACTTGCCCCACCCTAGGTTTGACATGAGACAACACTTACTCTCACTCTCCATCACGTCCACAGTAGCACAGTAGCTGGCTGTGGTAACTAACAGCAATTAAATCACTAATAGGACCATCCCGAAACTAAATAATAAGTTTATAAGTAAGTTAAATAGGTTTGCCAATTTAGACTTTCATGTGAGAACATCCAGGAACATCAGGAATCTGAAAATGTAGTTTAGCTGTGGCCATAACCACGTAAATGTGTATATCATTTCACTGGTGACGGATACTTACAATTCGTACAATATATCTCCACCTATGGTCAGGTTAGCTTTTGTTCCTAGTTTTTATTAAAATTCATCACAATACTCATCATAACATTGTTAGTGCCGAAGTAGCCTAAGGTGATATATTGCTGGTTTGTACGAAGTCCACGGACATGATTGGACGGACATTGCCTGTATGTAGCACAACAATGAACATGATGTACTTTACTCTTTCTTACACCCTTGTCATATCGTCAGAATGAGATCGGGAGATTGACTATCCTTGGTGAAAATATATTATTTCAAAAGGTAATCTATATCCCCTATCAATACTGTGGGGAAGATATCGCAAGGTGACAACAGCCGACGTTCTGTTCGTGGGATACTAAAAAAGTACGTTTTCCTTAATGTCCCGTTAACGAACGGCTAAATAAAAAAGACTGGGAAATTATTGAAGTGCATGGGACTGATGGAACTGTTACGTTTTAGTATATTTTTTGTATCAGTTGATAAGCTATTAGTTTGTTTTTTATTCATTTATTTTTATTTACCTTAGATTTGATACAATTATGGAAGTGGAATTAAAAGAGTTCAATACTGTTAACAAATCGATTTTGATAATTTGGCGACGAGGTAAAACAGAATGAGTGGACGGAAAACAGACAGAGTAATAAAATTGGTGATAGAGAGGTGCGAAGGAATAACAACAGCATGGAGGAACAAAGGTGGTGTAATATTGCATTCAAGGAACTCAGTGAGGAAGGAGAATCATAGGATTCGTATATTGAACGACTTGAAAACTACGAGTAATTCAAACCATGGGAATCGATACCTATCCACACTAGCGGCAATATTGAAACGAAGCGGAATGAACATGTGAGTAGCAAAGAAATTGTACGAAACTGTTTGGGATGCGGCTCATTACGTCATGAAAAGGAGGAATGCCAATTTCAAACTGCTACGTGTTTCAAATGTCAGAAGACTGGACACGTTGCAAGAATGTGTCGATTTCATGGAAGAAACAATCGAAACAGTCAGACAAAGCACTTGACAGCCGTGGATGATTTAGAATAAGATAACAACGTCACAACTGGCGATCCTAGAATATCAATAAGAAACTTGACCAGTGTCAATTTACCAAAAGTGAGTCCAAAACTGAAACGTATGCTTATCAATCGTAAAATAGAGGGAAAACCAGTCACCTTTGAATATGACACTGGTTCCACGGTTTCAACAATGTCAGTTGAAAAATGTAGGAGATCCTTCCTTAAAGGTATTAGGAGAAAACTGATCTTGTGCTCTCAACTTATACAGGTGAACCTATAAAACCGTTGGGATATGTCACGGTTAGCATAGACGTTGATGGCTCTAAAGCACGGGGTAATCTGTACATCCTTCCAGGAAGACTTCAGTCAATATTTGGGCAAAAATGGATGCCGGTGTGAATACAAACGTAAGGGTTAATAAGGTAGAACACACCAGTAAAAATATGAAAGATAAACTGCTAAATCAAGTCAAACGAGATTTTCAAGAGCTGTATGAAGATGAGGTGGGAAAATTTCCAGGGTATAAGAGACATATAAAAAACCAGGGGCAAAACTAGTGTTTAAACCTCCTAGAAATTTACCTTACGCCTTAAAAGGGAAGGCGAAATAGAGAAATATATAGTGAAAATAATAATAGTGAAAACGAAATAGACAGGCTTTTGCACAACAAAAGTTTCATATTCTGAGTGGGGAACAGACAACATTCAAGACGCTCCTAGCCCAAAAAATGTGTCGAAACTTCACAAACACTGGACTTGCTGGACACACTCGCTAGTTGTTACTTGTTAACTATTATGATCAGTTTGTTAACAACTTAGCAATGCAGCTAATATAAAGCCTATATAGATATGGGCCTCTATATAAAGTGTTGGAGAAAGGAACAATGTTTGTATGGTCAGATAATGATAATAGATCAGATAATAGATCAGATAATGAATGATTTAACGAAATAAAAAGGAACATCACTAGTGAACAAACCTTGATTGCCTATGACCCAGAGTTACCTTTAGTTCTAGCAACGGATGCCAGCCAGTAGGTCTAGGTAGGAGCAGTGATAAGTCACACACTTCCCTAGGGCACGGAACGACCCATATGTTTATTGCATCCAGATATAGCCAGAATGACAAAGAGGCGACTGCGATATATTGGACCCTGCATAAGTTTTCAGATATTGCTATGGGAAAAGATTTACGTTGATCACAGACCACAAGCCTCTGGTCATGATAATGACCGATTCCCCAGATGGAAGAAAAGAGTTGTAATGAGGAGAATCGGAAGAGCAAAATTACAATGTAGAGATGGAGGACGGTTACACAACTGAGAGACAAGTGGATCAGTTTAGGAGGCGACAAGTAAACTAAATAGAGGGGAACATTGTAGAGGTGGAGGACGGTTACACAACTGAGAGACAAGTGGATCAGTTTAGGAGGCGACAAGTAAACTAAGTAGAGGGGAACATTGTAGAGATGGAGGACGGTTACACAACTGAGAGACAAGTGGATCAGTTTAGGAGGCGACAAGTAAACTAAATAGAGGGGAACATTGTAGAGATGGAGGACGGTTACACAACTGAGAGACAAGTGGATCAGTTTAGGAGGCGACAAGTAAACTAAATAGAGGGGAACATTGTAGAGATGGAGGACGGTTACACAACTGAGAGACAAGTGGATCAGTTTAGGAGGCGACAAGTAAACTAAGTAGAGGGGAACATTGTAGAGATGGAGGACGGTTACACAACTGAGAGACAAGTGGATCAGTTTAGGAGGCGACAAGTAAACTAAGTAGAGGGGAACATTGTAGAGGTGGAGGACGGTTACACAACTGAGAGACAAGTGGATCAGTTTAGGAGGTGACCAGTAAACTAACTAGAGGGGAACATTGTAGAGGTGGAGGACGGTTACACACAACTGAGAGACAAGTGGATCAGTTTAGGAGGCGACAAGTAAACTAAATAGAGGGGAACATTGTAGAGGTGGAGGACGGTTACACAACTGAGAGACAAGTGGATCAGTTTAGGAGGTGACAAGTAAACTAAGTAGAGGGGAACATTGTAGAGATGGAGGACGGTTACACAACTGAGAGACAAGTGGATCAGTTTAGGAGGCGACAAGTAAACTAAGTAGAGGGGAACATTGTAGAGATGGAGGACGGTTACACAACTGAGAGACAAGTGGATCAGTTTAGGAGGCGACAAGTAAACTAAGTAGAGGGGAACATTGTAGAGATGGAGGACGGTTACACAACTGAGAGACAAGTGGATCAGTTTAGGAGGCGACAAGTAAACTAAGTAGAGGGGAACATTGTAGAGATGGAGGACGGTTACACAACTGAGAGACAAGTGGATCAGTTTAGGAGGCGACAAGTAAACTAAGTAGAGGGGAACATTGTAGAGATGGAGGACGGTTACACAACTGAGAGACAAGTGGATCAGTTTAGGAGGCGACAAGTAAACTAAGTAGAGGGGAACATTGTAGAGATGGAGGACGGTTACACAACTGAGAGACAAGTGGATCAGTTTAGGAGGCGACAAGTAAACTAAGTAGAGGGGAACATTGTAGAGATGGAGGACGGTTACACAACTGAGAGACAAGTGGATCAGTTTAGGAGGCGACAAGTAAACTAAGTAGAGGGGAACATTGTAGAGATGGAGGACGGTTACACAACTGAGAGACAAGTGGATCAGTTTAGGAGGCGACAAGTAAACTAAGTAGAGGGGAACATTGTAGAGATGGAGGACGGTTACACAACTGAGAGACAAGTGGATCAGTTTAGGAGGCGACAAGTAAACTAAGTAGAGGGGAACATTGTAGAGATGGAGGACGGTTACACAACTGAGAGACAAGTGGATCAGTTTAGGAGGCGACAAGTAAACTAAGTAGAGGGGAACATTGTAGAGATGGAGGACGGTTACACAACTGAGAGACAAGTGGATCAGTTTAGGAGGCGACAAGTAAACTAAGTAGAGGGGAACATTGTAGAGATGGAGGACGGTTACACAACTAAGAGACAAGTGGATCAGTTTAAGAGGCGACAAGTAAACTAAGTAGAGGGGAACATTGTAGAGATGGAGGACGGTTACATAACTAAGCATAACTAAGAGACAAGTGGATACGTTTAGGAGGTGACAAGTAAACTAAGTACAGGGGAACATTGTAGAGGTGGAGGACGGTTACACAACTGAGAGACAAGTGGATCAGTTTAGGAGGCGACAAGTAAACTAAGTAGAGGGGAACATTGTAGAGATGGAGGACGGTTACACAACTGAGAGACAAGTGGATCAGTTTAGGAGGCGACAAGTAAACTAAGTAGAGGGGAACATTGTAGAGATGGAGGACGGTTACACAACTGAGAGACAAGTGGATCAGTTTAGGAGGCGACAAGTAAACTAAGTAGAGGGGAACATTGTAGAGATGGAGAACGGTTACACAACTGAGAGACAAGTGGATCAGTTTAGGAGGCGACAAGTAAACTAAATAGAGGGGAACATTGTAGAGGTTGAGGACGGTTACACAACTGAGAGACAAGTGGATAAGTTTAGGAGGCGACAAGTAAACTAAATAGAGGGGAACATTGTAGAGATGGAGGACGGTTACACAACTGAGAGACAAGTGGATCAGTTTAGGAGGCGACAAGTAAACTAAGTGAGAGAACATTGTAGAGATGGAGGACGGTTACACAACTGAGAGACAAGTGGATCAGTTTAGGAGGCGACAAGTAAACTAAGTAGAGGGGAACATTGTAGAGATGGAGGACGGTTACACAACTGAGAGACAAGTGGATCAGTTTAGGAGGCGACAAGTAAACTAAGTAGAGGGGAACATTGTAGAGATGGAGGACGGTTACACAACTGAGAGACAAGTGGATCAGTTTAGGAGGCGACAAGTAAACTAAGTAGAGGGGAACATTGTAGAGGTGGAGGACGGTTACACAACTGAGAGACAAGTGGATCAGTTTAGGAGGCGACAAGTAAACTAAATAGAGGGGGGAAAATCTACAAAACAAGTTGAGAGAAACCTAATACCTTTTTACTATAAGTAGAGAGGAGTTGTTATGAGGAACTAACAACTTAGTATTAACAAACTTAGAGACAATTATCAGTGTAATTAAAAGAGTTCAATACTGGTAACTAGTCTTTTTTAATAGAAACAGAGGTCACAAACTGGCAATATCGAAATGATAAAATCCTGGGGGTGATCACAATAGTGTGGTGAGAATTAAATATGGGGCTCTAGGTTTAGCAAGTTTAGGAGGTGTTTGCAAGTTTAGCAAGTGTATTCAATGATAATACACCGTTACCTGCGGTCATATTGGTCTGTATACGCTTCGGAATCCCGTCATTTACTATCATAAACCAATAGAGTTTATAGCCTCTGGATGCCGTGGGTAAAGATATAAAAGGAAACGTCTAGTAAACAGTGACTACCTGAGTACTACTTCAAATATCCGTATTTATGTCCCGGTAAAAAAGAAAGGTTGTATGAATAAAATCAAGGTTGCAGTTTTTTTTAAGAAGTCCTGCAGAACAGAATAAGTCAGTTGATACATTTTAATAATATGTCACATATATTTAATATTTATTTAATAATTATGAAACATATATTTTAGGAAATATATACTCCATAAATTACTGATTTCAATTGATATGACTCAAATTAAATTTCACTGAACAGCCAGCCATTATCTGTAGTTATATTTTATTTGTTCGTTGGCCATTTTAAACAGTGTAGCTACGTGCTTACATCGAGGGCCGGTGTTATTGTTTAAAGTCCCATATGGAGGCGTTTACATTGTTTGCAAAAACTGCAATATTCCACACAGACCGTCGGGACCCGGCCAGAATACATAATACTGTTTGGCTACTGCCCTGATCACATAGCTACTTGATCACAAAACACATGCTGGCTAACTGTAAAGCCTTACTCTTTGTTTTTAGGTTGATCGTACTTAATTTCGATCATTACTTCTTGGGAAGTGTGACGCAAAAAAGTCAACGTAAAATATTATTTTTATTTATTATTATTATTCTAATGATAAATACTAATGAAATGAAATATACAGCAGAGGTGATACCTCTGTTTAGGACAACTACATTTTTATTGCAATGTATTACTGAAAGTACGTTGACCGACGCGGCTCAGCTGTGCACGCGACGCTCTCACGCGAGCACTGAATGCGAGCACTACTGAATGTACCTAAGACTTAATAACTGACGTGAGCTCTATATACGAGTAGTCGTCTGATGAAAAGTAAAACTTCAAAAATATACTTCAAATGAATTAAACGCCTGTTTAAGAAATAGTTTCATTTTTAAGGATAAGCAAAACGTCAACGTTTAAGAATGAACGTATTCTGGATTGAGCAACAATTCTGGGAATTGTGAGAATCGATTGTTTGGGTAGGAACCTTAGTTTGAAAAATAAAGTTTACGTACAATCAAATGTACGAGTATTCTTACATATTATATACCCATTATTTAAAATTAAACGAACAAATCAACATGAAAAATTAAATAAACAAATAAAAATGAATGTGTTAAGGTAGCTTTCCGTCCATTAACCTGAGGCGGGCGATAGGACAATGTGCAACGGGACATGTTTGTCTAACTTCTTAGTTATGATAAATGAATCGAATGTTATAAAATAAAATATAGAATATTATAAAATAGAATATTATATTATAAAATATTCAGTTAAAGGAGATGGATATATGAGTTATTTACTTTCATTTGATACCACACAAAAATAAATAATACAAAATAATTATAAGCTAAACCAAAGTTTTATTTCGTAATAAAACTATTTTTTAGTTATTCTTCTAATAACTAGAAGAGTTAAATCGATCATTTCGATTAGTGCACTATTAAAACGCTTTATGGATAAATTCCTTTTACAATAAAAATGTATAGACTATTATTGATAAATCAATATTAAAGTTATAGTTTGTGTGTAGTTTTATACACTAAATAGTTTTATTTCAAAGAAAGGCCTTGGGGTAAATGTTGTTTATGGTTAAACTTCCAATCCATACATTAAATTTTGATAAATAACAAACAACCATGGTGCAAGGTATATTTGTTGGGTTTTAATATGTGCTTTGAAAATCAAGGTAGTAGAAGACACGATAGGAAAATCAACAAAGTTATGATAAAAACTTGTAGATAATAATATGCTAACATGTATTTAATTAATTTCTAAACAATAACATGTGATCAATGGTAAGATAACTGCAGTGAGGTGAATTTTATACATATGACTTAAATATTAGCTTGAAATGTTTATAAATAATGATCCAAGTTTAGTAGGTCATGTTGACTAGTACATTTTATTACAGACTTTGTGGTTCCAACCCCTTGTAGTCTACTATTTGATCTTCTAAAATAACTGTTCATATAATACTATTAATACTTAAAGTTAATAATCAATATAATCAAATATCCGATTACATTTTACATAGTTAATATAACAGGATTAAAAAATGAATTAAATTATTTAACAAAATATAGTTCATATAATACATGTCATTTTAATTATGACATTGTTTAAATTATTTTTAACCATATTTTATAGACTATATAAGAATAGACTTAAACTTCTATTGATTTTGATAATAACATCTTAATGATTTATAATAAAGACATTCTTAGTTTAACATAAATATACTGTGTATATCTATTAAATGTAAATTTACTTAATCTTTTTTCGTTAAAGGCAGTTATCAATAATGTTTTATATCAACGAGTACATTAATATAGCTTGTTGCGAATGTTCCATGTGAATAATAAATAAACTGTAAACTGAAACAGCTGTTTAAAACATAAGATCGATAGGCGATAACCTCATGCGGCAGATGTTTATAGAAGCTATTAATTAGATTTTATATATCGAGTAGTGAAATAATTCTCCATAATATCAAAATTGAAATTCTAAAACACCATTTAATAAAAGTTACATGCACCTTTCACACGAATCCCTCCCTCATTCAGTGATTTGTAATAACATAATGACACACATGAAAATATTGGGCAAAACATAACTAACTATAATACGTGTTTTTAATCTGACGTACGATGTATTTTATTAGGATTTATAAGAAATCAATATGATCAGTAGCATTAAATATTATATTCATCTTTTAAGACGTGATTGATCAAAATAATAGACTTGTATTCCGCCAGCATAAAATATATGTTATTTTACGATAAACTCGATTTAGTTGAAATTTCGTAGTGAAAAGTGTACTATCACCAATACTAAAATCTTTAAGAGTTAAAAACGCATTATGAAATGCCATTGTAAAACAATGAGTCTTTTAAAACTATTAGGGTTTGAATTTAAAGGCTTTGTTATTTAAAGCAAGAACGTACGAGAAGTAACATATCGACGGAAGTCCAGCTACATTTTAGAAAATTAACTAAAAATATTCATATTTGGAGCGTTCCGAAATGAAATAACAAGATTTAGCATTGTTGTGGAAATAATTATCCAATACTGTTTAAGTATTATACATCCGCGCGAGCCGATCTCTCAGGCAGCAGCTTCCTTCTGATTGGGTTTACTGTTGCAATCAGCTCAACTCTTTTTTGAATTAAAAACAGTTTTCATGAATCTCACCATGCTAACAAATTGAAAATCGATTAAATATGACAATTTTCCGCTTCTCGACAATGAATAAATAAGATTTTAGTAGTCCAAGAGCTGTAAACATCTAGGATTTCTTTACGAAATACATTTTATTTTAACACTTGTAGTATAATTATTAGCATAAATATTTAGTGTATGAATCGTGAACTTTGTGCTAGAACCGTGTTGAAATTTTGCTAAAATTTCCAAACTTTTGTGATGGATGACCTTTTATATGTCTTGTCTATTAAAACCTATTAACGTTAATAAGAGGTCGTGGTTCGGATTCCACGTTAAACTGTAGGTCCCTTAGTTGCCATCGGCCGTTGGGCTATTAATTAACAGTCCTGTCTAAAGAACATGTCAGCCTTAGTCAGTAACAAGACTACAAGATCGCGCCACAATCATTCTACAATCAACTCCCATTCATACTTGGCTTAAAATACCTACCTTGTGGTATGGTCGCCATTTCAATAATCTAAATCTAATATAATCTAACGGACCATTAAGTGTTTTCTCAAATTCCTTAATAATTTATAATTTTTCATGCTTTTCATGAGATAGGATTTCCCTAATAGGAAAGTCATGTATATATGCGGAAAATTATTATAAGATTAATTCTATATTATTCCATGCCAATGCAATATGAAGCCTTGAGCATTAGTCTGCGCATTAAACAGCATGTCTCTTAAACAGAGACATAAAACAGTATTATTAATGCATGTTTTCTTGGTTATTGAACATTTCGTAGTGAACTATCTTTAATCAGTTATTTTTGGTGACACTGGCCCAAACAGGATAGTAGAACTTATGTTTAATGTAATCCAAGACGATAACTCTTCTAACAAAAGCACGTTCAATAGAGGAAGATTTATTTCCCGGATGCGATTCGTCGGGTTTCCAAGGGAACTTTCGCTATTTCAGAACTTGAAAGCGCTTTTCATTCCAAGTTCTGTGAGGCCGTTTGGGTCGGGTTTATATCAGGGCAGCCCTCCAATGGCCCAGCCTGGCTGTTTACGATTCCCAGCTCGGAGCCCTTCAGTGAATGTATATTACTTAATTTTGGAACAGAATTAAAATACAGTACACTATGACAGTAACAATAGAAATAACTGTTTTGTTAAAACGTCGATTTAACTTCGCAAATATGCTATTATAAAATAGTTTAAACTTTATTAAAAGCAAATTTCAAACAAGCATTTAAGATGTGATACTAGCGATATTTACGTGTTTAATAAGTTATTACATCGTAGTATTCACTAGTACGTGTGTATGCATTACTCAACAGAGTTTTTAGTATTTTAGTGTAAAAACACTACACTACTGCTAAAAGTTACCTAGTATGTACCCTATTATTTCTTTAGACATTAAATAGTTAACAAAATATAATTTCAAGGCAATTACGATTTACCAATTCAATTAATAAAAATGTTCTAACGATATTTCAGTCATTATCAATAAATTCGATATTTCAATAAGCATGGTCTTTAAACAGATAAATTACAATCTAGATTTCATTCAGCGAAACTGTTATCATACAATGTTTGTGTACAACAATTTTTATGGATAAAAAAAATATACATATAAATAAATAGGAATGCAAACAAATACTATTGCGTAAGTATAAACTAAAACACAGAAGTTAATGTCTTCTACCTTTCATCTACTATTCCTTTGAGTGCAAGAAATGTATCCAAACGTTTTGTAAAATTCTAAAAACTTTTTTTTCTCGTGTGGCATGAAGGTCAGATTTGATGTTGAAACAATACTCTGCTTATTTTGTCTTGAGAACAGTAATTTGAATTTTGAACCCCACTAATTAAAAAAATGATGTCCTGTAATCTAACTTTCTAAGCAATGAGGTCGTTTTCAAACTCTACTCATACACATATTCTATTTTTAAGTGATCGGGCAGTAGCTCGATGTAGTCCTGTAACATTTTAAACTTACCACCTTGTTGTCTGTTTATTGAATTTATTTTTTTCTTCAGTTTTTCACCCTTTCACCTACATTTTCTATTTTGTCAATTGTTTACATTATTCTCGGTACCATTTATGTATTAACTATAATAATCCAATACTATAATACGAGCAAGGTATATAGTACAAGGTATGTAAGGGTATATAGGGGTATAGCAAGGTATATATATATATATATATATATATATATATATGCACACGGATCTCGAAAACGGCTCTAAGGAATTTCTTTAAATTTTGGAAATAACTAATTTTCGAGTAGAAAATAAGTTCTAGATAGGTCAAATGTCCAGGAAAATTCTAGTTTTCTTGTAATATTCAGTTTAAAAACTAAAAATTTTACATTACGCTTATGGGGAATCAAATGTAAACAATACAAATCAAAACATCTGTTTATAACCGTTTGACGGTTCTTGTTTGAAGATGGTGAGGAACAATATGTGAATAGAGATTTTTCATAAATATTTATTTCATGTGTAAATGCAAAATTATCAGGTTACTGAACAATTTGTAAAAACTTAAGGGTAACTTTAACTGAGCGAAATAAAAGCAGAAACATGTATTTCCAAAATCTTCCGTGTTTTGATAGAAAACGTATTCATTGCATTGCTTGAAGCCACTGTAACAAACCAATTAATTAGTGTTAGTTAAATTTCGCTTTTGCTTTTCAATCCTCATTTCATTTCTAACAAAATCAGTTGATCTCAGGCTAATAATAACTGTATGGATGGTTAAACAGTAAATGGTCGGCTAAAATGACTAAGGTTGGCTAAAAAACCTTAAACGGTGTCGATCATTTGGCAGACGCCACACCCTAGTGGTAGAGTGCGGCCTCATGAACCGAAGGTCGTGAGTTCCATCCATTTGGGGAAGGGGTTTGTACTAAAAAATAGTTTTTTGGCGTTTGTTATATGTAATAAAAGTTTTTTAAATTAATCTCTTACAATTAGAATCAACTTAAAAAGCTACACAATTTAGTTCCTTAAAGTTTTTCCCTATCTCAAACGGTTACCAAGATATTAAAAAGTCTAAACACAGTACGTTGTATTTTGGGGCTCCAAAGTTAATCTTATGGAAGATAAAGAAAAATTAATATTTCACCTATCGATCAATATTTTTGGAATAAACTTGGCTTTATTAAATTTAGCTTCATCAAATGTTTTATGCTAAAAATGCCTACTTTCAGTGTTCCTACCAGCAGCAAACCTGCATACTCTTTCAAATAACTCTCATATTTATCGACAGATATTGATAAAAATTTTCCATATATCATTACAGTACCATTATTATATTACTGAGTTGGAAATTCACTGAATACGCAGGACTGCTGAGACAGGGGTATATTTTAAATTCTTACAAGTATTGAGATTAAAATGAATCCCTATAGTGTGTCTGAAATAATTTCTATTTAGAGATTTCTATGAATATATGTTTTAAATTGGCAGCTTTATATTTTAAGAAAATTGATCCCGTAGATGAAGACGGTTTGATAAAATCTGACATTTATTAACAGTCCTCTGGCAGCAGGTTCAGTCTCTGATTGTTCCATCTTTGGCAGTCAGCCCATTTCTGTCTTTTAATTAAAACGAAACCTCTAGCTCTACCTCGAGAATATGGTATAGGCCTAACTTATAGAAGCTATCTTTCTAGTTATGAGACAATTTATCAAATATGAAGAAAATAAGTATAGACATGTAGGTGTAAAAATATGTTTAAAATTGTACTACGAAATATGATTAAAATGATAAAAACAAACATGATTAAAATTTTTAATTAACTCTTTAATCATGTTTATTTTTCCCTCATTTTACGTTAGTATAAAGAAAAACAGTATAATAAAAGGTATTGTATCCACTCTCATCTCAAATTTGAAATTGTTGTCGAAAACAATATTTTTTCAATTACTATTGTATAAGCGGGAGAAAAACAAAATGTATGAGCTCATAAAGTAAACACATGTTTTAAGAACATACTAAATGAATGATAAATAATTAATTGATTCGTCTCGTCAAATGAATAATCCTGTTGCGACTTTCCACCGCATTAACGCCATTAAAACTTGGTAACTTCAAAATTGGCCGCGGAGCCGGCTTGCGGCGCCAATACTGTAACTGGCTTGGCCGCAGTTTGGCACTTTGTTCACTAATCATAACTTTGAGCTGTAAACAACACAGGATTTGTTACCTTTCGGATAATTTACAGTATGTTTGTTGGTCGTACCTGGATGCCTATTCTTGACTTCACATTCAACCGTATATCAGTACAGAAGCATTTTTGTGTGGCTCCGATGTATAAAATATAAATAAAAATTTTTCGGGTCTACTCACTTAAAAGCCTTCTCTTCTCTTTAGGATTCGAATCTGGAATTGTCTATCACATTACATCAGTGTAATTTAGCTTAATTCCTTAGGGCTTGCCCCAAGACCGGCCATTTAGCTGTGAGGTAATCGCGGTCCAGATCATTTTTCTTTTCAAGGAGTTTATCCCGGATGAACTGTGACAAACAATCCCAGGTGCTTTTTTTTTTTTTTTTACTGAAAGGGGCGGATTTCTCCCAAGGCACTTCAGCCGTAGCGGCTTTTTGCGCACCCCTGTGTGGGTTGCGGCATTATCACATAGCGAAAAGCCATTGGTGATTGGCGGGATTTGAACCCGGGACCTTGGGCACCAAAGCCCCGCGCTCTACCCCTAGACCAGCGCGCTCCCCGCTTACCTCAAAACGGAATACATTTAAAAACCCAGGTGCCTTCATTATCCATTATTTTCCATTGGACATCATTTTTTCACTGCCCACCGAAATAACTCGAGGTTTTTCAGTAGCCTCCAGGCGGAGCCCCTCCCAACGGGAACAACGGAAAAAGAGCTGTTCAACTGGGCTGGTTGTGGATTATTTTGGTTTTAGTTTTTGATAAACTAAAAATTTACTCTATTAAACATACCATGTGCAAGCACTATGATAATAAAAAAGTTAACTTTTTAATGCACTCAAACCTTTCTTGAACTATTGGCGCATAAAAACTGTTCTAAATACTTAATTCCTCGTACAATACCGCTTAAAAATATATCTATAAATATGTATTTAACTTAACTGGTTAACAAGTGGCAAGTCGATATACTTGAAGATACAACATCAGTATTTGCATAGGGAAAATTCTTTTCGTTCTTTTTACAAAACGAAAACATTATTTAGATTAAACTTAATTATTACATTCTGTCAGAAATAACTCGGATATGTTTCGAATTATTAAAATCAGTTAAGCCTACTTAATCATGAACTCTATGGTGAAAACTATATAAAATACCATTCAAAGGTTTACAAATAAGATTTTAATAAAAAGTTTAGTTTTAACTGAACATCAAAGGCGTGAAAGTTTTTAATTAAATATACTTGGTCAGAACAAAGACTATAATGGACTGTCAAGTCTTTGAACTTGTTTATTTCATTCAGCAGTTTGTATTGTTTGGTCTCAATAGTCTTAAAAACAGAATTTAATGACTACGATGTCAATATGAATTCCGATTCGGCGTCGTTGTGACCAGACAGAGACCAGGTGAAACCTTTAGTGAGTGTTATTTATATGCTTATAAAATTGTGTTTTAGGACTTCTTTAAATTAATCAAACAATACTAATAGGAAATTATATGAAATCTCTAACACAGGAGTAACTTCTAGAACTGAATCTTCTTTAATATATAAGATTCAAAGCCCTCACTCACTCACTCATCACTAATTCTCCCACTTGCCGATTACCTAGGAGGCTGAAATTTGGTATAGTGGTTCTTTAGGCCAAATATAGGAAAGTCTAATGGTGACTTCTAGTCACCATTAGACCAGGTGAAGTCTAATGCTCTTTTTGTGACGATTTTCCCATAAATCTCTACCCTATACCCCTTCAAAGTTTCCATGTTAATCTTATGGGGAAATAATTTTGTTTTGGATTCCAACATATGTATCTTACCTTTTAAGATATAAACAGCAGCTGTTTTTATTTGAACCATTGAGCAAGCCAAAGAAGCAAGCTTTAAATTGTAAGTACTCAAATGGTATCTAATTACTGTATAAATATATATATATATATATTATTTTTCAGAACGAATTTTTGTGATGATGTTTTATGATTAAAAATCAAATGTTTATTTGTTGGCCAAATTATAAAATATGACATTGTTTATACAAATTACGTTTATTATAATAATAAACGCTGTTGTATATTTTTTACATTTTACTTTTGCTATCTAAAATGTCTAAAAGGTTGATACCTTATTTTGTATTATTGTAATATTTGATTTTGTGTGTGTGTGTGTGTGTGTGTGTGTGTGTGTGTGTGTGTGTGTGTGTGTGTGTGTGTGTGTGTGCGTGTGTATGCGTCAAAGCTCTCACTCACTCATCACTAATAAATCTCCCACATCGCGACTAGCTAGAGAGGCGAAACTTTGGATATACCTGTATATATTCTTTAGATTGAAAATAGGAAAGTCTAATAGTTTTTGTGATGGTTTTCCCATAAATCTCTACCCTACACGTCTTTAAAGTTACCATATTAGAAAGCTAATCAAATCGTTGAAAGTGGGTTTATGCCAACATTTAAAGTACAAGGCCAAATATACCATTTAATTGGTAGCTTATTGCCTTCATCCAACAATGACGACCATCAGTTTTTTTACAACTGTATTTTATCGGTGATGACAGCAAGAAAACAACGGCACGTAGTACGAATGTACACCAGGAGTCAAACCAGCATTGGTCCAACAATTGCAGAATATGCTTCACAATTGTAACAACTATATTATGGATTTTAAAAGTGCCATTGAAAGTGAGACAGAACCAAGTAAACAGTTCAAAATGGTCATTCATGCGGATAAAAAGCATGTCAATGCCCATAGAGGCAGATATAACGAACCAGTAACAGGAGAAGTTAGTGATGTTATTGTAGGCCAAGAATTTGAAAAAAGATACATTATAATAAAGAGTAGATCGGATAGACTGCAGCGTATTAGTGAAACTCACAGATCGTATGATGATTTGCAGTATCCTCTGATATTTTGCTATGGTGAGGATGGTTACTCCATTTCCATCCCTCAAACTGACCCAACTACAAAGTTCCCTTTTTCGAAAACGATTTCTGCAGCAATGCTCTACTGTTTTCGCTCAATGGTCTTTAAAGAGGAGGTAAATCATTTGCTTCATTTCCGTGGCTTATTAAACCGTTTTTAATAAGCCACCATAATATATGGTTGACATGTACATCAAAATTGAAACCGAGAGGTTAAACTTCATAAGAAATAATCAGAAGAAACTTCGGGCAGATAACTACATACACTTGAATATAGGCCACTAGAATAGAATTGAAATAAATATACTAAAGGGCTCCGTCCCAGAGGGCAGAAAATGGTGCAGTGTCAGGTTTTATAAATTTAGTGTTTACAAATTATAAGTTGTGATGAAATGATTTGGAAAGTTCTATAAAATTGTATACATTAGTGTTAGGCGGTTCGAAGTTCGCCGGGTAACGCTAGTAAACTATAAAACGGTTCAAATGATACATAAAATTTTGCATGCCTAAAATATTTAAAAATATAAAATCTCTTTTAGAATACCGGTACTACTATATTACTTAATCAACAGAACTTTTTACGGTTGAAAATTTATTCATGTTCCTACACATTGCTTCCAAACGTCTTTATCTTGCCTGCTCTTCATTTCCTTCTACCTGAGTTTTGGTCTACCTTGAGGTCTCCTACCTTCTTGCTTGTTTTGTGGCACATTTTATGGTGGTATCATGCTCTCTTCTGATGACATGCCCCATCCACCTTACGTGTCTTTTTTTACTTCGGCTGTTTCATCTGGGTCATTGAGTAACCCTAATTTCAAAACTGTGCCGGATTCTTAAGATCTCATCCTCTTGATTTGGGCCATATATTTTCCAAGTATTTTGTTCTAAATGTTACAAATCTGTTTCCTATTTTTCTTATCTCCCAACACTTTGATACATATAAAAATGTTAGTCTTATCATAGTTTTATACACCCTGAACTTAGTGTTGCGGTAATGCAGTTTTTATCTTAAGTTTTAACATTCGATAATATTTTGAGAAACTGTAGATTACTGTTGATATTCTAATATCACCAACAAAATATCTTACTGTATTCATGGATACATTAAAGATTTAGAAATGGACCCCAACTAGATTGTCATTGACATATGACGAAAAGGGCTGTATTCCATCTCTTACACGTTTATTATCATGATATATGTGAAGTTTTACTATATAAATGAGATAAGTATAGTGTTGTAAGAATAGATTTCATAAAGACATGGGACTGTTGTAAGTCAACGAAGGCAGTCAGGATGACTATCGGGAAAGGATCAGTGGTTAAGTTTTACCTTATTCTTTAACTTACCAAACGTTATATGGTATGAAAATAGATAGGAGTTTCTCTCAACCTACATCACAATAATTATTAACAGTCCGGTCTAAGGAACGTTTCAGTCTTAGACAGTAACAAGAGTACAAGATCGCACCATAATCACCTTGCACTCATTTCTCATTCATACTAGGCTAAATATATTTACCTAGTAAGGTTACGTTTCAGTCTTAGACAGTAACAAGAGTACAAGATCGCGCCATAATCACCTTGCACTCATACTAGGCTAAATACCTACCTAGTAAGGTTACGTTTCAGTCTTAGACAGTAACAAGAGTACAAGATCGCACCATAATCACCTTGCACTCATTTCTCATTCATACTAGGCTAAATACCTACCTAGTAAGGTTACATTTCAGTCTTAGACAGTAACAAGAGTACAAGATCGCACCATAATCACCTTGCACTCATTTCTCATTCAAACTAGGCTAAATACCTACCTAGTAAGGTTACGTTTCAGTCTTAGACAGTAACAAGAGTACAAGATCGCGCCATAATCACCTTGCACTCATTTCTCATTCATACTAGGCTAAATACCTACCTAGTAAGGTTACGTTTCAGTCTTAGACAGTAACAAGAGTACAAGATCGCGCCATAATCACCTTGCACTCATTTCTCATTCATACTAGGCTAAATACCTACCTAGTAAGGTTACGTTTCAGTCTTAGACAGTAACAAGAGTACAAGATCGCACCATAATCACCTTGCACTCATTTCTCATTCATACTAGGCTAAATACCTACCTAGTAAGGTTACGTTTCAGTCTTAGACAGTAACAAGAGTACAAGATCGCACCATAATCACCTTGCACTCATTTCTCATTCATACTAGGCTAAATACCTACCTAGTAAGGTTACGTTTCCAGAAATGTAATACAAATAGATATAACAGTATTTTAAACTGTTTCCGACCTTAATTGACTTAACCTTTTTAAGGCCATAAATGTCTACATCTAAAAATAAATTGTTCTGCAATATTTATATTTATTTTTTATTTGTTCTGCACTGATAATATTTATATTATAATAATATTTCAGTAGTTCAAATATTTTTGGTAACTTTGAGATTGCCATTACCAACACCAGCACGTTTAATTTTAATTTTTGTTTTGTTTTTTTTTTTATACTTATTTATATTAAATCACTGATTATGCCTAAGACTCATTTGTTTAAATAATATAGCCAGTTATGTTTAATAATTTATCTTAGACATTTAACCACTGTTTGTTATAATAGTAGAAATATATATTTGATATGTATGATGTAAAATGTTTTGGCTGATAAAAGGCGATTCTGATAACGCTGATTGAGGTGGCCGGAACTGTCATTTACTAGATGGAAATCTGCGGCTTTATACATGATGCATTGATAAGCAGAGATTGGTGACATTGGTGACAGGCCAATCATCGCCCTGCCCCAACATCGGACGGTCAACAAACAATCAACTTCATTTGTATTACGCGATTGTTTCTAAAATAAATAACTGTAAAATAACATAACATAAAATAAGAATAAGTTTATAAGTAAAATATGTATTATTGTATTAATATTTCCCTAGAGAAATACCCTTTTAAATGTTATAAATCAATGTTTTTAACCATTAACAAATAGTTGAAAGCTATTCATTTCTTGTTTTATCAATCGCATATTTTTTCTTGAATATAAATTGAAATGCGTGTCTCTTTTTTTGTATCAAACCAATTGATGGGTATTGATCCATAAGAGGAACTGAAATATATTTTGTTCTCTCGTCAAAGAAGTTTAAATGAATTTAGTTAGCTGTTCACAAAATAAAGAAACAAAAGAGAAACTTTAGTCTGCATTTGGTTCTATTAGCATAAGAAAGTCGCACCAAGAAAGTGGCGACGAAATTCTGAATCATTTAAAACTTCCTTTGTCTGACAATGCGGTTGCGAACACTTGGCTCTCGTTGTGTCAACGTCTTGCAAATGTGGGCTGGATAAAACTTTTACTAATTTCCTCGAAGAAATTTTCATCAGTAAATATTACATAAAATTATTAAATGTATTCATGTATTTATTTATGTTATAATCGGATAAATCTCAAATTTATTACATAAATATGTGAACTAAATTTTTTGGGGGAATCTATTGATTTGTTGTAAAAGAAAATACCCCCGTAGCAGCGAACCTGCGTACTCAACAAATATTATTATTATTATTTATTATGAATAAATTTATTCATTTATTAATTATTTGAGATGATATAAACTAAGCTCGGTCATATGTTGATCCGCACTGAATTGTATCATAGTATGTTTAAAAATAAAAATAAAATCAATTTACTAATATACTATAGGAAAATTAAGGACATGAGTAAGTCGGTTTGTGGTCATAAGAAATATTAAAAACATTTTAAACTGGTCTATTATGATTATTGAAATTTACCCACGTCCCATTAAATTAAAGCTGTGATCTCAAAAGCCCTGTTTTGAGCGTGTTATACTGGACAACGTCAGTCTAAATGTTGTACTTCGTAAGTGAAAATTTAATCTATAAGACTTACGACAATTATTATTCACTATGGAATGTCAGATTTGCCAAACCAGCTGACTTGAGTGATTATACTTAAAAAAGAAGATGTGCCACTGTTTGTGTACAGCTATTTTGTTTGCAGACAGTTTGATGTTCATATTGTAATATGACCAAAATTTGACTTACGAGGTACCGCATTTAGACTGACAATATGTAATATAGTAAAAGCTATTTAACAGAGAAAATTAAACAACTGTAAAATTAAAATCAATATTTTTGTTTTTTACATTCATAATAATTAATTTTGAACCTATTTGAAAATTATAATAAGTTAAAATGTTATCTCAACATGTAGAAAGTTTATTAAATGATTCAATTTTAATGTAATTTAAAAATAGTTGATACTAAATAGTTATTTGTTTATGATTTAAGGTAGGCCATATAATTAGTCATAATAAGGAGTATCTTGCTTAGTTCCAAACATTTGTAGAACCCGTTCAAATGACGGCCCTACTGCTAGTTTTTTTAATAAATTAATATAAAAGTAAAGTATTGAGTAATAGATTTTTGTAAATTTACTAAACCAAATTACCCAGTAGCTTAGGAATTTTCAGACTATTTGTTCGTGATTACTTTAAACTACGTACTCAACGCGTTAATGGATATAATTAATAATATGATTAGTTATAATTAGATGTAATTAGATATAATTAGATAATGTGATTAGTAGTATGTGTACAACTAATTTCGGTCACTTATTTTTAATCGCTAATTTCAAATGCAAATCATGACCAAAATATGTAAGTATATTTTACAGAATATTTTGTAAAATAAGCGAGGTGATAAGTAGCGATTGTGGAGGCTGAATCTATCTCTATATTTCGATAATAAGGATGTTGGATATTGGGTTGTTTCGAGGAAATCCGATAGCCACAGGGGATAGCCCAAGGCAATATCTTGCTGGGGGAAGTATCACATGATACTGTTTTATCGTGTGTAATTTGAAAAGACCGGTAAAACTACTTCATCATTCCTCTCAATTCCTCTCAATCCGTATAAAGATATTTTTTCTAGAAAACTTGTAACAGAACTTGTTGTGGTTTTAACATTAGCTGGTAAAATATGAATATACGTACATAATATTAACACTGTATATCAGTTATTTCAGTTATTTTTAACTTTTGGACTAAAAAAATATTTAAAAACACGCAAAAATTTTTAAATATAAAATAAATAATTTTAACGTATATTGTTATTGTATCCTTTGAAGATGTAGTAATTTGGGTAATATTGTTCAATAAAAGGCTGTTAAAGATAAACAGCGCAGAAATTATCTTAAATCAATGTAGGCCAACTTGCTATAAAAATTATGCAATTACCGTAAACTTCATAATCGACACGCATGGCTTTAAAAGCATTTTTTCTCAACAAAGCTTCAAAATAATAACTGAACCTGATAATATCTACCAGTGTGGAGAGTTTTGGAGTTTGAAAGTTTTAATGGCGTTAAACACAGTTTGGCCTGCTCGCCAGTTAGACTACCTTTCCACGGAATTACTTTTACAATTAATCTGTTCCTAATTAATTAAATTGTCAACATAAGCCTCATTAATGGAACAATTACTGTAAATTAGTGTCTGGGAAAATGCTTAAGAGTTCTAAACTAATGTAAACTTATTGTTTACAAACATACCTTAAAATGAACATATTATTCCAAGCAAACATACTATGAATATTTTTTTTACAAGGTCTCCAATTATTTCAATTTATAAAAACGTAGATTTATTTTTTGTTTCCATAAAAGGTCCAATTTACTTTTGTTTAAATGATTTACTTAATCACAAGTTTCATTTAAGATTAATTTTTCTTTGATCTGATTCTGTCATGAATTAAAAAACGTATATGAAGGAATCAATGTAGTTAAGACTCAAGACAGAAGAACGAAGCAAAATATGTTGATCGCTTTTGTGAACCAAAGTTCCTTGCACTTTGTAAAGCAGAACGCGATATGACAGTTTACATTTTATATTCACAAATATTTATATTTACCAAATTTTTATATTTTTCAATTATAAGATTTTACTCGAGTTTTTTGTCATAATTACTACCCGCTTAAAATGACACGACGTATAGATATTAGGCGTAGTTAATCTAGCTTTATAACTAGCCTATTAACGCTTATTCCATAAAGTGAAATTGTTTCACATTTGTTGGAAAAGATTTAATCTATAATATTATAAAGAAGAGGTGGTTTCTGTATGTTTGTGGGTTTGTGTGTTTGTGTGTTTGTGGGTTTGTTGTGGCAAGTGAACGCAAAAAATATTGAACCAAACAGTTTGAAATTTTACACAAAGACAGATCTTAAACTCATGCAACACATAGGCATACTCATTTCCTTAAAATCCTCTCGGGCTACGCCCTGTGAACGTCCTAAGTTTCAATGTTTACATTTTTAGAAAATGAAAACATAAAATAACTTGAATGTCAACAGCTGTGAACACTAAAATTTGACAGTTCGGGAAGCAGAAGACATGGTTGCTGTAAATACCCTGGGATTCAATGTTTACAGTTTTTAATGTCAACATCCGTTTACTTTACATTTTGACAGTTCGGGAAGAAAAAGAAATAAAGTTAATTTTTACACATAAACTGCTGGATCGAAATTAGTGAATTATTAGTTCTAAATAGTGGAATGGTAGATTTTTAATTTTCTCCCGATGCCTGCCTCTATTATGTTAATGCTTATCCTCTCCCAATATTTGACATATGTTACTTTGTCATGTTTAGATATATACTTAGACACGTGTTTTGTCATTTTGTAAACAATTAAGAATTAATTATCAATAACTTAAATGTATCTGTAGAGCCTACACCTCTCAGCCTTTTTTACCCGTGCGAAGAACGGGTACTTTGGCTAGTTATAAATATACTATCCATTACTTTTTAACAGGATATTGGTAAATAAGTACCAGTAATTTAAGCTGGAACTATTTAAATTGGGTTCTACGATATTTTATAATTATAAATAGGCCTACTTGTTTCAAGTCAATTTTCTAAATGTGAATCATAACGGATGCCATATTCCACTCTACCGTTTATATAAAGTATGTATATTAGGTTGCTTAGTCATCAAGGCAGGTTTGGGAGATTGAGAGATCAAGGGTTACTTGAGAAGGGTGTCAAAATGGTATTTTAATTTGAGTGGATATAATCGTTTGTATTATTATAAGCCTATGTCCTATTATTATATACTTCATGTTGTTCAGATTATCTCATGTGATATAAAACATGTTACCATAGGGAAACAGACCTCCTTATCCTTTCCCATGTTATCTCAAGTACATTTATCTCAGAAACGATAAGAGATACAGTTTTGAAAATTTTAGAATTTCATTATTGTTTTGTATTGAATATTTAGTCCAAGTATTTTTAATATCAAAATTATCTAAGAACAATTATGATTATTTTATAAAGTTACTTTTTTTCGTTCATTTGTTATACATAAATATGTTATTTTGACAAAGTATTTAAAATTTTGTAAAAACAGTTGGTGAAAATGTGGGTAGTATTAACCTTCTTCATGTTTACCCAATCTCAACTACCTAGCTTTAACCATTCTTGAGAAAAATGTAACTGTAAGGTGAAAAAATGAATTTCCGGGAAACCCAGTGTTTATGGGACCTCGGATACGTCGACTTATGGCACAAGGACTTTGAAAATAGCAATTATAAGGAAAATTATAGTTTTAAGGATTAAGTGTCTTAAATACCTTTTCATTCAGCACGATAAATAATCCTTTAAAACCCAAAAATTGAATTTTACACAAATTGTTTGGAGTTATTTAATCGAAACGGTTTTCGTTGTTAGTTTATGTTTCCGTTTTAGTTTTAGTATCATGAGAATGATACTAAAAGTTCCATTGCATTGACCCATTTTGAGAATCAAATTCGAATCCTAAGTTCAACTGCCACGACGCCTAATGCTAGCGTGGTGTTGACATGTGGCGCAGTTAGTAAACTAACCTAAACCTTGCTCCAATATTGACTTCTTACTTTATAGCTTTTAGTTGACTTGCCAATATTGAATTGAAACTTGACGGATAGGAAAGGTAGCCAAAATTTAAAGATAAAAATACTAAGTAATGTTTCCGAATGAATTTCATGTTTTACTATTAAGGTAAATGATTAAAAAATGATGATAAATGATGTACTAATGATATCTACACAACAATATTTAGATGTGCCTTCCAATTTGCAATTATTCTGAATATGAGATTTCAGAATTCAGAGATTTGCTTGGAATGAAGCCTCATGTGCATCAGCTGATCGGCAAGGTATCACTAAGAGTTAACCCTTCACATCAATCCTGGTTTTTATAAAGGACGGTTTCTATGGATCCGTATTTAATGCCGAGAAATTCTTGAGTTCTTCTTGGATATTTTGAAGTTTCGCTGATAGTTATCGCATCCTTTCACTTTTTTGTTCATTTTTCTTGTTTTATTCAGTTAAATGTTTGAAACCTTGGTGGACAAAACACTCACACTGGCTGTTCAATGACCGTTATGCTTTCAGCTCCGTCTTAAAAAATCTATAGAAACATATAGCTAGTAAATATTTGTAATGTTCCAGATCATAGGTTTTAAAATTTGAAAAAACATGATGATAATATGGTAGGTAGTTAATGTTTGTTTTAAATAGATAGAATATTAAAAGTAGTCGGAAATGTGCACCAATATGAATCATAATGAAAACAACCAATAATACGCCAACTCTTCATACATTATAAATAATTTACTTAAATAATCCGGTAGATATGAATGTCTTTACATAGTACACGCCTTTACACTCATGGTATGAGAAATTTACTGTAACGTTTTGAACTATTCAATGTGAATCCTTGTCAAATGGCCTGTATAAGGGCATTTGAATTCTTTTAAAGTTGTGTTTATGTTAATTTCAGTTTGTCTAGTCAAATTATCAGAATAAAGTTACTATAAATAATTGTAATATTGATTAGATTTTTACAGTAGCAATATAATTAATTAAAAACCATATAATAATTTAAGAATGTATTTTTCTCATATAATAAAACTGTAAAACATGAATTCACTTATTTTCAAATGATTACAATTTTAATTTATTCTGTAGAGTACTAAATATTCTAAGGTTTTAATAAATTAAAAACTAATGCAGTTACATTTGTGCTTCTCTAGAGTTTCTAGTTGTTAAAAGTTATAGTTGTAGTTATAGCTTAGTTGTTATATTTCCCATCTTCGACCTTAAGAAACATTTTTTCTCTTCCAAAATTAACAGTTAGAAGGAAGATTTTTCTGGTATGTCTTATTCATTAAATCTTAAATGGTTCTGTTGATAGTAGGTTCTTACTAGAAAACATTTGTCTTTATGCACCATTCCGTAATATAAGAACATGTAATATATTTTATTTACCTAGATGCACAACCATAGCTCATTACAATTTCCCTTTATTTGCGGCATTAAGGCTTATAAATGACCATGAATCCGATCCTGATTTTTTATTGATAAGTTAAATGTGTTTTTAAAGAAATGTGGCAACCTTTTTGTTTAATTCTTGACTATATAGAACATATTATTTGTTCACATTTTTAATAAGGAGTTGATTTGTCTTTGATTTTGTTCCATTTATATGTAAGTTTTCTTTTTGTATCTAACAACTGTCAGCATGATTGTTCATTTATTTGTACATTATTGTTTTATTTCTTTTTGTTATGATAGTGATTTAGTTAAGATAGGTGTATTGGAAAAGTATTTCTGTAGCTATCATGTAAAATATGTAAATAAAGAAATAAATAAAAAAAGATTTTTGTTCGAGTTGTAAAAATTGGCTGACGGAATATTCTAATGTATTGTAAAAATCTTAAAATAGTTCGTGTTCGATATACAAATTGACTTCTTGTAAAATTCTTTAATCGAACACCTTAAGTGATATTTCTTAACAAACCAAACAGGACATCATTGTTAATTTAAATTAGGCTATATTCAAAAAACAACTTTTTTAAATTTTTTTCTGAAAGTTTCGTCAGAAGCAACATAGCCAATATGACAACCATGCTTCATAAATCAGAAATTTAAACTTAATGCTACCTAAGTCTTTGCTATTTTTAACCCACATTAAATAGACTAAATACTCTTTAATAAAATAGTTAAAGTATATATATATATACCTCTATATACACTAAACTTTTGTGCTAACAGACACTTGCATGTAATGTAGTTATATGTAAACACGAAGAGGTTGTGTTACATAGACCGATGGTTTCTGATCAATACCACATATTCGTTCTACCTCACCTCTATCTACATCAAATCTATGAGCTAACAGACACTTGCATATAGTGTAGTTATATACTAATACAACATTAAAATTTTAATAAATTATATTCGTGTTCACATATAAATACATTACAAGCAAGTGTTTGTTAGCTAAAAGGTTTTGTTGTAGATAGAGGTGAGGGAGAACGAAAATTTGGTATTGATCAGTAACCATCGGTCAATGTAACACAACCTCATTATGTTTGCATATAAATACAACATAAATGCATATTTCTGTTACCACATAAATTTATCTTTAGTTATTGAAGCAGCTAGACACCATCTACAAACAGTTTTTTATGCAATTGTATAATAAATAATCGGTATAAATTTGTTATCATAGCGTTATTAGGATTTTATTAATAAAAACCTTTAGCTGGTATATAATTACTGTTCGTTTCTGTTAATTTACATGCAGTAATATTTGCTCTCAAGATACTCTAAACTAATTTAGAATTCTTAAATATTGTAAAATTACTAGACTCGAGTTGTATGAAACACCCCTTCCTGAAGTTCACCCCGCAGTCCATCTGTGGGGGTGAACTTCCCCGTAACGGCTCGCTGCCTCCCCCTCAATTTACCTGACGACTTTGGTGCTCAAGATTGCACCAGTGGAAACGTTCTTTCAGACTGATGTATAGAAGAAGAAAATTACACCTGAGAGGGCTTTCATTTACACGTACGCCTCAAATAGAGGCACTTTGAGGCACTTTGATTAAACGAAAGTTTCGATATGATTTCTGTATTTGTGCTAGTATTAGTGCTGTATTTGTGTATTGTGCTAGCAGACACTTGCATATAATGTAGTTATATGTAAACACGAAGAGGTTGTGTTACATTGACCGATGGTTACTGATCAATACCACATATTCGTTCTCACTCATCTCTATATACACTAAACCTTTGTGCTAACAGACACTTGCATGTAATATAGTTATATTTAAACACGAAGAGGTTGTGTTACATTGACCGATGGTTACTGATCAATACCACATATTCGTTCTCACTCATCTCTATATACACTAAACCTTTGTGCTAACAGACACTTGCATGTAATATAGTTATATGTAGACACGAAGAGTTTGTGTTACATTGACCGATGGTTACTGATCAATACCACATATTCGTTCTCACTCATCTCTATATACACTAAACCTTTGTGCTAACAGACACTTGCATGTAATATAGTTATACGTAAACACGAAGAGTTTGTGTTACATTTACCGATGGTTACTGATCAATACCACATATTCGTTCTCACTCCTCTCTATATACACTAAACCTTTGTGCTAACAGACACTTGCATGTAATATAGTTATACGTAAACACGAAGAGGTTGTGTTACATTGACCGATGGTTACTGATCAATACCACATATTTGTTCTCACTCACCTCTATCTACACCAATCCTATTCTCCCTCACCTTTATCAACAAAAAGCCTATGTAGGGAGCCTCGTTGGTGGTGTATATGTATTTACGATGATTTACTGACTTCATAGACCGGTAGATACTGGCCATAGCTATGTACGCTTATCACGAAGCTTTCATTGTAAAAGAGTGACACTTACGTAATCAATTTTTAGTTTGCTGAGACAAAAAATTCGTAAATCTTAATTTCAAATCCTTTTGCAAGATTATTATAAAAAAGTGATATATAATTTTACATAAACATTGCCCAGTAAGTCCACCCACTAAAAGTAAATAAGGCATACCATGCATAGTTTAGGGTAATATGATTAATGATAAAATACTCACATTAACGAAATTTGGAAATGGGGTGATCCAGAATATAATAAGCATACCTGTAAAAAAGATTAAGTATTTAAACTACAACTTATATTACATAAATTATGGCATATTGTTATAATCAATGTAGTGGGTGATAAAGCTAAATCCAACAATTATCATAAATTTTTAAAGTGACCGTTCGCGTACTGGAATCGTATTAAATAGATGATTCAGGTAATCATCTACAATCAACCGTTGAATAGATCAATTGAGGGGATGAGAGTTAACAGTTGAACAGATTAATTCGGGATTTTGATTAGTCTTACCTGATGTATAGAGAGTGCCAATTTACAATAAGGGTGAAACGTTTTGCCAAAGCAATTTTACGACGCTATTGACACTGTAAAAACGTCCTGATCTCCTAGAGACCAGCCTTGAAAACCATCGGTTTAAGACGATAATTTTGTTTCCTTTTCCAGGAACTAGAATAAAATAATTTATACGTATTATATTTTATTTCTATTTATTCTATTTTCCAATTAAAACACTAATATATTTTAAGTGGGTTTTATCATGTGATATAGCTATAACAAGTATATATTTGCCAACATTTACTCTTACAATTTTACTCTAATACTGTTTAAACCAGGAACATAACTACATTGAATAGAAAACACCTAGTAACTTACTACACATCATGAAACCAGCAAGCTAAAACTTGATTCTGTTAAATCCCAAAATTATTTGGAGGATACTTATGATACTTCCAATAGCTTCAAAGCTGACTTCTAAGATATGGAGATTCTGAAACCACTTCGCTCTCTGCTAAATATTTATTGCCTTTTCTGGTTCCTTTACCCCATTTTTTAGGAAATATAGTAAAGAATAGCTTTAAAAACATGTTCTGCTAGGACCACGGCAGTTTAAAACTAACTGTATAATTATATTATTCATAATTAATTTTAAATGCAATTTTTAAATCTAGAATGTAGAATGATAAATAGTAATTATTTAATACACGTCTGAAATTGTATAACATGGTATTTAAATTGAAGCTTAGAGTAATATTTTACCAGTATTTGGGACGTAATAATGACATTTTAGATTTTGGGTTAATTTACAATCGGAAAGTTATTTCTCCATTTAGAAAGCAGTCGAGAGCAAAGAAATGTATGTAGTTAGTTACTGAAATGACAACCTGTCCATGGCAAGGTATTTTAAGCCAAGTTTCAATGAGAAATAAATGAGTGTAAGATGATTGTGGCGCGATCTTGCATTCTTGTTTCTGACTAAAGTTGGCATGTTCCTCAGTCAGGACTGTTAATTAATAGCCCATCAGTCAATAGCTTATCTAAGGGACCTACAGTTACAGTAGGGTTTAAACCACAGCCTCTGAATTACGAACTGGTCTAATGGATGGTGGATGGAGGATGGTGTTAAAACTATATAAAATGTACAGTAAAATAATATAACCCCTGTAATACACAGAGTCGATTATTATGTACGTGTTAAAGTGATACTGAGCAGTATATCCTGAAACAATATGACATATCCAGTTAACTTCAATGTAAGTTCTAGCAAAGCCCACGATAGATACACGAGTATTATGTTATAATAATACATATGTAGAATAATATAAATATATATTCATATACACTTATGTAGAGTATATGTAAATCTCGTATATTTTACATTAAATAACTATAACTGTAGTAACGTGTGACTACGATTGCACTGGGCCAAATTGCAATTTCAAGACAAATATGAACGTATCACTGATATTTAATTAACATATGGAAATACTACTCTGACTTTGTCGGCATATCGTTTATGTGGATTAATCAGTAGCAGGTTAATTAAAAACCCCACAATTTTGTTGATCAAAATTAATTAGTGAAGGATTTCATTTGCAAACATGTGTAATGGTTAGTTAACATTTGCTTGACCCTTTTCAACATTAAATACTGTTAGCATACATTGTGAATTTTACGACTGTCGAAATGATAAAAATATTACTTTTAACGTTAAATTTAGTTTTTATCATTATGTCATGAGAGTAATAACTTTTTAATTTAGTTTTGTTTAGAAAATATGTCTTAGTATATTTAAAATTAAAATTAGAACGTAAACTAATTAATTATCAAGTATTAAATTGCTTAAGTCATACATTTGCAATGAATTAATATATTCATTTTTTTAATATGCCATTTTTCAATTGTTAGAATCAGTAATATCAAAATCGGTATATCTGTGTATCAGTGAACCGCAGCGTACATTATCTCTTCATATGTAAATTAAGATGTTATCTATAATATTATAAAGAAGAGGTGGTTTCTGTATGTTTTGTTTGTGGGTTTGTGTGTTTGTGGGTTTGTGTGTTTGTGGGTTTGTGTGTTTGTGGGTTTGTTGTGGCAAGTGAACGCAAAAAATACTGAACCAAACAGTATGAAATTTTACACAAAGACAGATCTTAAACTCATGCAACACATAGGCATACTCATTTCCTTAAAATCCTCTCGGGCTACGTCCAGTGAACGTCCTAAGTTTCAATGTTTACATTTTTAGAAAATGAAAACATAAAATTACTTGAATGTCAACAGCTGTGAACACTAAAATTTGACAGTTCGGGAAGCAGAAGACATGATTGCTGTAAATACCCTGGGATTCAATGTTTACAGTTTTTAATGTCAACATCCGTTTACTTTACATTTTGACAGTTCGGTAAGAAAAAGAAATAAAGTTAATTTTTATACATAAACTGCTGGATCGAAATTAGTGAATTATTAGTTCGAAATAGTGGAATGGTAGATTTTTAATTTTCTCCCGATGCCTGCCTCTATTAGGTTAATGCTTATTCTCTCCCAATATTTGACATATGTTACTTTGTCATGTTTAGATATATACTTAGACACGTGTTTTGTCATTTTGTAAACAATAAAGAATTAATTATCAATAACCTAAATGTATCTGTAGAGCCTACACCTCTCAGCCTTTTTTACCCGTGTGAAGAACGGGTACTTTGGCTAGTATACATTAAATAACACTAATTTATTCCTAAATTCTTATTAAAATAACATTGATTTTTTACAAAAGAAGTTAAAACTTTCAAACATCTCTTTTCTTCAAGTTCATAGTTTTTGAGGGAGATACCCAACTCAACCCCCTTTCCTCCACCACTGATGTAACAAACGGTTTGAACGGATTTTATTGGATGATGTGATCTTAAGCTGCTTACCAAGTTTCAGGTGAAATGGTTGGAAAATAAGGAACAAATTTATGTATGTTTGTGTTCTTATTCTCTATTAGAATTTGGCTCGATAATCTCAAACGAGTTACTGCATTAACAGCACACATTAACTCTACACTTATGTTTTTACAACGAACATTAACTCTTAATTCCTCTATAAACTTAGTCGTCTGTAAAATAATAGCTAAAATAACAAATTCAGTTTTGAAGCTGGTTATAATGGCGATGGTCAAATAGTTGATAAATTTATTGAGTTTCTGAAAATTAATGTTTGTAGATATTTAAGAGTTTACAGCTTTTGACCGCTATTTTTACACAAATGCGGCTGACATCACATTATTTAGGACTACATGCACTAGGCAATGTAGACATACAATATTTATATTGTGAAATGAGAAACACAAGGAAGATTAGATTAGATTAGATGATTGAAATGGCAACCATACTACAATGTAGGTATTTTAAGCCAAGTATAAATGAGGATCGAACACAGGCTTGTCCCGCGATCAGTTTATGTCTGCATTGGTCCGGTTGCATTAATACGCATTGAACAACTATTTTTCATTGGTGCTTTTCTTGCTGCAATCAACAAATCAAATACCTCTGTGTGTACATCATAGCATCATAAGGATTAGAAATATTTTTCACATGTTGGATTCAACGTTTCGGCCAATAGAATGAACATAGAATGTACGAGTATTGTGTAACGATCCTTTATTGTAAGTTAAGCTAGCTATGGTATTTTACCTTCAACAGTATTCAACACAAAACTCATACATTCTCCTAATAATAATATATATATAGCATAACATATATATTGTTACTTGCCCCGAAGGTAACAGGATATACCATATTATTCCAGGACATCATGTTCAGTATACTAAACTGATAATCGCCTTTGTGTATTAAAGGAATTATATTATTTTATTGTACTTATTAGATCGTATCAATTCTAGATTAATATAAAAAATATTAGAATATCAAAGGTCTACTACCACTGTTAATTGGGAAAATTTGAAAAATATCATATTTGATTTGAATGCAACACCATTTTTTGTAGAAATGCATTTACATGTAAGACACCACAGCCCCTCGCTGGAGGAAATAACGAGCTCTCTGTCGTAATAATTATATAAATTATGCTATAAATACGAATATGAATGTCTATACAAGTATTTGTTAGGTTAGGCTTACATCAGAGGTGTACACAACACAAAATGAAAGCCAGATAAAATAAATAAATTTAAAAGCAATCAGAATCTATTCTTGTTGGTATTACTGAGGCGGGTAAAGTAAAACTACAAAAACACAGACGCTGTTCCGAGTGGCTATTAAGGTATTGCTTTCCATCATTGAGATTTTTGTGTTACTTGTTCAACGGGCTGTTACCTGTCAATGTTAGCTAATTAATTCTAGAAATAGCAAAAGATACTTTGCTAAGGTGTTTATTCTCAAAGTGTTTACAATTTTACTTGCAAAACAGTACCATAATTGCTTGTATAACAATTTAATTGAAAGATATTTGCGTTATATTTAAAAAGGTAACTTATTATTTATTACATATTCATAATGCATAATAAATAATAATGCGTCGTAATAATAAGAGAGGGTTGATTCAGTTTTCTGTGGTTTTACCCTCAAAGTGAGATGATTTCTCAAAAGGGAGCCATTATCGAGCGGCAGACCAGTAATCCAATGATCTCGAACACGCGACCAGACGTGCAGCTCGCGGGCCGCGTGTCTCCGCCGCCGCCGCCGCCGCGCCAATCGATCATGCGGGTCGGCAGTCTGTAGTCTACTCATGACCTTCATTCATATTACAGTGCTGTATAACTGCGAAAGGCAATGAGCTTTTAGCTCCATTTTTCATAAAAAAAACTTTGTTCAAACTGTAAATTTTTCTATTTTAGCTTTGATGTTCCATTTTTCATAAAAACACCTTTGTTCAAACTGTAAACTTTTCCATTTTATAACATCATGATAATAATTATAATAAACAAAAGGTATACCAGAACAAACTGATAAAACTACATGGAGGTTTAGTTAGGAAAAATCATCTTATTAGTGACGTTTGCTTGAATTTCAAAGCAACAAAATAGATTTGCAAATACGATTAGTTAATTCATAGAAAACTAAATGAAAGGTGTATTTCTTTATTATCGCTCGACCATCGAATACGGCAAGTTTCACTTTCCATAAGGCAGACAACAGACAATGGTTGTGATACTTGTGATTCTTTAATTTCCTGCAAGACGTTGGTGGTAATTTTCAGAGGTGTGTTTTTTGAATCGCGACTATACATATCAGAATAATTTATCATACTCATACAATATCACAATAACAAACTATTATGGTAATGAGACAGTTAATAACAATTACCTACAATTCCATGTGAGAGATTCTTAGACATGATCGTCACGTATATATACACTCATATCCCCTCTTTGTGAATTAATTGTTTTTGAAAAACATTAAATCGACCTTAAATGTTATCCAATTATCATTCGATAAATGTCCAACTAAAAGAACGTCAAAAGTTCAATAAAGGGCGAAGTTTTAAAGCGATTCGAAATTCCACCACTTCCCGCTCCTTCTTTCTTATGGTAATCCAACTTATGGCTGTGTTCGCTCTCTCCCGCCGAGGTGCATCTGCAATACTTTGGTACCGCAGCAGGCCTACAGAATTACAAAAACTCAAGATTGGAATAATTATTTAATAACAATGACATATTTTACTTTATTTTCATTATGATTAGATTTCATACAACTAGCTAGGTTATATCCCCATACGTTGTTATGAATTCTTACATTATAATTTATTAATATACCAGTATATAAAATACTTGAATGGTATAATTACGACAATATCGCTATATTTACAAGAATTGTGCATTTTACCTTACTCATCGCTTGATAAATAAATGCGGTTACCTCTCAAATACATCTTTAGTTATAACCTTAAACCTTTTGTGATCCACCCCAGCCATGTCGGCGTGAAGCTGGGATCTGAACAATTCTAGTTTAGAACGTATTAATTACTGTATAAACAATAATCCAGTGTATACAGGATTCGATAGTGGATTGTTTTTTATATTTTAACCTAGTAGTATTTTTTTATTGAAAAGGAACATCCAGCATCCCTGGACATCCCATTCACTCAGCTTTGATACAATAATTACAACTGTGAAAATAGGATTATTTCTGGCGACCTCTGAATTGCTATTTTTTATCCTTGCAACGTTATTTTGTAACGCTTTCCCAAGGCTAAGTTTTCCGGGCTGTGGGGCGGGTTGCTGTAGTTTAGGATACCTGCCAAAAATAAAAAAATTATTGACAGAACATGCAATAACCTTTATGTAATGTGTTAAACCTTATCGGGTGGCTAGCGCCTTTAAACGCAGCACAGTAGGGTCGCACGACGCGGCTAACGCCTTTAGACGCAATCTATAATTTCGCCACATTTATTGCGCTGTAGTTCGTGAAACAACCGATAGAGTGCATGGTGATGTTGCTTGTGCCTCTATGTACTCACAAAACCAATGTGGCAGCTTTGTTGGAATATTTATTGACTGAATTTCGTTGTTAGGCGACTTAGGCCAGTACTGCTGTACTTTCACTCCCGTACTGCTGTTTACGCTTATATACGCGAATCATTACGACCAGCTGATTTCACTAACATTTTTTGTTGCTATTTTTGTCGATGTGTGTTTATTGTTTATTGCCATTGTGTTTTAGCAGTGTATATTATGTGAATGTTTTTAATGTATAGGATTTATGAACTAATTAATATTAACTGAAATGGCTCATTTAGATGAAAACTTCCTTTTTTAATACCTAAAAATAGTCTAAAAATATTCAATGAATAAAAATTAAGTAAATTTCTGTTTTATACTTTATTCAAGCTACCCAAATCCAAAAAGAACATTTGTAAATTAATATTTTTATTTTATTCACTAAATGAGTGGAGACCGTGATTTCTAGTAGCTATTTAAGGGTTAATAGTATTTTTAGAAACCTTGTTTCACCTTTTTGGGTTATTATTCCTAAGGCAGTATAACTTCTAAATATCATCTTTAAATCGTCCTCAGTTACTCAAAGAGCCGTCATTGTTTTTTTTTATTTCTCAAACCCTATTTTAAGCTGGAAATTTAATTTAGCTATAGGTTACATTAATCGGAATATTCTAATAATAATAGAGCGTAGCTCATGGAAAAATCTGTAAACATTTTCCAACGTAAAATTCCACAAGACTAAAAGTTTCAAAAAATGGAAAATTCTTATCAAAGCGTTTAAAAGTAATAATCTTTTTTAGATAGTTTTATGACAAATCTCCGATACCTCACTTTTGAAAATAAAATCACATTTAAGAAAGATATTACACTTTTTTGGCACAAGTACGTTAGAGTACATACAATGTAGGCTTTTTCACTGTAGATTATTTTGCTAAATAGTTCCCTACAGGTGACGTACTCCAATAGCGTGGCAGCACAAGAGTTCTAAGCCACCCTGAATACAAATTAATATATTATTATAGATAAATGATATAGAATTATACTATCTATTTTATTTCCAATAAATGATCTTTTATAACTGTATGAGTTTACATCTAAACTATGGATAGGTTTTAGATTAATAAATTGTTAATAACCCATATTTATATGATATTGAATATTTAATATCAATCTAGTGTCGAGTTAAGCAATAAGATGGGTCCAAAAGTGGCAGCAAGGACGTCAGCCGGTGCGCGGTGCGCGGTGCGCGGTGCGCGGTGCGCGGTGCGCGGTGCGCGGTGCGCGGTGCGCGGTGCGCGGTGCCCGGTGCGCGGTGCGCGGTGCCCGGTGCGCGGTGCGCGGTGCGCGGTGCGCGGTGCACGCGCGTGCGCGTGTGCGCGTGCACAGCGGTGCACGGTGCGCTGGCCGGTGCGCTCACTCGCGGTGCGCGGTGCGCGGTGCACGTGCGCGTGCGCGGTGCAGCGGTGCGCGGTGCGCGTGCAGTGCGCGGTGCGCAGTGCATGCGCGTGCGCTCATGCGCGTGCGCGGTGCGCGGTGCAACATGTGCTGTGCTCGGTAGCGTGCGCGTTGCGCGTCAGCGCGGTCGGTGCAGCGCTCACGCGGTGCGCGTGCTCAGCGCGCGCGTGCGTCAGCGGTGCAATGCGCACGCGGTGCGCGCGCAATTGCGCTCTGTTTTCTTTCACCGGCTTTTTGCGCGGTAACATGTCAGCTGTGCTGCTACCCGGCGTCAAATTTCGCGGTGCGCGGAGCAAGCATGTCAGCGCTGTGCTGCTACCGTCATATATGTCAGCATTATTACCATCATTAGCAAATGTCATTTTAATTACAAGCATGTCATTTTTGATCATTAAGCATGTATTTCTATAAGGCTTTTGTAATTGAAAAATTATACCGACAAACTCGAAATGTCAGTTTAATTAGAAAAGTGAGTTTTTACGATTTCTTTGTGTAACATCACCAGTAACATTAAAAGTTTTTCATTCAAGAATTTCTGTGAAAATTTACGATCCAAGAATTTTGTCTGTTATACAGTTATTTAGATCTTTATTACGGACAACTTCCATCACGATTTTAAGTAAAAAGTACGAGCAAGGTTTGTATATATATATATATATTTGCACACGGATCTCGAAAACGGCACCGAGGAATTTCTTTAAATTTTGGAAATAACTAATTTCCGAGTAGAAAATAAGTTCTAGATAGGTCTAATGTCCAGGAAAATTCGTGTTTTACTGTAATATTAAGTTTAAAATCTAAAAATTTAACATTACACTTATGGAGAATAAAATGTAAACAATACAAACCAAAACAGCTGTTTATAACCGTTTGACAGTTCTTGATTGAAGACGGCAAAGAACAATATGTGAATAGAGGTTTTTCATAAATATTTATTTTATGTATGTAATAAATGTAAAATTATCAGGTTACTAAACAATTTGTAAAAACTTAAAGGTGACATAACTGTGCGAAATAAAAGCAGGAAAGAGTATTTCCAAAATCTTCCGTGTTTTGATAGAAAACGTATTTGTTGTATTGCTTGAAGCTACTGTAACAAACCAATTAATATGTGTAACTTAAATTTATCTTTTGCTTTTCAATCCTCATTCCATTTATATCAAAATCAGTTGGTCACAGGCTAATAATAAATGTATGGATTGTTAAACAGTAAATGATCGGCTAAAACAATTGAGGTTGGCTAAAACACCTTAACCGGCGTCACTCATTTGGCAGACGCCGTGGTCCAGCGGTATCATTATGGCCTCGTAATACGAAGGTCGCGTGTTCAAACCCCATCATGGGCAATACTTTTTGTTCAGTGCTACATTAATTATGGTGTATTAAATCGGTTTTATTTAAACCACATAAATGTTTTCATTGAGTAATAGATGTGCTTTAATTTTCTAATTAATTTTTATAATACATTTATTATTCTAAACGAGCAAAGCTCGGTCACCAGGTACTAAAATCCTAATTAAGATAAATCCACAACAAAGAATGATAATTGTTATAGAGGTATTCGTATGGTAACAAAAAACGGCGCATTATAATTCTGATATCTTTTTAGATAATGTTTATGAGGGAAATTTGATAAAAATACAATATAAATATGCCTTTACAGACTGTTATTTAATAACATAAAAGTGTTTACGAATGTGTTTCTTTCCCTTAAAACCCAAAGTATCAAAAACATTTTTACACTATAATTTTATGAGGATAGATAGTTAATTAATAATATATAAACATAATAAACAGTGTAATGTATAATACTGAGGCCAGTCCATTACAAAGTATTTATCGACTTTATTTTGTATTACACATTTATATTCAATTAAAACTGTCGGCAAACCCAAATACTTTCAACTACTGATAAGAGGTTATAGTATTACTCGGATTGACTTTCAGCTTTAGACAATTTAGGTGAATCTATAATAGAGAGACTTACGGTATTAAGTGCACAAACAACTATTAACTTGGATTTACATAGTCTTATAATAAATACACAGTTATACAGTTGGTATACAGTTGAAAGTATATATAATTTTAAATAAGTAAAAGCCTTGAAAAAATCATAGCCTAATCCCAACTTGGTCTGGGAACCTTCGGAAACAGATGTGAGCAGGTTACAATACCTATACAAGTACATGTACACCTGACACCTGTACACTTGACTTGTACATGTAGTTGTGAGCAACCCTACAAACGCAGTGCACTGCCTGAGAGTAACCAATGTTATTATTATGGAGAATGTTAAAAAAACCAATTTCTTCCTTATCAACCGTTTTCCATGTGAAGATACGTGTAACGGTCAGTTTGATGTCTGAACTGACCGTCAATGTGATCATGTGTAGGCAATTGTTGCCTTCAAGTAGAACCGTCGGTTAAATTTGAACACCTCGAACTGACCATGTGTAGGGCTCTTGATTTGATATGCAGTCTGAAGTAAAATACGTCGTGCTTAAATAAATAAGCCGAGTTTGGTAGGAGGAAATGTATTTGAGTGATGTGAACATATATACTTCGATTCCATTTCTTTTGTCTGCAATCCAGGCACAGTCAAGGAGGACACAACACACAACAAGACAGGGACATATTACACCATAGGGAGTTGGTGCGATCCGAGTGGTGGCAACGAGCATTGACAATCCAGGCACAGTCAAGGAGGACACAACACACAACAAGACAGGGACATTACACCATAGGGAGTTGGTGCGATCCGAGTGGTGGCAACGAGCATTGACAATCCAGGCACAGTCAAGGAGGACACAACACACAACAAGACAGGGACATATTACACCATAGGGAGTTGGTGCGATCCGAGTGGTGGCAACGAGCATTGACAATCCAGGCACAGTCAAGGAGGACACAACACACAACAAGACAGGGACATTACACCATAGGGAGTTGGTGCGATCCGAGTGGTGGCAACGAGCATTGACAATCCAGGCACAGTCAAGGAGGACACACAACACACAACAAGACAGGGACATTACACCATAGGGAGTTGGTACGATCCGAGTGGTGGCAACGAGCATTGACCGGGATCATTATGTTTATTTATTCACCAGAAATAGCATAGGGGCCTATGTAAGATTTTTCTAAAGACCGTTGTATTTAACCACAACAAGCTCTTTTTCTTGTATTTAAATAAACATAAAAATATATAAATGTTTAGTTCAAGCTTGTTGTTTTTTTGGTTTATTTAAGGAAAAAAGTATGGATCAGCCCACTGATACTGTTTATTTAAATTGTAAGATCTTAAAATTACTATATAGCTTATATAGCTATGTAAAAATTCATAAAAACTACATTTTATCCTAATTAATATAAAATTAAACTACAGTAACTTTTTGAGACGGATTCAAGGTATAGTATTTATCTAGATGAAGAAGTTTGAGGCAGGGAAGAAACATTTGCATTTCTGATTAAAGAAATAAATCTTGAGAAACGAAAGAACCTCTATAGCTCCTTTTTCCTTTTCTGTACTTTTCTCTGACCTCTTTCATCACAAAACAAACAATTTGCATGCGTATGAATTCGACAAAAAAAATTTAATTTAACAAACTGACTTATAAATGAATAGGACATGGTCATTATGTGCAATCATTGACAGTCAAGGAGGACACAACATAAAAATTTACAGTTAAACATTTCGTATTTTCATTGCTACTAACCATACCTTACAACACATAATAACAAGATACAGTTTTATTAGTGAAATTTCACACATGATGCACAATCGATGTCGCTTGTGTTGGGCAATTTGACTACATAAATATATATTATTTTATACGGGAGTGCTGAAAGGTTCCAGATGGGCTTGATATTTTATTTGCAGTATTTATCACAACCTTTGGTGGGGGGTGTCCCAATAGGAGTCAGTAGGCCTATATTTAATAGAAGCATACATTGAAATGTTCATCAAATGAAAGATCCTTTTTAGCAAAGTACGATTCCGAAACTCCAACTTCAAAAATACGAGTCGGAAATAACATTCATGCAAAGGTGGTTGAATTTGAAATTTTTAGGCGCTGGTGAGTTTTAAAATTGTTAAATAAATACAATTATTTATTTAATAATAATTACAATAGCAATATTAAAAATTTAATTTAATTATTAGAATTTATATAAGAATAAGAAATTCATCATACAAATTAGGCTCAACCGAATAGAGAGTGGTCCATCCACGACCAGATAATAACGTATTTAACGTAAACTTGTATAATTAACATCCTGCATTCAACGCATGTACATAGAATAGCTGCGTTCACGGTCGTCGGAGCTTCAAGCCGAACTGATATGTCAATGATATGTCGATACGTGTGTAGACAATTAATTGTTGCCTTCAAGTGGAATTGACAGTTAAATTTGAACACATCTACGTGACACATCGAACTGACCGTGTGTAGGGCCCTTTTAAAGGTATTGCATCAATAATTTATTCTTACATTATCTTTTGTATTTCCTTTCAGTTTCAATTTAATAGAATCGCTCAAAACCAGGTTAGTGGATTGGTAAATAAACCGTAGCAATTGTTTTTTCAACATTTCTATATTTGTTCATTGTTTTCAGCTAAATGCTTTGTCAATTTTTTTCTCGAAACTGGTCTTAAATATAAGATAGTGGATTACCTGGCTAATACAAAGTAGTAGTTCATGTAGACGTCAAAGCCTATTTTAGTCCCAAATCTGAGTCAAAAATAACCGAAGTAATACTAAACCATACAGTCCTAACTGTGTAGTTAACAGACGCCTACACCAAGTATAGACCTGAACAAGAATACCCGTAATAATCCTAACCGTGTAGTTATACAGACATCCCACACCAAGTTTAGTCCTAAACCCAAGTTTAGGGCTAGGAATATCGATAATAAACCTAAACCGTGTAATTCGTACAGAACCTGAGCGCGTGAGTCGTTCGCAAGGACGGCCACGCCCTAGCAAACAAGAGGCGGAGGGACTCCCTGAGCCAGAACGAACAGTCCCCGCCCTAACTTAAATGATCTTGTGAACAATGTGACCAGGAAATCCTCAACTTATAATTCACCGGTTTTCCGCCGTCGCCGCGTCGTCCAGCAAGGACCTACCATCCTACATTAGCTTCACCGTAAAGTTTAGAGATATAGTTTCTGCATTGTTTTATAAGAAAATTATATGAGTTGTTTGTTCTACACCCTCTCTCACTTATCAAGCGAAATACAAATTGTTATTGAACAAGCATTACTCATTGCACACATAAATACTTATAACATAAAATAGGATTACTGGAACCAGAGTCCATTAACAAGTCCTTATTATTACCCCATAATTTGGCTATTATTCAATTTAAAACAAAGGAATATCTGAATGGGAAAATAAACTAAATTTATATTTAAAATTTCTAGTACTGTACAGATAATATTTGTCTAGATATTTATTTTAAGTAAACTGACTCTATAACTATTCTCCCAAATATACTATACTAACCTAACAACCAAATTAATATAATATAAATTAAATATAAAAATTGGTAACTAGGTATATTTATCTCTATATATAAAATTGAATGTATGTCTGTCTGTCTCTCTGTATGTCCTTTATGCGTTGCCAAACTACTCATTCGATCGCCATGAAATTTTAGGAAGTTGATCTATATGTGTCTGGGAAGGTTTTAGTGAAAAAATATTTTCGAAAACCCCATAAGTTTCCATTTTATGGCGTTTTAAATTTCTAATGTTAACCTTATGGAGAGTAAGTTTGTTTACAAATTGTCTACAATGAAAACATTTGATTTCTTAACTACAGCTGATTGGTTTACTTTCCATTATCAATACCGTATGCTTTACTATCCAATGCCATCTGAATCATTCATTAATGTTAAACTATGAAGTAAATGTGTACTGTAAAAAATGAACAGCTTTATTCACCACGTTAATAGTTAACGGTTTTGGGGGATTATGTATTTATATTTTTATTTTCTGTCTGATTAAAATCACGTGTTTATATGATAATTACAATGTTTATATAATTACGTTTATTATAATAATCAGCTGTTGTATATCTTTCCTATAAAAGCCTTATTACAGTTAGGTTTCCTTTGGGTTTGGATTGGATTTGAAAATTGTGAATTAATCTACTCAGATTTATTTGTTTTATGGGAATGATATTAATATGTTTCATCGTTTCAGTATTGTTATTCACTATGCAGCGACCCAGAATATATAACCTTTCACAATGAAGCCGTATTGCTATTCGACTTCAGAACATGGCCAATCTTTAAGTTAACATGTATTTACTGTGAGGCGTTACGAAGTTCGCCGGGTCAGCTAGTTAAGAATAAAATACATATTCCATTTTTGAAGACACTTATGCAAACTAAGGTTATTCCGTGTAACTTTTAAATTTATAATACATTATCGGCAAATTACATTAACAATAATAATTACCAATAGGCACGGTTCCGAAAACATCGGTTTAAAGGTTCTTAGATACCTAAGGGTTCTTAGATTTAAGACTCCCGTGCATGACCTTCAGTCAATTATTCCAATTCAATGTTAAAAAACTTTTGATGTCAATTTTGATACTAAAATCTAAACCGGCAGGTCTAGAAGTACTATTGATTTCCCATTATTTTTTACTAAATTATATGTTCGATGTACTCAAAAATTTAGTTTTAATGTAGAATATGAAATTAATGGACGATTTAAGATGTAAACTATGGATGAATTTGCTTTAAATTCTCATATGATTGCAATCATTTTTCTAAACAATCACAAAAGTTGTAAACTAAACACGCTCCACATATTAAACCATTCAGAAGTCAAGCTCTCTCAGTTTAGAGTTGGATGAGATTTCACAACCACAAAGCTTTTAATCTGTTTCCCAGTCGAGTGTTCTGGTTCAACGCCAAATCCGTTTTGTCAAAGCATTTGCAAAATAACAAACAAACACAGTTCTGCTAATATTCTACAAACGCATTGAAAGAAAATATACTGCTAACATTCAGTTCATACTTTATTCTTGGGTTTTTATTAATATTTTAATGTCAAATTATAGTGAAGATTTCATATTACGATAAAACTTCAGGATCTGAGTTATATTTAGGATCAGGAAAAATAAAGAATATTTCCGTGGAGACGAATTATTGATGAGCACTGGGTATGGTCACCCGATTTTTTTTAAATGGATTCCAAACCTGTCAAAGAAAGTAAGAGCTTGTTGTTAGTAGTAAGTATTTTCCTTTTGATAAAACAACTTAGAAGATTGTAATGAATGATTGTCAACCCTGTAGTGTATTCAATTGATAAGACAGGCACGTTATGAAGCTGACTACGCTAGCAAAAACCCACTACCTTATTTCGGTCGTTCATTTCGATAAAATTGCCACATACTCTGCAATATATTGCTGTATAGTAGTAATCAATATATTACTGATCATGAAGCTTACGGTATCATCGACTCACTCATCATGTGAAACATTCCCCTTTGGAAAGATACTTTACACGGAAAACTGATTAACGGTATTGTTACAATTATGTATTATTAAATAGTTGATAGTCTGGCAGATATAGATCCTTTATTTGTTTTCCAAATTTACATCAACATAAACATACAAAAACATGATTTCTCTCTCATATAATTCTAATAATCATAACATGTGACAAGACAAACATGTCAATCTAGCTATTACAGACCTGTTTCTTTCATATTTGGCAATAAACAATCAAGCAGAACCAAAAACGAAAAAAATTTACTGTGGAAGTTGCTATCTAACGTTCACCTAAACACTTTCTATAGAGTAGGAAACCAATATAGTTTCTAATACATTTTTCTGAATCTGTGGAACTACACGATAATAACGTCGCTATCATTGAAGAATTCCTTGAGAGGACATACCATTCAGATGTAAGTATATCACTGGGTTATTTCTAAAATGTCCCATGTTCCGCGATCGAATTGAAGGAAAATGCAAAAATCAAAAGCTATGAAAAAAAATCCAGGTCAAAAAATTCAGGTAAAATCCAGGTCTTAAAATTCGAAGGCATGATGATTAAGTTGACTACAGCCTTTAAAAAAAATTGAGTTTGACTTTGAAAAATCCATCCCATTAACCAAAACAAAGCGAGTAAAAAAAATTTAACTGTTATCTATAGGTTTTCAAGATTAATTTTTTTTCATACTCCAATTACTTAAAACACAAAAGATTTTTTTATTTTGTTTAGAACACCCCATGAAGAATTGTGTATCGTCTTTTGTGTCTTAAAAATTGAGAAATTTCTCCCAACCAACAATTTGGCTGAAATCAGAACAACTGATAACCCCTAATGGTTTGGCTAAATGGAGCGCTACATGGGTGAACCGCTTTACCAGTTATGATGTCTAAAAGTTAATCCGTTCTCTTTTCAATTCTCTTTCTTCTCTATAACAAACTAAACATCACACGACCTGATCAAGGACCAATTGAGGTCCTGATTGAGGTTTACGTGGCTCATCAATGCTGAACTAGCTGATATGGAACCATATTCTGAGTACGATCCACAGGCTGAAGAAGTCATTCTCTTGGAAGCGAACCCTAACAAAGCGTTACGTAACGGCACCGAAACAAAAGTTTCAACAAAGTTAGTTACAAAAAGCAAGTTACTAGTTACAACAAGCAGAAAAAACACTCTAACAAACAATTTTCAGGAATATAAATCGAGAGTATCTAAGCTATGATGAAGATTTTCAGTTTGGTCAAGGACCCTCAGTAACCCTTTTCATTTACTGATTCAGAATGAAATAATGAAACTATACGAGTATAAATAATTGTCATGGTAACTGGACAAATAACTGTTTTAGGAGACTTTTTATTCGCACTATGTAAATTGGGTGAATTTCTTTTAATATTATTTGAAACACTGAACATTGTTGGTACACGGCTACTGTGTTGACTATTCACACATATCTTTATTACAATATCAAGAAGACCTGGTAAAAAAATTAAAAATAATTAGTACAGTACTTATGAACTTATTTAAACCTTGCCCCCAGAGGGCAACACGGTCACGAAGACGATAGTGTCTAACAAGTTCACTAAACTGACGACAGATGCCTCCACCTGCCACTTCTTATTGAATTTGTAAATGCTTCGTGAATTACGACTTTGCCAGTTCTAGTGTTAAAGTTTGAAACAGAGTGGTGTTACCATTGCAAATCTCAGTGTTTCATATTCTTTTTTTCATTGGAAAAATAGATTAGCAATACATTTTAGGTGCAGCTTTATATGCTCTTTAAGAAATGCAATATTTGGAAAATTAAAAAAAACTATAAAGATATGGTTCGGAGATAGTGGTGTACCCCTTAATAGGTATTACACTCAACTTTTGTTTTTATAATTAAAAATTTTGTTGAGAAGAGCTGTTATGAAGAATAAACTCACTCATGTATGGAAAGGAAAAGTAAGAAAACTCACTCTAATACCAATTTTTGAAGCCTGGTGTTGATCAGAATCTCTGATTTTTTTTAGCATTAAACTAAATGTTAAAAGATGTGACTCCTGTAGTTGTGTAACATCGACTCTCTTGATAAGTCTTGATGCCATTTTTTCAAGTAAAGTATTTGACAAAATTCAGACTATATAAGTTTTCATACAGTAATTTCAAATGATTCACTTTATTACCAGAGCTTTGTTAATATAAAACGTATTATTGGGTATGCTTCCAAAACTATTCACAATTCTCCTAACTAATGTACGAGGCTAATTCGATACCATCGCGCTCAGAGAGCCACCAAAGCGTCTTTGGTTCTACTTGCTCCAATGGAATGGAACTTTCCCCATACTACCATACCTCTCCCTCAGGCAATAAAGTTCTATAGTCTTGGTACCTGAAGGTAACAAATCATACAAAACCCTACTATTTTTATGGTAAGAAACGTATATTCAATTAGTTATACTTACTTATTTTAGGCATCTGAAGATTAGAAGGTTGCATCAATAGTAACCAGTCAGAAGTATAACAGTTGAAACCGAACCACATCAAAATTCTGTTTGGCCAACATTTGATGTGTAAATCCAGGAGGAAGACTATAGTGGATTAATTTGCTATATACTTATCCCACGTTAGATTAGATTAGATTGTTTTGTACCAGTGCTCTGTATATTATGTAGATTCAGATTAGTTATGTATAACTAAACTACACAATTTATAGATTTATTTTTACGTTTTCCTTGAGATACGTTCTATATTTTTATGAATACATACCATTTTATGTTTCATACGGATTCCGAACATTGTACATTGTGAAAACTGTCTTAGAGCATTTGGAGTACCATATGGAAAAGGTTTGACTATAAAACAACATTTTAAAATAAGTCTTCACCTCAATCGCCTCAAATCGCCACCGCCTCAAAGGATTCGCAAACGTTTGAAGGCTTTGCTTCGTTATGGGTACGGGTGATGCGAGATGACTGTAAAACCAATTTTCAGCTGAGTAAAAAGAATAATATTATACACTGTGAGAATATTTTCACGTGTTATATTATTAAAATGAGGTCTATTATGTTCTTTTTCTTTCTTATACTAAACCTGTTATTATGATGATTTTTTTTTATTATCATGACTCAAGACAGAACTGCTACAATGTAAGTAACATAGCAGCTGATTTGTCTAAAGCGATAAAAATTGTCAACTACTAACTATTGATAAATCAGGTAATAATTTGTACGAATTTGTTTTATTTAATTTGCTGTATGACGAAAAATGTGCTGTATGTGTGTGTGTGTGTGTGTGTGTGTGTGTGTGTGTGTGTGTGTCTGTAAACGCGATAACCGTCGTAAAATTGGTCCAATCGAGACCAAATTTGGTAGGACGTGTATTTCTATATTATTTCAGACGAGTTTGTAGACCAGACATATCGGCCAATCGAAACGGGTAGTTTAGGGGAGGGGTTTGTTCTGTTTTGTTCTCAAAAATTGGGATTTTTGGGGTTTTCAAATGTAATTTTTAAATAAATTTAAATTTAATCTTTCACCATTAGAATCAGCTTAAAATACTACACAGTTTAGTTTAAGATTTTCTCTACCTCCAACGGTTACCGAGATATTAAAAAATCTACACGTTGTATTTTGGGGCTCCAATTATGGAGGATAAAAAAAATTTATATTTCACTTATCAAACAATATTTTTGGATTAAACTTGGTATTTACCTTCGTGTGGTTGAGGTTTTATGCTTCAAATGCTTAAAAATCATAGTGTATGTGTTTATCGTGGCAGCTAACCTGCATACTTTTTTCACATGTTAACCGTATAGAGAACAGGCAAACTCCTTTATTTATGGACAGATGTTGATGAAACTTGATATAAATGGCCAAAATAAAAATTGTTAACGATAGAAAACCCTACTCTCAGTGTTCCTCACAGCAGACCTGCATACTCTAGCTCATGTTAATCTTATGGAGAATAGGCAATAACTCTCATATTTATCGACAGATAATTATAAAACGTGTCATTTATTATTAATATTAATATTAATATTATTATTATTATTATTATTATTATTATTATTATTATTATTATTATTATTATTATGTTATTGATTTGGAAATTCACTGAGTATGCAGGTCTCCTCCGACGGGGATATATACTCACTCATTTAACAGCCTCGGCTGTTAAACTTGTGCTCGAATCAAAAACGCCCATTTTTAGTCCTAGCAATGAAATATATTGTTTCTTAAAAAGATAAATTGAATGAATTCCTTAAATGTCCGTCATCTTGGAAAATGTAAACTTAATTTTTATAATCACCGGTGCCGTCCAGTAACTTTTATTTTATTTTTTATAAATATGTTTGTTATACTTATAGTGGTTTCCTTATATTTTGTGTTTTCCAACGTCTTTGACATTTTTAACGTTTTGATAGGGAACGGTCTCAACCCCGGTCTTGTTGCTACCCAAAGTGTAACGATTGTTAGGAAGTATCGTTAGTTAATAACTGATGACGAAAATTGCATCTAGGTCCAGGTTCGATCCGGCGAGCTTCAGTTTTGAAGGCGGGCACTATAACCACTCAGCCAGTTTTGATGAAATAGGGTATGAAGTATTTATATTTAAATTCAATCATTGCACATGAATACGTAGTGTGCCTACCTATCTACAATTAGAGTAATACAGTTACTACGGTATAGCTTGTACAAACCCATCTAACTTAACCTAACTAGATTTTTAACTACGGAGGTAGGACTTCATATAGATGAGATAATAGCTATAACTGAAAGGAAATAATTAAAATTTACATTATAAATACTTAACCTTTTTATTAAGAGCTTTTAGATCCGTGGTATTTTTTTAGGTTTTAATGGTTTCGTCAACTTAAGCTTCGCCACTGACGAATAGCAAGTGATCCATTTGCCAAGAACAGTACTACTCTTAGCCAATAGACAAAGTGTTTAAAGCGTTTATAGTGTATCTCATCAATCAGATAATAACTTACTTTAAGGGTTTTAGCAATATTATAGATAGACCAAAACATTTTTTACGTTTTTCTATAATAAAAAAAATACCTGTAAAGAATTATTATATAGTTAATTGTTTATAATAGCAAGATAAAACTAACTATGACAGTAGGGAAGATCAGATTTTATTGTCAATCTTTACATTAGTATTAAATAGTACTAATTACTATAACAGTATTTAATTGAGTAACGCCTCATCAAAAAGTTTTAACAGATAAATTTCATAGTTGCCGTTAAAATAAAACTGGACAAAATTTCCAATTAGATAAATTTTACCACTACAATGAATGAAAACATGAAGTACTTTATTAAAGAAGTCAAACTCATTACTTAAGTGTTCAAAAGCAGTTTCGTTATTGAAGTGTTTTTAATGGAAGAAGCAAAACATTTCCAACAACATTAACTTAAATTACCGTTATCGATTACGAAGTTTTCTCATACCATTCACGCCACGCCCAAGTTGCAAGTTTGCAGCAAACTGTCTCTTGGGCTTAGAAACGTCCTCCATAAAACCGCGGTGATACTGACACTTCTGGCGAGTTACAGTCTAACGAACGCTTCAAAAGGTTAACCAAACGTTCTCAGTGGAATATTTGGTTTGAGTACTTTGTCTATATTGTCAAATTAATTAACTTTAACTATACATTCCATTACATAGTAGGGTGTTCACTCAGGCTGTATTTATAAAATGATTTACGATAGATAAAAAATTGCACATACAATTTCAATCAAATTGTATGGGCGATTTTGTTTGTAATGTCAGAAGGAAGAGAAACATTAATTTCATTATCATTATATTTTTATGCAGTAGAGCTACGTAAAGAATGTCAGTAGGGTTAAAGGATTCGACGAGTATGCTTTTTAAGCTTAATAATTTTTTAGAGAACATAGGACCTACTAGAGTAACAAGCTTAGATTCTTATATACCTAAAGATAAATAGAATTTATTAGGAGAATGTAAGTTACATGTCAATAAACCTCTTAAAACAACCAAATTTATCGGAAAAGCACACATTTTATCAGTATTGAATATTTATTTTCAAGTAATAACTGTTATTGTTTTATTAGACAAAAACTTGTAAGTCCTTCTCAAGAATTATTTCTCTTATTTTTATTTATGCAGCATAAATCTCATTTTGAACTTTTAATTGAAGATTGAAACTTTCCTTATCTACACTCACTGTACCAGAATAATTTAATTGTATTAACATCAAAGTTTTAATTTATTTGTGTATAATTATTCTGAAGAAAAACAACTATAGTGTTTGAATGTCTGTCATAAATTATATGTAATTTGAATGTTTAGAAGTACAGTGCATTTATTTAATATGAAATTAATACATTTTTACGATGAAGAGTGAAATGAGAATTATAATAAAAATAGTAATGAGATAAAAAATATATAGTGAACGCCTTTTTTATTTGAGCTTGATTAACAGTGGTTATCTGTGGCAATGCGGAGGAAGGGTTTGGTGTTCTTCACCTTCTGAATGCTTTGTTCGTGGCGCCGGTGCCGCTGCGCTGTTTCAAAGGACCTCTACATCGTCTACTTTGTTTGAGGACCTCGCAACTCGATGAGGAGGGTGGCTTTGTAACTTAACACAATATGCTAGATGGTTTCTATCTTTCTCTAATTGTTTTCTAATTCTCTCTTGTATCTGCGCCATAGGAATTTTACTTATATAAATACATTTTGAGACAAACCCCAGATGGATTAGGTAATCAGTAATCAGTAACAGCTAAAAACACTTATATATATATATATAACACTTACATAGCTTATATAGATATTGTCTATGTGTATTTCAATACCGGTGAAAAGAAAATGTTTGGAATTTAAAATGAGTTAGGAGCTCAAACATCTCAAACGATTTACCTTAAATTGATATGCTTTCCTACTATAATAATTAAACTATTCCTACTTTAATATTATGATGTATTGGGCCGGAATACCATTGGCCTGTTCTAAATATACGGTTCATTTTTATGAGTTTAAGCACGTGTTTTGACATGGCTATGTTATTTTTAGTTTTCTTCCTGCTGGTATACGTAGAAACCACCTTTGATAATTATTTTTCGTTCCGTCTTCATTAACATATGGGAGCGCTGAGTTACTCATTTGATCGAGATAAGCTTTACGAGTGACGTAACTTTAATCTGTAATTCCATAACACTGTAATGCTCTAACACACTCTAAAACCATACAGTAAAGCTTCAGTAATATAAAATGTTCATAAGATGTAAAAAATGAAATATGCACATACAGTAGTTTTGGTAGAGAGAATCTGTGAGAATTATTGATTTCAACTTACGCCAAAGCGTCTACAACTGATAATGAGTTTAATTAATTACCTTTCCTTTGACAACCTTTCCTTTGAGTTAACTTAATTAACTTGATGTTCAATTTGAGCTTGCCTCCTACACCAGAGTGAACACACTTTTTAAAAATAGTCCAACAATAAAGCGAAAATCTATGTTCTAGTTTCTTTCCCAAAGGGAATATATGATGGCTAAATTTATTTAAATATTATATTCCAATTACAGTTAGAATACTTTTATTTGTAAAGTTATAGCTGGCATTTTAATGTAAAAGGAGGTGTATTTTATTTAAATGTATAATATTAATACGGTGTAAAGGCATTGAGTCTGAATTTTATGTATTATAAAGGTTGTATTTGGTTTGAAGAATCAAAGTTAGCAAATTAAATGTAAAAATTACAAATATTGAGATTGAATACGTTGAAAACTAAATGTCTTTAAAACAGTTAATGTATACTTCAACTAATGTACTAATGTATACTTCAAGAATACCAAGGCTATTTTATGTTTTGTTAGAACCTAGCGTTTGGAAACCTTATTATTAGAAAACATAAGTAATTAATTGATAGCCTAATGATAAAATGGCAACCGGGTCTTCGACTAACGGCATTCGATCCGGCAAGTTTTGACGAGAATGTAAACCACCCAGACGTTCCCGTTCCTAAACTATCACGCAAGTAAAATATGTCTGCAAGTGAAATACCCCCGTCGCAGCAGAACTACATCCTCAGCGAATTTCCAAATCATTAAGATAATAATAATACATACATATGACGAGTTTTATCAATACCTGTCGATAAATATGAGAGTTATTTGCCTATTCTCCATAACATTAACATGGGAAAGAGAATGAAGGTTTGCTGCTGTGAGAAACATTGAAAATTGGAATTTCTAGCATGAACAATGTATACCAAGTTTCATCAACATCTGTCCATAAATAAAGGAATCTGCCTATTCTCTATATTATTAACATGGGAAAAGAGTAAGCAGGTTCGCTGCGATGATTAACACATAAACTATGGTTTGAAGCATAAATAGATGGATGTCAACCACATGAAGGTAAATACCAAGTTAATTCCAAAATATTGGTTGATAAGTGAAATATTAATGTTTCCTTATCCTCCTTTAGATTAACATTGGAGCCCCAAAATACAACGTGCTCTGTTTAGTTTTTTATAATATCTCGGTAACTGTTGCAGAGCATGAGAACTAAATTGTGTAGTTTTAAGCTGATTAAAAAGCTTAAATATATATATTTTATTGTTTTAATTTCTTTTGAATAATCTTCTTTTTGTAAGTGGTATGTCTAAAATTCTATTAATCATGGATCTGAATGCGGCTGTTTTATGTTTCCAAGGGTGATTTGAGTTGTGTGGTATTATGAGATCAGTTTGGGTTGTCTTTCTGTGAATTTTAATATAATATATATTAATATTAATAGTAAAATTATTATAATATTTATAATATAACGAAATCAAAAAAATTAAATTACGTACAAATAACGCAAAAAAAACAATTTTTAGTACAAACCTCCCCCCCAAACTATCTGTTCCGGTTGACCGATATGTCTGGATTACGAACTAGTCCAAGTAAATGAAGGAATCGTAACTTAAGGGCTTTACATTGCTGGTGATCTATTAGACTTAGGAAAATATAAATTCTTAGCGTGCTTACACATCTCTACCAAATTTTGGTATCGATAGGACCATTTTTACTAGAGTTTTCGTACAGACACACACACACACACACACACACACACACACACACACACACACACACACACACACACATATATATATATATATATTTTTTTTTTTACTTTTTAACGACTGTTTGTTTTTTGGCCTCTGGGCACCTCAAAACGAAAAATAACATGGTTCCGGGCTTAAGTATTGCTATTAAAACTACGGTAATAGCTTCTAACCTGTGGGAAATTCGCTAAAATGAATCAACAATGCGAATTTAGAGAGCCAACTACGGTATAGTTTAGTTTTCGTGTATGTTCGCCGCTTAACGAATATGATTGTATGATTCATCTGATTTATGGTTGTGTTATTGCTTTGCTTTTAATTGTCTCTTGGTTATTTTAAACCGTTAAAATGTACCTAGGCCTAATCATAATAATTACGTTATGCAACATTATTCCTCAACTTAAATTACAAATAAAGTTTAACATACTTAAAATTTAAAAATTTATAATGTCTGTATTTATCATAGGTTTACATATAGAACTTAGCATTTCTCAATCACTCATCATTGGCCTGAATAATTTTAAACTAGCGGTTTACAATCAAATCCAAATCAATGGAAAAAGAAATCATTTTGTTGTATTATAATCTAAACATAGGTCCTAGTTATTTTTAATTGTAAAAATACTTTTAACGTGAGTAAACTGGTATAGATTAAACTGTTATTATGAAAATGATTATGACAATACATAGTTCTATATAATGGCAATAGAATATTTTTCTTTGAACCTTTGAATCAACGTAGGAACGAGCAAGTTGCGGCGGTGCAGCCAACTGTCAAAACAAAATACTCACTCACATTATCTCCTAACGTTTAAACATGTGTATATAAACATTTTAGAAAATGAATACAATTAATTGATAATAAAGAATCATTTAATTTTAATTTTAACAGAGTAAAGAAAATTAATATAACCACAATATTTTTTTATAAAATTATAAAAGAATGCAATCCTCTGCTACTGTCCGCTACTGAGATGAAATCCTAATAAACATTATTTTAACGAATACTGATGGAGAAAGTCACATAGTTTAAACTGAAAAACATTTACACAAACAATCTTTGAATCAAATATTTTTTAAAATTAATATCATACTTTTTTAATATAGAATATTATACTTATTTTAATTTTATAGTTAAACGGCATATTTCATAATGTGCATACTTCGTTACAACAATCGCGTCGCATAGCCGTGTCGTCGCATAGCCGTGTCGCCGCATAGCAGCGTCGCCGCATAGCCACGTCGTCGCATAGCCGTGTCGTCGCATAGCCGTGTCGCCGCATAGCCGCGTCGCCGCATAGCAGCGTCGCCGCATAGCCGTGTCGCCGCATAGCCACGTCGCCGCATAGCAGCGTCGCCGCATAGCCGTGTCGCCGCATAGCAGCGTCGCCGCATAGCCGTGTCGCCGCATAGCCACGTCGCCGCATAGCCGCGTCGCCGCATAGCCGTGTCGCCGCATAGCCGTGTCGCCGCATAGCCGCGTCGCCGCATCGCCGTGTCGTCGCATAGCCGCGTCGCCGCATAGCCGCGTCGCCGCATAGCCGTGTCGTCGTAATATCAAAAGTTGATGTTTACTCAGCTGAGCGGCAAACATTGAAGGCCGCCTCTCTCACATCGCTGTGTGGACGACAACACCATTTACTCTTGTGTGTATTTATCAGTCATAAAGACTAAATAAATATCTTATTAGATACCAATTTTAAAACAAAAGACAATTACTGTCGGCGAAAGGAAAGCTGGCCTGAGTCATGACGCATCATATTAATGTATTGCGGGAAGTATACACACGTTTTGCAGGCACTTAAACTTAAATGTTACGTAGTTTTTGGAGTGGATTTTAAAGAGGTTTTTTAAGGCACAAGAGGTAAGTTCGTTAAGTTTTATTTACTTTTATTATACTATTATTTTTCTATACTATGCTATTTAAAAACACTTTTATTTAATCAATTGTATACGGACAAATATATTATGGATTGAACATATTTTAATGTTCAATTATCTACATATTAAACATTATATTTATGTATATTTGAAAATAAAATATAAAAACTAAGTTAATACTTATGTCGCAGCAACTATAATTCCCAGTTGTAAAGTTAATTTCTAATTGTAACGTATATTCATACATCAAGGCATTGGATATCAAATAATTGATCAAATGTTTTCGTTGGCTTACAAGAACGAGGGTTTGAATATTTTATTTTCTAAGTTTAAGTATAATTCCATGGTAAGAAGCAACTCGCCAAATATCAACTACATATTTCCTATAACAAATAAACCCTAGAAGATACGCGTGTTAAAAGTTATTAAAGGTAGCTATTTTTGTATAAATATCTACTTTTTTCAGTCATTTTTATTTCTAAACAAGTAATATGCCACTAAGCGTCCTTACCGATGTGGCAACGAAAGCCCTGAACTCTATGACTCCGTCTTTATGGAAGAAGTATTGTGAACACGTATATTGGACCAAACATGGCGTGGCGTGATGGAAGACGCGGTAGACGAGATATCCGCCGTTTAGGAGACGAAAATGAAGATGACACTTCAGACAATGAAAATTTCAACTTTAATCTAAAATTTTACCACAACTATTACCAAAAATTGTTATTATTGCAACATTCTATTAACTGTATAAAAATTGTTTTCATAAACTAATCATCAGTTTAGTGAGAAATTTTATATTTACATGTTATTGAAGTCATAAAAGAATGGAATATCTAAAATCCACATTAGACAATCATTATTTAACAGAACAAAAAAAACGACTTTATATCATGCAAAATAAACAGAAAATGTACCCTCCTATTGGTTTTTCAATTCGCCGCCAGATCACGCCAACGTCGAAATGTATATAGGAACGCCTTCCATTGTCAGGTAGGCAAGGGCTCGGGGATCTTCTTTCCTCTCACTGACAGTAATATCTACTAAGGGTGGAATTAATAGGAATTTTCAACGTAGATGGTTTGAACAATAGTCTCCTAATTGTCATGACAGTTATTTTAGATTAATCATGAAATCACCAGAAATTCACCGATGAAGAATCGTGTCGAAAAAGCCATGATTCACTAGATTCATGTAACCTGTTTACAATTGTATGCATGATACAAATCATGCATACAATTAATTGTAAACAGGTTACCATCAAGATCATTACAGGTTGAAACATCAATACAGATTGATGTTTCGTTTCGTTTTTTTTACATTTCTAACAATTACACTACTTTGTTGACATGGTAAGACCAAAATTTGAAACGGAAGTGACGTCTCACGGTTATAAAGAGAGGCATATTCATGATTTAAGCTATTTCCTTAATGGAAGTAAATAAATTTCTTTAAATCCATAATTCAACAACTATTACCATTTATATGTTCCTCGCTAGGTGTAAGCCTGTTCTTTGTACGGGTTGGATTCAGTAAAAAAGAAAAATTATAATACCAAAATGCAAACCTGAAATCCTAAACAAATCAGTACAAAGAAAATAAATTGATACCCGGCTTTATTAGCATTACATTACAATTAAATAGATTAGAACATGTATTACCATTATTGAAATTAGTTACGGTATTGTTAAAATAACTTTTCAATATAGTGTAGTATGATTTCGAAATGGGTTTAAAATCACGGACCAATTTAAACTGACTAACTAATATTAATTCAAATTTGGCAGGTGTTTTTTTCTTTCTTTTAAATCATTCAACTACAAAGACAGCTGATTATTACCAGTTGGTAATTCATTGAAAACTGAAAGCAAAATGCGACTATCATCGCGTAAAAGTAGATTTGTAAAAATTTGTTATTTACTTTTCAAAGGTTGGCTAGAATTAAAAGTATTGAAACCCCTTCTATGGAATCTAGAGAATGCATGAAATAGGTTTCATTGTTATCAGTTCTCCCGTTTTTTTTTTGTTTTTTTAGAAGACGGCGTGAAATGCCTCTTGAAGCGTCACAGACAAACAGACTGACGGACAGGCACAAATTGAGATAAGACATGTTTTGACTTCTCTGACGCATGAAACGTAAAAATAACTAAAAAACCAATAACTCTGAGTAATGTACAGACAAAACTCTAATTGTATTTGAATAGATAAACGCATAAACTAGCCATCATATGGTATATATATATATGTGTGTGTGTGTGTATTTATTTATTTATTTAGTAATTTATTATTTATTATTGCTTTAATTGGGTTAAATTAACCCATCTAGCTTTAAGTTTGCAAAATTTCAAGAGAATTAGAGAAGCAAATAGTAATAGTGTATCATACATATAATACGAATATATAACTCGTTCCTGCATTTATTAAATTTATTTAACATTATTTTACACTTTTTATAACAATCTGAATTCATCTTATCATAAAACTGCCAAGAGACGTCTAAACACTCCCTTGAACAGCTGATTTACAGAACCAATTTGACGCCATTACGCTCTGAGGCAGTCACACAAAGCACCATTAAGTCCACTTAGTGTCATTGAACGGGAACTTTTCTCATTCGCTCCTAGCCAGCCAGCGTAATCAGGAAAGTGAAGTCTTAGTGCAACTTGTTATCCTCCAATTTTAATGTTCTTATTGTTTTAATGCTATATTATATTCTCACAGATATCTCTATAAAATATACATTTGTTCATTATTAGCCTTAATGCATTTAAAACATAATTCAATTTCACTTATCAATAGTTCATGTGCAATATTTCTCCTACCAAGTTTCAGGAAAATGTACACCAAAAATGTTTGTATTTACTTCCCTGTTGGACATAGGTTAGATCATAGATATTTCTAAAGGGAATGTTTTTATTTCATCTAAACAGCTGTTCTTATAGCCAAACTATGACGTCACTAACCATATGACGTCACTTACCAAATGACGTTCAAATTTTTGTCGCGGAAATTTTCAACAACCCATCCCCCCCAGAGCTAAGATATATCCACGTCAAAAATGTACAATTATAAAGTTATACTATTGAAGACTTAACTAGAATAGTGACTGGAATATTTTGTATTGATTGAAGTGGATTGGCGATCGTGTACTAGATGGTTCAGCCACTTAAAAAAAATTCTTAATCTTGTTTTATATTTAGACTCCAAACGAGGGAATCCAATAAAGACTAATTGCCATCCTCTACAAATCAGAGTGGAATAGTATATTTCATTTTGGGTCGGAAGTGATGCTTTTTGTGCGAGCTCAAGGCTCATAATCAAGCGGCCAGGCGGGGTGGTAATTTTAGTGAATGTCGAAAATACACTTTGGTTCCGTGTAAGTAGGTCTATTTTCTTGACAGTGTTATTTTAGTTGAGCCATGAAAATCACTAGAAAGCCACCAAAGATTTTTTTTGTCAAACTTCATAAAATAGGTAACAACACTCCAAAAGTGGTTGCTTACTTCTTATTCTTTCAATTACAACTTTTAAAATATTGTAAATGATCAAGTGATTATCTGTTGGTTGTGATCGATACTAATAATCGATTATCGCTTTCGAAACTATTAATAGCTTACCAATATGCGTATTTTAATATGCTCTCATTTGTAATAACGATGAGCTGATGATTTCAACATAAGCTTACTCTTTCCCTCCCTAGTGTGGGCAAGGATTACTTTCGACCCACAATAATTATACAAAATAAACAAACGATAGATTTTGCAGAAGTATGATGAACAGATTTTTATTATTGCAACGCTAATGAAACGTGTTATTTAATTAGCAGGAAGGGTCTTCAGATGTAAACAATGAACAATTTCCATATTTTAGGAGGGCGGTGATTCCCTGCTCATTTGACTTTCGGGGGGGGGAAGATTACAAAACGAGGGAGAGCCATCAGCTCTGGAATCTGCTAATTTTTAATTTTACTTTATTACGCCAGGTAACTTAATTACTTGTTTTGTTTTGTCAAAAACAATAGTCGTTATAAATCATATATATATATACGTGTGTGTGCGCGTGTGCGCGTGTGTGTGTGTGTGCGTGTGTGTGTGTGCGCGTGTGCGCGTGTGCGCGTGTGCGCGTGTGGGCGTGTGCGCGCGCGCGTGTGTGTGTGTGTGTGTGTGTGTGTGTGTGTGTGTGTGTGTGTGTGTGTGTCTGTGTCTGTGACCATGTCTCGTCAAAATGGCCCGATCGAGTCGTCCAAATTTGGTAGGGACATGTATTCCTACATTTGCTCGGACGAGTTCGTCAACCAGACATATCGATCAATCGGAACGGGTAGTTTGGAGGGGTTTGTACTTAAAATGAGGTTTTTGCGTTTTTCATATGTAATGAAAAACATTTTAAGTTGCATATTTTTATATTTCACCATCAAAATCTGATTTAAAAAACTACACATTTAGTTCCTTAAAGTTTTGCTATATATCCAAGGGTTAAAAAGATATTAAAAATTCTAAATTCAGTACATTGTATTTTGGAGCTCCAATTTTAATCTTATGGAGAATAAAGAAAAATTCATATTTTACTTTTCAACCTTTAATTTTTGATGAAACTTGATATTTACTTTATTATTGCTTCATGTGGTTGAGATCCATCCATGTATTTTATGTGTTTATCGTGGCAGCTAACCTGCATACTCTTTTCCCATATTAATGATATAGAGAAGATGCAAACTCTTTTATTTATGGACAGATGTTGATGGAACTTGGTATAAATGGTCAAAATAAAAATTGTTTATGCTAGAAACACTTACTTTTAGTGTTCCTCACAGCAGAAAAACCTGCATACTCTTTCCCATGTTAATCCTATGAAGAATAGGCAAGTAACTCTCATATTTATTGATAGATAAAACTTGTTATATATTATTATTATGTTATTGATTTGGAAATTCACTGAGTATGCAGGTCTGCTGCGACGGGGGTATTTTGACAGTATTAAAGATGGACCAAAATATTTTTACGTTTTACTATACTAAAAAAATACCTGTAAAGAACTATTATACAGTTTTTTGCTTATCCAATACTATAATACGAGCAAGGTTTGTATATATATATATATATATATATATATATATATATATATATATATGTGTATATATGTATATATATATATATATATATATATATATATTTGCACACGGATCTCGAAAACGGCACCGAGGAATTTCTTTAAATTTTGGAAATAACTAATTTCCGAGTAGAAAATAAGTTCTAGATAGGTCTAATGTCCAGGAAAATTCGTGTTTTACTGTAATATTAAGTTTAAAATCTAAAAATTTAACATTACGCTTATGGAGAATCAAATGTAAACAATACAAACCAAAACAGCTGTTTATAACCGTTTGACAGTTCTTGATTGAAGACTGCGGGGAACAATATAGATGTTATGCATTAATATTTATTTTATGAATTAAATAAATGCAAATTTATCAGGCTACTAAACAATTTGTAAAAACTTAAGGATAACATAGCTGTGCGAAATAAAAGCAGAAAAAAAGTATTTCCAAAATCTTCCGTGTTTTGATAGAAAACGTATTCGTTGTATTGCTTTAAGCCACTGTAACAAACCAATTAATTGATGTAAATTAAATTTCTCTTTTGCTTTTCAATCCTCATTCCGTTTATAACAAAATCAGTTGATCACAGGCTCATAATAACGGTATGGATAATTAAACAGTAAATGATCGGCTTTGGCGAAAAGACGTTAAACGGCATCGCTCAATTAACGTCGTAGCCGAGTTGTAGCGTGTCGGCCTGAAGAACTATAGGCCGCGAGTTAGTTCCATACCCACTAGGGACGATACTTTTTGTTCAGTGCTATATTAATTATGGTGTATTAAATCGGTTTTATTTCAACCACATAAATGTTTTCATTGGGCAGTAAATTTGTTTTAATTTTGCTAATTAACTTGTAAAAACATGTCTTATTCTATCCGAGCAAAGCTCGGTCACCAGGTACTAATAGCATGATAAAACTAACTATGATATTAGGGATATCAAAAATTATTATCATCAATCTTTACAATAGTATTAAATAGTAGGCCTACTGATTACTGTAAAAGTATTTAATATAACTCCTTTTTTATGGATATATGTTGATTAAACTCGGTAGAAATTGTCAAAAATAAATTTCTTTACGCTAGAAACGCCTACTTTTAGTGTTCATTAGAGCAGCAAACCTGCATACTCTCTTCCAAGATAATCTTATGGAGAATAGGCAAATAACTCTTACATTTAATGACATTTATTCATAAAACTCATATATATTTATATATTATTATTATATTTTTGATTTGTAACCTCTCTGAATACGCAGGTCTTCTGCAACGGGGGAATTTAAATTCCATATACTTATTATGAAAAGGGTTTGACATTTTACGGTCAATAAATAGTTTAACTCTCCATAAAAATAAAAATAAACTGTTATATGATAAACTTAATTAAAAAAGTTAACTTTTTTCATTTCAAATCTGCAAAATAAGTGTTACTTAAAATGTACATAAAATAATTGTACTTAATGTAATGTAATTGTAAATAATTGTAATTAATGTGTGTCATTAAATAATCAAAATCACAAAATTAAAAAACTTTTAATATGGCTATCCTCTAAAGGCCATATTAAAATTAAAATGTTAGCTTGAATATCTCTGCATTGAAGTTAACATAAATCCAGCTGATCATTTAAAATTGGAAAGTAGATTATAACTTTAGCATTTTTCAATCTCTAATTAAAACGAGAAAACATTGATGTAAAGGTAGAATGATATTAATATTCATTTCCAGTGATGGAAGCAGGGCGCAATCAGCGCGCCTACAACTGTCGTTTAGCTCAATTACTGTTATTGATCCCAAACTTTTCCAGTGATGGAAGCAGGGCGCAATCAGCGCGCCTACAACTGTCGTTTAGCTCAATTACTGTTATTGATCCCAATATTTATCGCAATCAGCGCGCCTACAACTGTCGTTTAGCTCAATTATTACTGTTATTGATCCCAATATTTATCGCAATCAGCGCGCCTACAACTGTCGTTTAGCTCAATTATTACTGTTATTGATCCCAATATTTATCGCAATCAGCGCGCCTACAACTGTCGTTTAGCTCAATTACTGTTATTGATCCCAATATTTATCGCAATCAGCGCGCCTACAACTGTCGTTTAGCTCAATTATTACTGTTATTGATCCCAATATTTATCGCAATCAGCGCGCCTACAACTGTCGTTTAGCTCAATTATTACTGTTATTGATCCCAATATTTATCGCAATCAGCGCGCCTACAACTGTCGTTTAGCTCAATTACTGTTATTGATCCCAATATTTATCGCAATCAGCGCGCCTACAACTGTCGTTTAGCTCAATTATTACTGTTATTGATCCCAATATTTATCGCAATCAGCGCGCCTACAACTGTCGTTTAGCTCAATTATTACTGTTATTGATCCCAATATTTATCGCAATCAGCGCGCCTACAACTGTCGTTTAGCTCAATTATTACTGTTATTGATCCCAATATTTATCGCAATCAGCGCGCCTACAACTGTCGTTTAGCTCAATTATTACTGTTATTGATCCCAATATTTATCGCAATCAGCGCGCCTACAACTGTCGTTTAGCTCAATTACTGTTATTGATCCCAATATTTATCGCAATCAGCGCGCCTACAACTGTCGTTTAGCTCAATTACTGTTATTGATCCCAATATTTATCGCAATCAGCGCGCCTACAACTGTCGTTTAGCTCAATTACTGTTATTGATCCCAATATTTATCGCAATCAGCGCGCCTACAACTGTCGTTTAGCTCAATTACTGTTATTGATCCCAATATTTATCGCAATCAGCGCGCCTACAACTGTCGTTTAGCTCAATTACTGTTATTGATCCCAATATTTATCGCAATCAGCGCGCCTACAACTGTCGTTTAGCTCAATTACTGTTATTGATCCCAATATTTATCGCAATCAGCGCGCCTACAACTGTCGTTTAGCTCAATTATTACTGTTATTGATCCCAATATTTATCGCAATCAGCGCGCCTACAACTGTCGTTTAGCTCAATTATTACTGTTATTGATCCCAATATTTATCGCAATCAGCGCGCCTACAACTGTCGTTTAGCTCAATTATTACTGTTATTGATCCCAATATTTATCGCAATCAGCGCGCCTACAACTGTCGTTTAGCTCAATTATTACTGTTATTGATCCCAATATTTATCGCAATCAGCGCGCCTACAACTGTCGTTTAGCTCAATTACTGTTATTGATCCCAAACTTTTCTCATCCCGTTTCCCTTCACGATTCCAGAAAAAGCCAAGTTTTCACCAAATTCTTGTTTTATAAAACCAACTTCTTGGTTGACGAGAATGCTGAATAATAGTACCGTATAATTAAAAGTTTATGATCAAAATAGCGATAAAATATGTTAGGATAACATTGATATCGAGTAAGGAAAGCTGATTGTTGGGTATTATACGTTGAACCTTTTTAATTTTTTTTACTAAATCTTCTTATCAAATAATCAACAACCAATAATATAACAAAATTATCAATTCCCTAAAATTATATTTTCTCTAATGTTAAACTAATAAACGATTTCTTTTTTTTACTCATAAACCTAAACATGCACATTACGTAGCTTCTACAAAAAAAATTTATAAAAAGATTTTCATAGATGGATAGACCAGTTTAATGTAGACCCTTTCCCAAACTTAAATTGAGGTAAATCTCTTTGTAAACTGAAATCTAAACAGTTTACACATTTTATCATGATAAATATTTTTAATTAAATATTTTTAGTTAAATTTTTAATTAAGACAGACTATAGTAAAAACAAAATTATTAAACTAATAATTATTATTTCTTGTCATTTTTTAAATTTCTTGTTTATTTTCTTTCATTATTCTTATAGTCGGTCAAGTTTAATAAATATGTACCGATGAAAAGAAAGTAAAAGTTGCTACGTGCATAAGTACAAGGGACAGTGAAGTTTATTGCTTAAATCAATACAGAATACATACACACATACACACTCACACTCACACACACACACACACACACACACACACACACACACACACACACACACACACACACATACATACATGTATACCCGGGGTAGGTAGTGTCCCTTGGTAGGCTATAAAGTTTTTAAGGAAGGAAATTAAAACAATCGCTATTTAAATATTGTACCTAGTTATACACATAACCTAAGTAAACTGTCAAAACAATAATGGTTTCATAAAAACCTTTTGAGCTTTCAAAGTTACTTGGCAAATTCCTTTAAATCTGAACATGTCTGCTTTACAAATTCCTCATTTATAACCCTAAAGTCAAAGATTCTTAAGATATTTCTCTAATGATGGTTTATTTAAGTGATTTTATGATTCTATAGCACTTATTGTATAATACAAGTTCTAAAATAATTAAAATATCTATCTACTACATCTGTAAAGCTGCTCCACATGTGAAAATTTTTATCAATACGAAACAATTTCCGTATTTTCTTGGAGGGTGGAGATAACTCGGTTTAATTTAAAGGGGAGATTTATGATGGAATTAGGGTGATGCTGAGTTAATATTTTGTGGGGAAGAAAAACTCTTTGTTCGTTTACATATTTATGAAATACTGCAACAACCAGTCTTTCTCGTTTTCGCCGAGGGGAATAAATTTAACCAGGCTACAACTTCACACTTAAAACATTTGAGCGATATTTCTCTATATAAGTGAATAGGAATATGTACAAAATACGGATATACGCTTTGTGTGAAAATAAAATACATGTCTTTGTGTTGTATAAGCAGGATCGGGTTCTGGGATAGCTCAAGATATCCAATATCCTTGTAGACACGGTTTCAAAACTCCGAGACCAATAGATGAGAACTGATAAAGGTTTTCCCTCAGTGATTTGTTGGTTCAACAGATATATGAATCTAACCTAAAAAATGAATCTAAAATGTTACCGAAAATAACTCAGGGTTTAATTGATTAAGGTCATTTAAATCATTGCCCTGTTTTTACATCCAACGTAAAAGTACATTAAGTTGTTTCCAAAATTTCATTAGACATTAGACCTATCTAGAACTTATTTTCTACTCAGATATTAGCTATTTCCAAAATTTAAAGAAAATCGTTAGAATCCTTTTCAAGATCCGTGTGCAAAAAAAAAATATATATATATAAAACTTGCTCGTATTATAGTAATGGATTAAGCCAGCTATAACCATTCGGTTGTAACTACAGGCCTACGTACTTTCAACCCAAAAATGTAGTCCATCAATTCTCACCAATTATTGACGCCTATCATTCCATGGTGACGACTCCATAGTGACTCGGCGCCATAGTGAAAAACTATATGAATTGATCTACTCTGGACCAATTGCATGGTCCCCATTCAACTGTCCTCAGATTCACAAGTACTGATGAAAACCTAAATGTCATATTATCTCAAACAAAAGTGAAGAACTTCCATAGTATAAGTGGAAGTTAAATTAACGAGTCTTAAGAACCTGTCTCGATTATAAGTGATTCATTGAACTAAACAGATTCCTGATTCATTAGGATTAAGAGTTCGTAGTACAGTTTCGATTAAATAATTTGCCAGTTTAATTTCCGTTTCCACACGCTACAAACTAAAATTCAGTCTGAGCGTCTGCAACGTTTGGTTTAGTACCAATTACAAATCTTCCCTGGAAACCGTTGGCCGAAATCTCATTATCGGCCAAGTTGAATAACAAAGCCGGCTGACACGTTAAGTGAACAGAATGAAAACGTATTAATTGAGTAGTTTAAGACTTCCAAGTCTCTAGAGACTTTGCCAGATGAGACACTTTAGTCATTATATGACTAAATTGATATTTATAAAGTATTGATATTTATTTGTCAAACTAGCAGTTTAAGGAAAGTTTATTGAATATAAAATTCATTTCACCTCAACCTATTGAGGTGAAAGTCGTACTTTGCTCTCTGAGTATTAAAGTAGGCTACTACTTTCCATCTCTCGGTACTCTCTGCCACTTTTAGTACCTAGGGAAGAAAGGTAGGCCCTAACAACATGTCATAACAATGACATAGGGCGGATCCGAAAACACTCCGTACACCAATAGATATAGCGAAAATTGAGCATCATACAGTTTGTTGGGGTGGTACCACTGTCTGTTGCGCCTGTAGTGTTTAATGAGCGTCAGCCATTTCGTTTGTTGACATTTACCCAAAATCCCATGTTTCTTGTAATTAAGTTTGAAATCTAAAATTCTACATTAAGCTTATGGATATTCAAAAGTAAACAATACAAATTATAACATCTGTTTATAGCCAATTGACAGTTGTTGTGTGAAGATGATGGCAACAACGACAATAAAGCAGTGAAGACGCCGTAGCTCAGTGCTAGCGTATAGGATATGAGATGGATCCCCTACCGGAGAAATTAAATTTTTGTTCAGTAAATGAGTTTATTCAAGCCAGTAAAAAAGTTGTTACATATTTTACCCCAGTTTCACTTTAATCCCTTGTTACACAAATAACAATTAGTTTAAATAAGTAACAAAGTGATTTATTTTTGTAAATGAATAACTTTTACGAGAAGAATACGATTTATATTCGATTAGCATGTTTTACTTACCATTTCATACATTATTCATTACATTATTGTCACTTTTATATCATGTAAGAGGTCTACTGCAATATTATTAAAATATATAAATCCTGAAATGTTAATCTGTTAGTTATAATAAAAATCAAACTATGATTTTCTTCTGAATTGAAAAATGCTTCTAGCAATGTATGGTTATAATATGATTTATGAAGTTTGAATACAAAAGTATATAACTACAGTATATGAGTATTATACGTTTCACAACAGTATAAATGTGGGCGAGACAAAGTGCATATTTTTGTGTTAAGGTTGTGAAAACACTCGTTCTTTGTTTCGAGTTAGCGGAGGTAAAGCCAATGTTAAGTGAAGACGAAGGGTGGAAAGGAGATCTCCTTGTTTGTATGAGGAAAAGAAACTTTAATTTGGGTTTTCTTTCTTTCAAGCTCAGATTTAAAGCAAGGTTTTTATTTATGATTTTTATAATATCCTGGGAGGGAACTCAAACGATTGAATCTGATATTAAATTCTTAAGTAACATGAAACCTAGCTGGTTCGGACGTTAGCTTAAATCAGACTAATTTTATATTACCCTTGAAATATTTTAAAAAGTTGATCTTCATTCTCCCGAGATTTAGAATTACCTGGGGAGGTTTTAATGTCAATCTATATGCCAGTAGTATGAATAATACTAAAACACTTTTAGTAGTTGTAGTATTCAGTTCATGTTTTTAATTTCTCTGGTTTGGCTATGAGAAAAAAACAAAATACTCGTAGAATGTGGGTCGGCGTCTTACGAAAGTCTTACAGAGTGTTTGAAAAGTAAGTTGCACCCTCCTTCACATTTTTACTATTTAATATATTTAAAACAGGTTTGCGGTAAACTTCTCCTACATTAGGGGCTACATTGATGGTTATTATTTTGAAAATTTGCACCCTTAGGGATAGTGGGGGTAGCTCAAATATAAACCCCTCTCAATTGAAATTATCAATCTCAAATAAGCAAGACAACATTTTTGTTAAACGATTGCATAACAAAAATGTAATCTTGGGTCCTTAAGATTAGAAAATAGGTCTTCTATTTTTATAAAATAAACATGTTATTTCTTAGGGGAAATGGATCCAGATGGTTGAATAATAAACCCCAAGATTGCAGCTTGGGAGTGCGCCATAATTTATGATACCTCGTGTCGATCACGCTGGGACCCGTTAGCTTGGAAGGAAAGCTCCAATTATTTATTACCTATACAGGGTGATCGAAGTTACACGCCCCTTGACTTTTTTATTATTTGGTTTACTTAAAATCTGTTTACCGTAAATTCCTCCGATATATGGGGGGCTATATTGATGGTTATTTTGAAAATGTGTACCTTTAGCTGTAGTGGGGATGGAGGTAGCTCAATATTTTAAAATGTAAAGCCCTATATAGTGACCCCTCATTTTAAAGAGTTTCTTAAAAGAAATAGAATAGCACAAATATGGGGTTGATATGTTACCTCTAACCAAAATTCGTAGCAATTTAAAACATTTTAAATGTTTTAATATAAAAATAATTTTTATGAGCTTTCAATTTGTATTCCGGCAACATTTGCTCCTGGTCAGATTACTGCTAATACGTTGTAGTTAGTGTATGGAAAATACCCAACTGCCCACAAGCACTGTTATCAGCAACTTTGAAAGCTTTCCTGGAAATGTACATCTTCAATATGGAATCTCCGAGTAAAAGCTAAGTCATTCTTGGAACAGCTGTTTAAAATTTTTCAGCTGTGACTAACAGCTAATATGTAAATCTAGATATTTTATTATCAATTTTTGTTCAATACACCGTTGCTTTTTCGAGTTTTGTGTTTTGATTTGGATGTTTTTAAAAGTTTCAGCGTGCAAGGAGTCTTTTGGATGAGATCAGGACCGGTCGTCCTAGCACAGATAAATTAACAAGAGCAGGCGTTTTAGCGGGGTATTCGGTTGATTCTCAACAATCAGCAAAAACATAATTTAAGTTTGTGGTCAGTGCAAACAGTTTAAAGACCCACAAATTCCATCCATACAAGACTGCATTAGTCCAAGAACTGCATGAAGATAAATTCAATGAGAGAATTGAATTTTGTGAAATAATGATATAGAAGTTGGAATCTAGAGAAATTTCTTCTTTCAACATAATTTTCTCTGACGAGGCTTCATATCAACACAACTGACACCTTAACCGTCATAATTAGGTATTGGGCACAAAAGAACCCTCACTGGAACAGGGAAGGCCATACTCGACACCCGCAGAAAACTCAATGTATGGGCTGGAATAATTAGTGACTTTATCATAGGTAATTTGATCATAAACGTTCATTTAAATGGCACAGCATACATTGATATGATGAGAAAAGAAATCATTCAAGCTTTTAATAACGTAATAGAAAAAACCGAAACGACAGAGGGAGATCCAGTTTCCAACAGAGACACAGTGTTCTTCCAGCAAGATGGAGCTCCTCCACACCACTATGCTAGAGAGGTAAGGTACGCTTTAAACACTGAACTTCCTAATCATTGGATTGGTCGAAGGGGAAGTATTTAGTGGCCTATCCGTTCACTAGACCTGAATCGGTTAGTTTTTTTGTGGGGTCATTTAAAGTCTGTGGTTTATGACTCACAGCCAAGACCCCTAGAAGAATTAAGAGGAAGGATTGCGAGTGAATGCATAAAATTAAACAAACAAACTTCCCAAAAAGTAATAAACATGATTGAAAAAAGATTACACTTCTACATGTAGATACAGGGAGAGCAATTTAAACATATAAAAATCAAACGGTATCAGTGGACTGACACATACTTTGTCCCTTAACTAAATTAAAAAAACTAAGGGTAACACCATCCTCAGGTGACCAACCCTTGGAACTAAGGGTAACACCATCCTCAAGTGATCAGCCCTTGGTTGGAACTAAGGGTAACACCATCTTCAGGTGACCAACCCTTGGAACTAAGGGTTACACCATCCTCAGGTTACCAACCCTTGGAACTAAGGGTAACACCATCCTCAGGTGACCAACCCTGTAAACAAAGGGTTACACCGTCCTCAGGTGATCAATCTTGGGAAGTAAGGCCAATTATTCTGTTTTAATCCATAGTTACTTTAATACCTCTACTTGGTTTGAAATGTTAGAAAGAAATTACAATATTAGTAGGTCTCTTTAGTTCAGATACCCTGACGCATTATGTTAGAAACTATTATGGTTGGTCAATTTTTCTTGCGCTTGACGAAAGGAAGATTATTATGAAGTTAAGGAATAGGCTTTTAGCAACGGTATAAAGCAGATCATAAGCTCTAACCGGACGGACGTGTTTACAATAGACTCAGTAGAGGTTTTATGGACACGTGCCCGCCGCGTTACTTGACTATAATGGGTATTTATTGCTAATGGTAGGGGAGATAAAGTGATTACAGGGTAATGACTCGTAGTGGTAACGAGGATCTGAGTGTCGATGATGGTGCGATGTCGATGTCTCGATCGATATATACCGACTGAAACACTGGTTGACACGTATTGTCAAAAGCATGCCTGTGAAAGGCATTCCTTAAGGGTGTTACTTTTACCTCCTCACAGCATTTCATCATTATCATCATTTCATTTCATTCAACATTATCGTAATACTCTACCGGTTAACGTGATAACATCTTAGACGGTTTGACTTTCATTCACCATTGTAATTTATATTTTACTTCTTTCATTATGAACTCGGCGGATTTCGTCAAACTTCTTATTCTTCCTGTGAGTATTTAGCTGTTCGTATCTATATCACATTAAGTAGCCATGTAATCAGGTGATTATTTTGTGAAATATATTTTTATATTTAATAGGGATGTATAATAAGGAAAGCTAATGAGATACTGTACACCATGGACTTTAATGGTGGTCTGTGATGCGGTATCGGATAAATTACGACTGATATTAAACTGCACTAAAGCTCAAATAAGTAGCTAATAATTAAATTCTCAGTTAACTCTTGGCAAAACAAACTACGTATATTGAAAGATTAATATACGTATATGAAAATACGTGTATCAACTTCAAACTGGAAAAACTATTTATAATAACAATAAATAAACATTTAAAAAATTAAAAATTGTCATAATAATAATATTTATTAGTATAAATTACATAGATAAACTTCGTATCACAGTAATAGTTACTTGTTTAATAAACGTGACACAGTAGAATATAATTACATTATCTAATTGGCCAGAGCAGAAGTTGAATTCTGCAGATGTTATAGTGAAAAAAAACTTAAAAGGGTCATAAAAGATCAATCTTTATACTATTACTAATGGTGCTGTGCTACAACCTAAACTCAATAAACACCCCTAGCTTTATTATACTGCTTTAACTGGCAGTAATTTACTAAAGTATATAATATTCACTAACATCTGAATGACAAACTACTACTGAACGTTGATTGACAACTTACAAATCAACAGATTAACTAATTTGTACATGAAGCGTTTCCAGGGAGTTAATGTCGGTTGCCAATACAATAGCGACCGCTCCTCGTCGCTCGATTGGCCAGTTATTTGACAATACATCCATCGTCAACCAACACAATATAACGGTTCGATCAGTTATTGGTACCTCTACCTCTACTAACTGTATCTGATTTGCAATACTATTTGAAACATTAATTTTGAATTTATTCAGGTACTTAAAGTTATTGCCTACATCATTGCATTTGCCTTTGACACTGCCTATAAAAGTATCTGTGGAACATTATTTCAATTTAATTATATTTGTTCTCAAAACTCGATACCCATAACTTTTGTCCAGATCAATTTAAAAAATCCTTATAACATATACAATTTTCTCATACTCATTTGAGCACTTAAAAACGATATTGATTATGTGTTATTCGTTTTTAAAATATTTAGTTTAGAACATATTACTTGTTTTAATTACTAATACTCGTAATTGAAAGAGACTTTAAGAAATTTCCATTTCTGTTATCGTTATGAAATGACGTGAAAAAACTGAAGAACCTTTTATTGAAGCTTCTTCCCGCCCTCCCGCCCTTGGCATTTTTTAAATATAAAATTATCATAAAAATATTATATTAATACTTATTAATAGCCAATATAATTCGATGGTCAAACCAATCAAAGAATTAATTCAAGTATACACAAATATAATTTGTTAAAATGATACGTGATAATACCCAACATGAATGATAAAATATATATCGTGGTATTCGGTACATAGGTATAATTTGTATAACCCCTTTCTATATTTGCTTTCTGACAAAACTAGTGGTTCTTAAGACAATACTTCATTCTCACATTAAAGTTTGCTTTTGAGTTTGAGCTTTTATACATTTTCAAAAGAGGTCTTTCCATATTTATTCAAATGTTAGTAATAATATATCAATAGCCTACACATATTATTTACTGGAACTGTATTTGAATTGCAGATTTAAAAATTAATTGTTAATTACTTTTTTTATATCATATCATATTCATAATCATTCAAGATTGAAATTTTTTTTATTACATTTTAATTTACAGTTTGCACTCTTGCTCATTCATGATCAATATGAGACATAAGTGGTAATCATTAATTAGAGAAACACATTTATTTGCTATTTAATTGCTATAATATTGTTGTTTATTTATTGCAATTTGTATTTAAATATGAAAAAAATATAAAATATTATTATGACGTAAGTATTCTTATATTTTATAGTGAAGTATGAAAATTATAATAAGACACCAAAGTTAGAAAACATACTGAACATTATTACTATTTTAAATTACCAAAAAACATTAAAATTCATTTTATTATTATTGAAAGTCATACTTAACATTGAAAATACTCTAAAGTAACAAAATAATTGGGCTAACAATTGTAGCGCTATCTCTCTGTTGCAGGGTAAATGATTTAACTGAGTATCTGTTATAATTGCCGATGGTTTTGATGACGATCACTGGGCTAGAGTAATTTAATGTGGCATCATATAGCAATATATTGTGTAGGAAAACAGAGTTTGTAAATCTTTTTTATTGTTGACTCTTTTCATACAGCATTTTGAAACTGATGCTCCTTGAAATATATCATGAAAGCCTAAGTAAGACAAATTTAACATCTGAAAATATACTAGTATTGTGGGTATTTTTTTAAAATTAAACGTCCATTAACATGATCCTAAGGCCAGTACAGAGCGATTGAAGAAAATTATGAACCTTAGCGATGTAAGTCCCATAGGCTAGCCGGAGAAGACTGCTTGAGATCTGAAAGTTAGTCCCCTCGCCATTGGTGCCAAGAAAATTAGCTTAGCCAGGGGTTGGTTCTTTATATATAACGTTATATTTGATGGTTGTAAAACTAATAAGATACGATTGGTAAAACCTCATGGCCCCTCATTTAAACTGTCCTGCACCTGATACAAAACCTGGAAACATGGTTTTAATTAATTCAAAATGTTTTTGTCTGCAATATGTCCGTAGATGTTTGATACTTTGATGATATAAATACGATCGCATAATATATTTACCATTCTTTTATAGATTACTACTGTGTTGCCCGTCAGGCGTTGCAGTGATGTACAAAACAGATTCATTAAGCTTAGGTAAGCAAGTTAAAATATAATATAATTATTACTACCTTTCTGAATTTGTGACCTATCCAGGTATCTTAAGCCAAAATATTTGTAAGAAATGGTTTTGTTCATGTGGACTTGCACCTTAAAAATATAGGAAAATTGAGGCAGACTATCACCAGGGTACTGTTGATATTTTTTACAGTCTGCTACAAACACACGCACACATACACACAAAATCAAATATTCGAATATAATACACATTATCAACCATTTACATATTTCAGATACCAAAAAAAAACATTCAACAGCTGATTATTATAATAAACGTAATATGAAAAATAAACATTGTAATTATTTTTAATCTGGCAAAACATAAACATTTGATTTTTACTTGTAAAACATAATTCCCAAAATATATACTGAGAAAAATTATATTTACATAGTAATTAGATGCCATTGAGAAATATTTTATGCTTGCTTCTTTGGCTTGCTCAATAGTTCAGATTAAAACAGCTGTTGTTTATAAAAAAATAAACTGGGGGTTTGTCCTATCCTAATCCTGTTAAATTCCCTAGCTTTAGGTACATTTTTCTCATAAGGAATTGAGTTATCAATTTGATCTATGGTTAATTTTTTCTTGTACTTTTATTTGTATTTTAAATTATGTAAATTTAAAAATATTTCATTAATTTTTTACATTATAAAAATTGTACTAAAAATAAACTAAAGTCTATAAATGTTTTCTCTCATAACAAATTTTAAGTTGCAATATTAAAAAATCTATAATTTAAAATTTAGAGCTAGGAAAATGTGTGTGTCCATTAAATGTGTGAGAACAAATATATAAAAAGATTTAACTTGATAGCTCAAACAGTTTTAGAAATATGTGTTTCTTGCAATGAAAACACGTATGTTGGGAAATCGCATTAAAAATTAGTATAACCATAAAAAAACTAGGTGCACGCAAGTAGTGAAGTGCTAATAAAACATCTGAGTTTAATAAAATCAGTATAACCATTAAATCACTAGGTGCATGCAAGTAGTGAAATGTTGATAAAACAAACAGTATCCATCTGAATTCATTAAAATCAGTATAACCATAAAACACTAGGTGCACGCAAGTAGTGAAATGCTAATAAAACAAACAGTATCCATCTGAATTCAATAAAATTAGTATAACCATAAAACACTAGGTGCACGCAAGTAGTGAAATGCTAATAAAACAAACAGTATCAATCTGAATTCAATAAAATCAGTATAACCATAAAAACACTAGGTGAATGCAGGTTGTGAAATGCTAATAAAACAAACAGTATCCATCTGAGTTCAATAAAATCAATAAAATTAGTATAACCATAAAAACACTAGGTGCACGCAAGTAGTGAAATGCTAATAAAACAAACAGTATCAATTTGAATTCAATAAAATTAGTATAACCATAAAAACACAAAGTGCACGCAAGTAGTGAAATGCTAATAAAACAAACAGTATCAATTTGAATTCAATAAAATTAGTATAATCATAAAAACACAAGGTGCACGCAAGTAGTGAAATGCTAATAAAACAAACAGTATCAATCTGAATTCAATAAAATCAGTATAACCATAAAAACACTAGGTGTATGCAGGTAGTGAAATGCTAATAAAACAAAAAGTATCCGAGTTCAATAAAATCAGTATAACCATAAAAAAACTAGGTGCACGCAGGTAGTGAAATGCTAATAAAACAAACAGTATCCATCTGAGTTCAATAAAATTAGTATAACCATAAAAACACTTGGTGCACGCAAGTAGTGAAATGCTAATGAAACAAACAGTATCAATCTGAATTCAATAAAATCAGTATAACCATAAAAACACAAGGTGCACGCAAGTAGTGAAATGCTAATAAAACAAACAGTATCCATCTGAATTCAATAAAATTAGTATAACCATAAAAACACTAGGTGCATGCAAGTAGTGAAATGCTAATAAAACAATCAGTATCCATTTGAGTTCAATAAAATCAGTGTTTAATTGATTCTGAAGATATGTAAAAAATAAAATTTGAAATGTTTCACCAAAAATTGAGCCGAACCCCTTTAGTTAAGCAACATATGTATGTTAAGGCATATAGGGAAGAGATTTATGGGACAATTTTGACAAAAACTTGTTTTGACTTTCCTATCGGTATATCAAATTTTAGCCTCCTAAGTAATTGAGAAGTAGGAGAATTAGTTAAGAGTGAGAGAGTGAAGGCTTTGACGTTTATATATACAGCTTTATATATACTTTAGCGTTTATATATACTTTATGATTAAAGTTTAGTTTGTTTGAGCTCAATAAATTGGGGTTGTCAATGAGATTTGTAGAGATACTATTACTTTCAGTAGGTATTTATATTTATTTTTAGACAATCTATTAGTCAAGATAATCTATAATATTATAAAGAAGAGGTGGTTTCTGTATGTTTGTTTGTGGGTTTGTTGTGGCAAGTAAATGCGAAAAATACTGAACCGACCGGTTTGAAATTTTACAGAAAGGTAGATCTTAAAGTCATGCAACACATAGGCATATTAGTTCCCTTAAAATCCCCTTGGGCTACGCCCCATGAACGTCCTAAATTTCAATGTTTACATTTTCAAAGAATGAAAACATAAAATTAATTGAATGTCAAAAGCTGTGAACACTTAAAATTTGGCAGTTCGGGAAGAAGAAGAAAAAGAGCTGCCGTGAACGTCCTAGGTTTCAATGTTTACATTTTCTAATGACAACATCCGTTTGCACTATATTTTGACAGTTCGGGAAGAAGAAGAAGAAAGAGCTGCCGTGACCGTCCTAGGTTTCAATGTTTACATTTTCTAATGACAACATCCGTTTGCACTATATTTTGACAGTTCGGGAAGAAGAAGAAATTAAGTTGATTTTTCAGATAAACTGCTGGATCGAAATTAGTGAATTATTTGAAATAGTGGAATGGTAGATTTTAAGTTTTTTCCGACGACTGTCTCTATTACATTAATCCCTATCCTCTTCCAATATTTGACAGATGTTACTTTGAAATGTTGTAGACACTCGTGTTTTGTCATTTTGTAAACAATGAAGAATTAATTAACAATAACTTAAATGTATCAGTAGAGCCTACACCTTTCTGCCTTTTTAACCCGTGCGAAGAACGGATACTTTGGCTAGTCAGTCATAAACCGTTGGGAATAAGGTTTGCGATTAAGATATTTACGGTATAATCTTAATAAAAAAGAGTTAGTTTTAATTTTAATATTTTGTTGATAGTTTTGAAAATACCGACGTAAAATAATAGTGAAAACTTGGTTTTGTGAAACCCACCCATAAATATCATCTCAGCTGTTTCAGCGGCGAGAGCGTCAAAAGGCAATGACGCAAAGATGCAAGGGAATGAAAAAGAGACTGTTCTCTTGTTTGCGAATGAGGAAAGAAACTTTAATTGGCTTTTTGTTTCTTTGTGGACGATATTCAAACATCCAGCTTCAGTTTGCAAATGTTTTAGATTCATTTCGTGAACCCCCAAAACATATTTTCTCAAAAACCACATTTCTGAGGTTTTCAATTCATTTATGCATCTTTATATATATATATATATAATTGAAAATCATAGATATTAAAAAGTATTATTCCTGATAAGCTTCAAGAAAATAAGCTTTAAACCTACCATCCTACAGTATTAAATCTTGTATTAAGTTATTTAATACGGTTTACTTACGGATTAAAATTTTGTAAAATGTTTTTGCATGGTAGCATACAAAGGTCATAAATAACACAAAATATAATTGCATTAGTAATTCGTTTTTTTAAGTTTTAAATAAATAGATTAAGTTATCCAATACTATAATACGAGCAAGGTTTGTATATATATATATATATATATATATATATATATATATATATTTTCACACGGATCTCGAAAACGGCACCGAGGAATTTCTTTAAATTTTGGAAATAACTAGTTTCCGAGTAGAAAATAAGTTCTAGATAGGTCTAATGTCCAGGAAAATTCGTGTTTTCTTGTAATATTAAGTTTAAAATCTAAAAATTTAACATTACGCTTATGGAGAATAAAATGTAAACAATAAAAACCAAAACAGCTGTTTATAACCGTTTGACAGTTCTTGATTGAAGACTGCGGGGAACAATATAGAGGTTATGCATTAATATTTATTTTATGAATTAAATAAATGCAACATTATCAGGTTACTAAACAATTTGTAAAAACTTAAGGATAACATAACTGTGCGAAATAAAAGCAGAAAAAAGTATTTCCAAAATCTTTCGTGTTTTTATAGAAAACTTATTCGTTGTATTGCTTGAAGCCACTGTAACAAACCAATTAATTAATTGATGTAAATTAAATTTCTCTTTTGCTTTTCAATCCTCATTCCGTTTATAACAAAATCAGTTGATCACAGGCTAATAATAACGGCATGGATAATTAAACAGTAAATGATCGGCTTTGGCTAAAAGACGTTAAACGGAATCGCTCAATTGACTAACGTCGTAGCCGAGTTGTAGTGTGTCGGCCTCAAGAACTATAGGCCGCGAGTTCCAACCCCACTAGGGGCGATACTTTTTGTTCAGTGCTATATTAATTATGGTGTATTAAATCGGTTTTATTTCAACCACATAAATGTTTTCATTGAGTAATAAATGTGTTTTAATTTTTCTAATTAATTTTTATAATACATGTTTTATTCTATACGAGCAAAGCTCGGTCACCAGGTACTATAACTTATACATAGAATAAAATTTAGTAATATTTCAGTATATAATGTAATAACTTTGTACAATTACAACTAAAGAAGTAAATTATGAGAATTCATGGATTTATTGTTTACCTGTGTTAACTAAAAAATCGTTAGGCCTACTACAGCGAAATATTTTATGGGAAATTTTCCATCTTCTAGGTAAGAGACTCAGTAACAGGGAGATAATAACTGTTTATGTTGATTAATTAAACAGTGTAATTGTTTAAACCCGAAGCATGATCCAAATTTATCTGAACACTGATTTCATCTGATAAAAAATCTGGACTGACAAAACCTCCCACTCTCTTTTAGAATTTCTGTTTCGATTAAAAATCAAATCTATAAGCAAGTTGATAATGCTTTAACTAACCAAAGAATATTGATTTTCTTTGAAATATTAGTCAACAACTATTGATAAAAGAAGGATGTACCCAATAATCCGTACATTTCACAGCCACATACACCGAATTTTGTTAACCTACATTCTTTTCATATATTCTAGAAAACGATAATGACATCTTTCATATATTTCGTAATAGCTTTTAAACACACGAAAAAATGATTTTTTTTCTGTTCAGCTAATTAATAAAGATTATTTTTAGATCTAAGTAAGTTTGAATGCCAGTAATAATTATTGCATATAATCCACAAATTAGTATTAAGTAGAGAATCATGACCATGGAAGGTTTATGTAAGGCTGAGTTGCCTTGTTTCATACCTAGAGGCATCGATCTAGAATTGCTGAATAGCCTCACAGGTATTCCTCAACCTTTCCTAACATTACCGAGCGATACAATGCATATTGTAGAGAATAGACCATTGGAGCAAACCTATTCAATTGTATCAACTGTAACATTAATCATATTTACACTCCGACCTAGAATAATATAGCTATATTTTAGCACTGAATACTAATATTTGTTATATTAACGTGTACTGTATTAACGTTATGTAACTTAACGTGTTTAAAAAATCACAATGCTAACAAAATTGGAGACTACCTGGCTAAGGTATTAATTTGGTAATATACTTGAGCTATCTATTAAGACGATGAATTGTTAAGCTAAGAATTGCGGTGGGAAATTTAGAGCTCTGCCCATGTTAAACTACGGCTGAGAGGCCGCACAGTTGCACTGAAAGCGACCGCGGCGAATTGCGGTGGGAGATTTAGAGCTCTGCCCATGTTAAGTTGCGAATGAAATGCCGCACTGTTGCACTGCGAGTGACCGCGGCGAATTGCGGTGGGAGATTTAGAGCTCTGCCCATGTTAAGTTAAGGCTGAGATGCCGCACTGTTGCACTGCGAGTGACCGCGGCGAATTGCGGTGGGAGATTTAGAGCTCTGCCCATGTTAAGTTGCGGCTGAGATGCCGCACTGTTGCACTGCGAGTGACCGCGGCGAATTGCGGTGGGAGATTTAGAGCTCTGCCCATGTTAAGTTGCGGCTGAGATGCGGCACTGTTGCACTGCGAGTGACCGCGGCGAATTGCGGTGGGAGATTTAGAGCTCTGCCCATGTTAAGTTGCGGCTGAGATGCCGCACTGTTGCACTGCGAGTGACCGCGACGAATTGCGGTGGGAGATTTAGAGCTCTGCCCATGTTAAGCTGCGGCTGAGATGCCACACTGTTGCACTGTGAGTGACCGCGGCGAATTGCGGTGGGAGATTTAGAGCTCTGCCCATGTTAAGCTGCGGCTGAGATGCCACACTGTTGCACTGTGAGTGACCGCGGCGAATTGCGGTGGGAGATTTAGAGCTCTGCCCATGTTAAGTTGCGGCTGAAATGCCACACTGTTGCACTGCGAGTGACCGCGACGAATTGCGGTGGGAGATTTAGAGCTCTGCCCATGTTAAGCTGCGGCTGAGATGCCACACTGTTGCACTGTGAGTGACCGCGGCGAATTGCGGTGGGAGATTTAGAGCTCTGCCCATGTTAATGTTTATGCTCGTATTGCCAGCCACCGTCTTCTTTGACCCCCCCCCCACGTGAGATAACAACCAAACCCCTTCAACAAACATTTCCAGGAGGGGTTTATCCCATTTACCTGATAACACAACGAGGATAGTCTTACAAGGGTCACATAGATTCTGCAAAAGAAGCATTTTTTGATAAACTTGTTAATTTAATTAGATTGAAAACAATTATGATAAAATCTTCTACTCTATAACAAGCAATATCCGGATAAATTCTTTTTCCGTCCATAGATTAATGATTTTTTTATACTACGGGGGTTTTGGCCAAAGTAAATCGATCGTAACAAGTCTCAAGGCTAGGAAAATTCAGGTATCGTTCTACACCTCACTCAGGTTGTTTTTATATTTCATAGTAAATATTGTTAACAATGAATGTTTTATTTTTAGGTTAATTTGAAAGAAACACTTTAAAGGACAGTTATATTTTATCGTAGTTTGGTTAACATACCATTTAACATTTGTAAAACATCTTAATTTACTTATTCTTCACAACGTTTTCTGTAAAATTAATCCAAACTATAAGTCTAGTTAAATTCAGGTTAGTTTATTTTTTACATATAGTTTGACTTTCTTTATACTTTATACTTTCCATATTCTTTATACTTTAAGAATTAACTGAGAAACAAACGATTTAAGAATTTTTATGCGTTTCATTTTTAGGATTAAAAATGAAACGCGACAAACCTCCAAAACGAAAATGTAATCAGAATATGTAATTGACTTATCGAATGCATGTTTTATTCTATCCGAGCAAAACTCGGTCTCCCGGGACTTTTGTTATAAAATGCACACTTAAAAGTAATATTTTGGGATTTACTGTCCTACACTCATAGTTGAACTACGTTTAGAAATTTGACGTATTTCTTTGTATTCTTATTTTATGGAAATAAATAAATCATTCATTCATTCATTCAACTTCCTGAAGATTCTCCAGAAAATCTTCATTGAACTCCAGGACCTCTTTAGTATTCAATAGAACCAAACTTTTTCTAACTTTCACAGAGACAGTAGATCTAAAAATGTTTATCAGATACTATTCCTAGGTACTTAAGCCAGCCATAATAATACAACTGAAGATTTATCATTTTTTAATAATTTGATCTTTTGAAAGCACCAACATAATATATTTTCAAACCTCGCAGTATTAAAAGGTGGTCTATTTACAGTGGGTGGTAAACAAAGCGAATTCCCATGATAGATGCTGCTGAAAGTCAGTAAGTGAAAGTTTTATTTGGGACAGAGAGAAAACTGCCGACGGCAAGTACGGCAACATTACTGATGTTGGAAAGTAGAAACCTCTCGCATTTGCTTTACGTTTTAATAGGATTACCTTGACTTTTTGTGACCAAACTTCCTAGAACACTAGATATCTGGTATCCGTTTCAAATATTTTATATTACACTCTTAACCAAGACAAAAAACTTTATTCAGCGTTACATAAATAATAATATCAATGAAAATGGAATAAGATTAATAAACTTATTTATATCTTCGTTGCTAGCAAAGGAGAATAAATTTAATTGGTATTACAGGTTTATATAATATAACTTATAAGACTATGGTAAATTAAATAATGTAAAGAAATTAATTGAAATTCAATTTTTTTCACAAATTTTGATACCGGTACATTAGATACGAGTGAATGTACGAAAAAAAGTCCAGAATATCCTTAAAAACAATCTGTAAAAGATTCCTACAAAGCGAAGCTTTAGTGAAGGGACCGAGTCGCATACCATATTCCTTTGGAGAATTTAATTTCAATAATTTATTTTAACCCTTTCAGTGCCAGCTGTTATTCCCAGAGCGTGTGCAAGAAAAGCCAGACATAACCCCTTATACACATGCAAGAAAAGCCAGGCTATAAATGGCAATTTTGTAGCTGTTCGGGAAAACTATCATGGTTTTATTATTTACTGATGAAATTTGTTACTTTTGGTTTTGTTTTGTTCATAAATAAGTGCTGTAAATGTAACACATAAAATAAATTGACCTAATATTCATAGACATAAAATAAAATGTGAAAAACCATTACTTACATAATATTTTATAATTAAATTTTATGTTTGAAGTAAAAAAATGACCAGTAAAAAATTCCTCACACTTCAAATTGAGTTTTTTCCCTAAAGTCCACTTAGTTGTGAACATATACCTAAAAAAATCAAACAATTATCTTTAAAAATAAAGATTTTATGAGTAATTAAGGAAATATTGTGAATTTTGTTTACGCTTTATTGGCACATTTAGTTGACGTCCGTATATACGGACGTTGGCACTGAAAGGGTTAAGTAGAATATATATATATATATATATATATATATATATATATATATATATAATATAAATAAAGTTACACAAAACTAAATTATATTATATGTTATTTTGCGAGAAAGGTCTGAATAATAAACCTAAATTTGCAAATATATTTTAAAAGAGAACCACCCGAAGTTGTATATATTCATATGATATAGGATGTATATGTGTTGTTATGAACGAAGCGTGATGGTGATTACTTTATGAGTGGCAAGCAAGGTGGTCGCGCTGCCTAGTCTGATTTTTTAATGTTCATGGGTGACTGACAGGGGGGATAAAGTGATTACAAGCCGACTGAAGAGTGAAGACCCTCAGCAACGCAGCACGTCGCCACGACATGACGTCACTCAACAGACGTCACTTATGTTAGGGGTTTGTGGGTGTGTTCATTTACAGTTAGTTTACTACCTATGAGAACCAGGTCAGTTTGCAGTCAAAAAGTACTACAAAATGACGCTTGCGTCGAAAAAATATATTCATACATAGAACCTACATCCATACCTTATAACAGCAGAATTGCATACTAAGGAAATTCCATTTCTACATTGTCTTACGATTAAATTGGAACGATTCAAACTAAAGGAGTTAAACAAATTTACTATTTCGCCATAAGAATAACTTGGGAAAAGAGTAAATGCAAAATAATAAGGAACGAAATAATAGATTTGGAAATATTCAGAAGTACTTAACTAGATGAATCCATATACCAAATGTTATCACAGAATGTTTGTAAAATGTTATTTGTACCAATTTACGTATACTCCTTCAGAATAACAAAGGAAATGAGTAAGTTTGTTTGCTGCCGAGGAGAAAACCTTTACATATTTGAGTCAACATTAACTAGGTGAAGCTGTATACCAAGTTTTATCACACTATATCGAATAAGCGATATATCCAATTTAACCTTTTCCCGTAAGATTAACATTGTTTAACAGTTTCTATAATATCTTAGTAACATATTGTTATAGAGAAATAATCTATATCTATAAAAGACGATGTTTGTGTATATATATATGTTTGTATGTTTAAAGTTAATGCGCTCAGACACCGTTGGACCATTTTCAATAAAAAATGATGCTCATATATAAAATTTCATGGAGAAGGTTTGTGGATCATCAATTTTGTTGTAACTCAATTGGGTTTCTCCCTAGAAGCCCAAAAAGGATCCCATACTATGGAACCAGAACTTCTAAGGAATAAAAATTAACATTCCAAACAATGAAATAAAAAAACCATGGAAACAAAACATTATGTATCTTAAATTATTACTGTTAACATCATCTTGGAGAGACAAATGAATGAGTAGTAAAATAATTTGTTTGTACAAAGATTAATTTATAATACGCCAGTTACTAATTTACAACCTCTGGCCACTTCAAAATCAGCAGTGCTTTTCAACTGATGTACGAACTCTAGACTCATCAAAATCAGCAGTGCTCTTAGCCTGATGTACGACTTCTGGACTCATCAAAATCAGCAGTGCTCTTAGCCTGATGTACGACTTCTGGACTCATCAAAGTCAGCAGTGGTCTCGACTTGGTGTACGACGTCAGACTTTAATGTTATTGTGTTTTATGTGACTGTTTATGTTATGTCAGAATATAATTTATTACTTAATTTTGGTATATTAATGAAAAATTAAAAGCGAGACAACGTCCGGCGGGTTAAGCCAGTTACATATAAAATACTAAATGGTTAGTAATTTAGAGCTGATAATAATGGCGCGGATACAATTCCATACCCCCTTCGGACAGACCAATTTAGTTGGATTTATAACTTCAATTACACATTTACATATCTGTACACACACACACACACACACACACACACACACACACACACACACACACACACACACACACACACACACACGCATACACTTGCACACACGCACACCGGGACACGCGTACACGCGCGCACGCACGCACGCACACATACAAACACGCGCGCGCATACACATACACGCACCGTCACACGCGTACACACACACACACACACACACACACACACACTAACACGCACACGCACACTACTTTAATGGCTAGAACGATTTCACCTTTTATGAATGAAAGAATAGTTTCTTTTTATATTAAGGGCCACTCCTTGACTCTTTACTGAGATCGGAAGCCTTTGTAAATATTTTATTAGATATTTTATGGCTGTCATTTTATGCATTAAAGCTTATATTTTTAATAATTTAATTTTCATAAGCAGTTTTAAACAATGCTTACATCATGACTTAAATTGACGTTCAAATAAACACATACAATATGGATAAAGTTATGTCGGAAGGTATTAGAAGTCCAGTAATGGTGTTTACAGTGGAGTACATAACAAGTAACAACTTTCCTAACACGAGTCACTTTGATATGGAAAACGCTTTATTAAACTGCAAATTTGCCTTTGAGCTTTTAGAACACCCGAAGCTTCGAGCAGACGAATATTGCCAAAGGTTTAGGTAAACATTCACACCTAGAATGTGAACGTTCTGCAGTGGGTTTCCATTCGATTACCTGACATATCTCTTACTGGACATTCAAACCTGGAATGTGAACGTTCTGCAGTGGGTTTCCATACGATTACCTGACATATCTCTTGCTAAACATTCAAACCTGGAATGTGAACGTTTAGCAGTGGGGTTTCCATACGATTACCTGACATATCTCTCGCTAAACATTCACACCTGGAATGTGAACGTTTAGCAGTGGGTTTTCATACGATTACCTGACATATCTCTTGTAAACATTCAAACATGGAATGTGAACGTTTAGCAGTGGGTTTCCATACGATTACCTGACATATCTCTTACTGAACATTGAAACCTGGAATGTGAACGTTCTGCAGTAGGTTTCAATACGATTACCTGACATATCTCTTGCTAAACAATCACACCTGGAATGTAAACGTTTAGTAGTGGGTTTAAATACGATTACCTGACATATCTTTTGATAAACATTCAAACCTGGAATGTGAACGTTTAGCAGTGGGTTTCCATACGATTACCTGACATATCTCTTGCTAAACATTCAAACCAGGAATGTGAACGTTCTGCAGTGGGTTTCAATACGATTACCTGACATATCTCTTACTAAACATTCAAACCTGGAATGTGAACGTTCTGCAGTGGGTTTCCATACGATTAGCAGACACAACTCTTGCTAAACGTTCACACCTGGAATGTAAACGTTCTGCAGGGGGCTTCCAAACGATTACCTGACATATCTCTTGCTTAACATTCAAACCTGGAATGTGAACGTTCTGCAGTGGGTTTCCATACGATTACCTGACATATCTCTTGCTAAACATTCAATCCTGGAATGTGAACGTTTAGCAGTGGGTTTCAATACGATTACCTGACATATCTCTTGCTAAACGTTCACACCTGGAATGTAAACGTTCTGCAGTGGGTTTCCATACGATTACCTGACATATCTCTTGCTAAACATTCAAACCTGGAATGTGAACGTTTAGCAGTGGGTTTCAATACGATTACCTGACATATCTCTTGCTAAACGTTCACACCTGGAATGTAAAAGTTCTGCAGTGGGTTTCCTTACGATTAGCAGACATATCTCTTGATAAATTTTCAAACCTGGAATATAAACGTTTAGCATTGGGTTTCCAAATTATTAGTAAACATATCTCTTGCCAAACGTTTACACATGGAATGAGAACGTTTTGCAGGGATTTCCAAATCATTAGCAGACATATTTATTGCTAACGGTCCATTTTGTTATATTTGTTTGTATATTTTATATATTTTTTTATATATATTTTTATTCGTTAAATATTTTATCGATATTATACGATTATAGATTTTTTTCTTTTAGACACACTTCAAGGTATTTTTAACACATTTTTAGCACCCCATCAAAATAATTGTGACTTGTTTAGATAAACTTTGCCTGTTTGCAAGTTATTTTAGAATAACTATTTCCGGTTATAGGTATAGCAGTAAAAACAAAACTAAAATGCTGAAGCAATTCAACTCACATTTGATGGGTGTTTCTTTAGTATCAATGTATTTGTTTTATACATTTTAGAAACGTGTAATGCCTGTCACTGGAATGTGAAAATTTTGCAGTGGGTTTATACGATTACCTGACATTTTTTTTGCGATTTCCTGACAACGTTCTAGGTTACCTACATCTTCTTTGCCAAACCACTGTTAATTTTTTAATACGATATACATATATCTTTTTAACACATATCTCTAAAACATGAGACCAAATTGGTAAACATTCTTACAAATCATTACCAGACATGGTCAATATTTTTGTTTTTCCCCAAATTTTTTTTTGTATATTTTTTAAAATTTTTAATTTTTATTTACATTATTCGTATACACTATTTTAAAGTTTTTTTATCTTTAGTTAGATTTCAAACATTTTGTATTTTTAGGTCCAATGTTATCTTTTTATATTAATTTTTACTTATTATTAAATATTTTTATGATTGATATTTGCCTGTTTGAGTTATTTTAGAATAAAATCGGTTATTTTATACAGCAATGCAACTCTTTTCCATGTTAATTATGGAGTTAGCAATCCTATATTTATGCAGATGTTTATTTGGTATAAAATGTAAAAATAAATGAATTATAAATAATTTCAGTGTTCTCACTAGAGAATTTATTTTATATTATTTAGAGTATATTTCTGTTTATAGATTTTGATTTAGAAATTTAGTAGCATTTTTTATTTTAACTGCTACTCTACAGTTTTAACACTTGTAACGAGCTAAAATAAGGAGGGGGTACGAAACTCCTCTAGGCTAGCCTATAGATACTAAACCAAGTGGCACCATTTCTGGCCTGGGCCTATGTTTAATATATTACCAGCCAGAGCCTTGGTTGATTGTGATTGGCCGTGAGGGGTGATTTTATGTCTAAGGATTTTAATCATACGATACCTTCGTCCTGGTATAGACATAACCCCACACATAGGCTAGCTAAAGTTCCATCGCTAGTATTCAGATCAAATCTAGTGTACACATAATTCATAACAAGAACTTTTACACAAACACTGGGTGAGACCTCTGAGAGACCGATTAACTACCATCGGGGAGGTGAAAGGCACTGTAAGCACTCGTATTTTACGAGGGTGGCCGGAACAACATTGGTAGTAAACATCGTTGAACCTAACCTCCGAACTAGCGATGTAGCATCGTCGGCTGCAGACACTGTGACGTCACTGTGGCCAACCCCTGACCAGCTGGTTTTTGCCGAACAGCTGTTATCCCCCACCCTTGGCCTCGGAGGGCGAAGGTAAGAGAGGGACAGGAAAGTTTAGTGAGTTGTGCCCTGGCTTCTGACCTGTTCACTCCGAGAAGGAAAAGTAGTTGGCGCGGTGATCTGGTGGTGGTTGGAGAACAAGTAAGTGGCCATTATACATTTTTTACGTTTGGTAAAACCACACCACGTAGTGCCTTTAACAGCTTTTGTACTTTTTGTAAGATTCGCAGGCCAGGACATTTAATAAAAACGAAATTAGAAGTAGCAACTAAACGCCGCTCCGGTCGTAACAGGATCGTGGTGGCACCTGTCGAGTCAGGAACCGCGGGCGGACGGCGTTGACCGTTGCGACCGTTTGGACCCCACAAATCATTGTAGTTATTATTATTGTTGGCAGAATCAAATAAAATTTATTTACTTTTTTTCTCAAAATTATTAAATTGGTTTCAATACCAGGGAAAGAGCGATGATGAAGGTACTCTGCTGATTCATTCGCGGTACTGAGCTCACCCCGGCGTACCCGAAAGAGTATTGGCAACCTTATTAAATTGATCGTAAGAACTCTGGAGTAGCCCAGCTGCCGCAGAAGAGCGATCCGGTGGCAAGTGGGGCTTTGTGCCTGGATTTACCGGGGTAGGTCTAGTGAGATTTATCTCACCCCACGGGGAAACTCCATCATACACACTATCTTGGAATAAAAAAGGATCATATATTGGAGCAGGAATTGCCAGGAGACGACGTGCCTGGGTAAACACAACACGAAATGTTATCGCAGCTGAGTATTGTGTTGACAAACCCAGAGTACCACATAATCCATACACTTCTAACATTCCAATAAACCTGATCGGATACCAATAGGCTATAAAATAGCAATGTTGAACCTGCACCCTATCTCACTATGTAGGACTTGGCAGGAGACAACAATCTAGGTAAGAAAAACACGTAACGTTGTCACAACTGAGTGTTGTGTTGACACACCCAGAGTACCACATACTCCATACACTTCTTACATTCCAATAAACATAATAAGACACAAATAAGCTATAAAATAGCAATGTTGAACCTGCACTCTATCTCACTATGTAGGACTTGGCAGGAGACAACAATCTAGGTAAGAAAAACACGTAACGTTGTCACAACTGAGTGTTGTGTTGACACACCCAGAGTACCACATACTCCATACACTTCTTACATTCCAATAAACATAATAAGACACAAATAAGCTATAAAATAGCAATGTTGAACCTGCACTCTATCTCACTATGTAGGACTTGGCAGGAGACAACAATCTAGGTAAGAAAAACACGTAACGTTGTCACAACTGAGTGTTGTGTTGACACACCCAGAGTACCACATACTCCATACACTTCTTACATTCCAATAAACATAATAAGACACAAGTAAGCTATAAAATAGCAATGTTGAACCTGCACTCTATCTCACTATGTAGGACTTGGCAGGAGACAACAACCTAGGTAAGCAAAACACGTAACGTTGTCACAACTGAGTGTTGTGTTGACACACCCAGAGTACCACATACTCCATACACTTCTTACATTCCAATAAACATAATAAGACACCAATAGGTTATAAAATAGCGATGTTATTCTGCACCCTGGTCCAATATTTTCCTCGGTTATGTGGAATATTATATGTATATATATATATATATATATATATATAAGGTTATAACATTTTACACTTCTTGAAAATGGGATTATTACCCGAAACATGTAGAAAGAATAAAAATGTTTTCTAAGGGTACTTGGTCGAATTATTTCAATATAATACATATATACATATATATATATATATATATATATATATATATATATATATATATATATATAAATTTTTACGACTATTGTTTTTGGACTCTGGGCACCTAAAGAAGAAAAAATAACATGGTCCCGGGCTTAAGTCTCACCACGAGACCTACGGTAATAGCTTCTTCCCTATGGGAAATTCGCTAAAAAAGATTTATGTTTTTTTAATAACAACGGGATTCATGATCAGTTAAGAACTGTTCAATGCGTAATGATTTAAAATGAACAAACCAATTTCGACAATGACAGTTCTAGTGGTTAACAGCTTTTATATCTAGCGACTGTTACAGTGTTTAAAATCGGTAATCTAGTCGGCAAAATGAGAATATGTACATTTTACATAACAAAGTCTGTTTGAGTAATGTTTAATATTATTTTAACTTTAGGTACCTTTAGATGTCAGTAAAACTCTTTAATGCAGTGAACATTTTACGGTAGAATTATGTTAATATAAGTCATTAAAATATATGAAAAATTAGTTATAGTTAATTGGCTCATTTAAAACTTATTAAATGTTAAATGTAACTTATTAAAATTATTGTTATTATTAGGACTGAGCAGAAAAGATACTTTAACTAAATCGTTATGTATTTCTATCAATGCCTAGAATATTGTCAAAATACTATATTTGTTATTTGTAAAATTTTTTAAACGTTCTTGCCTCCTGAATTGATGTATAGACTAACATTAATCTGTATCAATTTTTATGGCAGTTTCAATAGACTTACTCCACAATATGATAAAATTGGTGTTACAACGAATATTTTAAATATACGTATGAATAAAACTTTTTGGGGGAAAAGGGTGCAAACGATTGCGATCAATATAACAATGCTGTTATATAAAACCATGATTACATCCATACAGTAAGTTGTCGGTTTCTGTTAATTGTTAACAAACCTCAACACTTTTATGTTATTAAAATTTAAACTGCCAAAAATGAAGATTGTATAAACCGGTAAAAATTTGTTTATTATAACTTTTATACTTATTTTTTTGCTTTTTGACGTAATTTGGTTATTGCTGTCATTTGGTTATAAGGAACTGTTCAGGGGAACTGAAAACATTCCCTTTAGACATATCCATGATCTTACCTTACTTCCCACAGGGAAGTAAATACAAACATTTTGTATCGTCATAGATTTCTCTGTTAGTTCTAGTTTTATAAAAACACCAGAACACTACTGTTAAACATATGGTAAGCATTCAATGTTAAAGGATCCTGAAAATACTAATAATCGATCCACTTCACGCATACTTGTGCATGAAGACCAACATGCAAATATCATGTTGTAACTACATTTTCAGTGATACAGTTAATACTAAATTTAAAATTCTGTGAAGATCGAATATTACAATCAGCTATTTTTTAAATGCACTTTAGCCTTAACTAAACTCAAACTCTATATACTAAACAATTCCTAAATAATCACAAAAGAAAAAACTATCCCAGAAAAATACAATTTTTATATTTACGTGTTAACGGTCTAAGTTTGGCGATTTTTGGTAGTCAGTACACTATAACACATATTCCTAATTAATTTGTTTTCAACATCAAATTACACTGTTTGGATGGCACAGTGTTTTCTTTTATTAGATACATTTCACTTTTGTTTATGTTCTGTTTAACGAGAAAAAAATATTATTATTTTCCTTATTCAGTAATAATTCTTCTTCAGGATTATTATCAAATCGTGTGATTATGGCAGAAGCATAGTTAGTGAAAGAGTGAAATTTCATAAACGTTATCATTAATTTTTCATTACTCTAGTATATTTACTATGTAAGGTATGTGCATGTATCAATAAGTGCAAAACTATTCTCATTTTAAGAGGATAATAATTTTGTATTGAAAATTACGTGAAGGCCTACTTATTATCCAATATTCCATATTTAAACTGATAGTCTCTCATGTCAATGTAACCGTGCCAAAGCTAGGAAATTGAAGCTGTTAATACTACTCCAGGGATTGTACAGTAATTTTCTAAGTTCATAAGTTGACTAGTCGGTGGACGGCAGGGTGAATAACCTGGGGGGTGGAAGGCCACCTCGTGCATGCAGCCAGGATGTTCCACAATTTACAACCCGTAGTAAAGTACATATTACACGATAAAATTGGAATTACGAGACTTGTGGAGTCACGAGGTAGGCTGCATCGATCGTCTAATAAAACATTCAGAGACTGCGAACAACCGTCCGTTCCTTTACAGGTTATGTTAGCTGTGCGCTCTATGCGGAGGGATCGGGTACCATACCCTCGACATCCTCGCATCCTCGTGTCCTTTACCTTGGAAAGCGGCTTCGAACTGTGTCTTCTCGAGGTCGTTGGAGGCCACCAGGGCGATGCAGAGGGGGATGATGAGTCTGCAGACCGCCGCCATCACAGCAGCCTGGCACAGCAGCACTAGCACGTCACTCACTCACTCACCATCACCACACTCCTTATCACCGTATCACGTTATCAGACCGCGGCCGCCCCAACTGACATTGCACCCTGGCACACTGATACTGAGCGATCGCCAAGTCCTGCCGCTAGGCGCGCCACAGTCGCCGATCGAACTTGCCGCTCATTCATGCGACCGGCGCGACACCTGTCGGCTACTGGTAGACACCACGCTACCGCCGGCGCCGTCTGGCAGCGTGGTAACCTCATCCAGATGTCGGTCGGTCTACATCTGATATTATTTATTCCTAGTTAGTTCATTCAATATAATGTAAGAATGTTTTATTTTCTTTTATAAAATCAGTTAACAATATAGCATAAAAATAAACATGGTTATTAATAAATAACATGTTCTTTTGTTACATTGTCAAAAATCAAAATAATATTAATATAATAATATATGTATAATAATTTAATTTAGATCACTTTCTGCTGTTTTACAAGATCTCTTGCTCTTTCATATGTACATTTAAACACATTATTGTATAAATACTGTATTGCAAATTTTAGCTGAAACAATTAATTCATGAGTACGAAAAAATACTATAGGTCTACTGCGTAGAGATTTTCAAGGAATTTAAGTTGGGCACTTCATCCCTTAGAGTCTTCTCAAATGTATCAACCTGAAACCGCACTAGTATCTCTGTTGGTAAGAAGCCCAAAATCTGTTTGTAAGATGTAAATTATTTGTTTAAATTTTGGTTTATATGTTTCTTCTGGGTAAATTCATGGTTTAAAACCAAAATACGCCAATATATAACCAATATATAACCTTAATATATAACCAATTACTTCCAGCGTTGAATGAATAACATTATTCTAATGATTAATTGGCTAAATCAAGCACGTTGTAAGGCTACAATATTAGTTTGAAATTGTTTGTTGGTATTCATGTGTCTTGTGTCCTAGTCTGTTATGTATTATATTTTTACGCACTTTCCATTATCGTCCAAATAGCTTACAGGTTCATACCTAAAAAAAATATTGTAATGACGAACATCAGCATAGAGATTCTGGGAATAGGCGTTGCTGCTGACCACAAACAGATAAATGTTGTAATTGCGTTAAGCGCCTTATGAGACTTGAACGCAATATACGGGCTGTCTTTTGGTTGCAGCCAGTACCTCGCAGGCGCAACTGTTGAAGGCGACCTATGTTGCTATACACACCCAACGACAGAAGTAACTTGTAATATTGCAGCGACAGTGTGTCGGGGATGAGAGGTATAATGCCATAGATCCAATTTTTTCACTATTTAAATCCTAATTTGTTAATTCCCAGAAAAATAATGACCTACAATTAATTATTCTGAACAACATTATTTTTTGTGATATTGAATTTTTAGCGTTTGGTGCATAACTCACTACTGTAATGTAGGGTTTTTTTATTTCTTGTCTATCACAACAGCTTAAAATAATTTTAAAAAGTTTCTATAACACAGAGATCGTTGTGCCTCATCACATATAATATTATTATAGTAATATTTATCATATTATTTGATAATTTAATTGCAGTAAGGGTTTTTAAAGCGTTACATGATAATAACTTTATACTGGAAGTTTTTACAAATTTTAACTCAATTTATTGCTATTATGATGATGAATAAACGTGAGTTTAATCTCATTTGCCCAAAAGCGAACAATGTGAAGTTGATGTTTTGAGGAGAACATACAGTATGTCAGTAAAATTGTTTGTAATAATATTTATAACCTCCAGCTCCACATATCTCATTGTTATGGTCCCATACCAACTTTACTAAACACTTTAGGCCTTATTCTGAGTTTGAAATGCAATAAAGGTTTCTTCTTTTTTGATTAAATAACCGGTAAAGTGGTTAAGTCTAATATTTAACCATTAAATGTTGAGTTACAAAAATACTTCATGGAACTTTAACATGGACAATATTAACAATTTATATATTATAAGAATTTCCCAAAATTTCGATGGAGCACTATAGTATTGGAGTACGTAGTATTGCAATACGATGTGTTTCTAAACATATTAGGCTACGTAACTTCATCCTTGAGTAGAAACAAACCCGTTATAGAGAAGTAAGGTAATATATTAATGTACACTTTTGTACTATTTATTCTTATCAATTCTAGGATAATCTATGTGAGGACTTTAAACTTACCTTTGGTTTAAAAGAGCCTAAATAGCATGTAACATAATAACATGTACTAATAGCATGTAACTACTGTATTTGAAATAAGAATGGGGCCTTACCCGTTCATACACGGAGCATATGTATGTTGGTACGTTTTAGGCCTTATTTTTAATCTTCCTAGCTTTACCGTAAAAATGATAACGTGAAAAACTAATATTTCTACTATTTACACACGTATTTTTCACAATGTATGCACAGTATTTGCCACAATGATTTGTTCTATGTAATCAAGCTGCCTCGTGAAAGTCCAGGTTTCAGGCAAAGGTTACGCAAAACAGAGTGTTGACAGACGTAAAAATGTTAGATACTTACAACTCTTTTGAATGTGTTGAAAATGTCAATGCCTTTTGACAAAATTTTGGATTGGTTAGATCCCCATTTTCTTTGAAATTAGGATGCTCTAAAGCTTTTTAGAACAGTTCGCAAAAATATTTATTTTTCTGGCTTTTCCATTGGATTACCCGAATCAAGTTCACAAAGCGGGTAAGTGGGGGATGTTTTTAATTCCCTTTACCATAACACACGGTCATATTTTAATGTCAATTGTCTTCTTCTTATGTGAAAAAGTTTAATTAGATTACATTTCAGAAACATTAAAAACTACTTTAGAGCCCTACGATTTTAGGACTGTTCATAAGGCAGAGCCGGAATTCTCCTTAATTATTAGATACATTACTGTTCTATCAATTATAAAACACTTGTAACATGAGTATAGTTCAGTTTTTATTGGATTCAATCTCTAAATTATAATGTCGGTTCAGTCAGTCTCCTGAAGAAAAGAACAAAACATCGTTACTTTTAATGAAGAGTTATTTTCCAATCAAAAAAGGGGTTACTCAGAATTCTGATGACAGTAATGCTACTTTAGTCTTGTAATAGGCAACGACCCAACCTTAACTTCCAGACTGATCAATGAAAGGGACTTGACCGGAATACTAACCACGAGCTTGACGGTAAAGTAAAGGAGTGCAGAAACTTTATTCTTGATTTCTAACAAATTCAAACCCAATTGTTAATTGTATCCAGTATAAACCTTTTTTAAAAAAGGAATATAATTTAGCGTAAACATAGGCTTAAAAATAATACTATACATTTTTCAATTTTTTTATGATAGCACAACAAATTCCGATGGAATTGTGGTTAAATACTCATCAACCAAAGAATTTTACCACAAAAAATTAGGTGTTACAAATATATTTAAAGTAGAAGTAGTATTCGTAAACAAGGTTCCTCATGCCGCCAAGCCAGATTGCGATGTGCTGGGGGAATATGGCGACATGCAATATGTCTTACTCATCAACTCTCCCTCTCTATCATCGCCTACACACCTCGCTACATCGAACGGTACTGTCCACGATCAAGTCTGCAATTTTCATCACTGCCAGGTACACATTGATTGCAATTATCATCAACTCTCCCTCTCTATCATCAACTACACACCTCGCTACATCGAACGGTACTGTCCACGATCAAGTCTGCAATTTTCATCACTGCCAGGTACACATTGATTGCAATTATCATCAACTCTCCCTCTCTATCATCACCTACACACCTCGCTACATCGAACGGTACCGTCCGCGATCAAGTCTGCAATTTTCATCACTGCCAGGTACACATTGATTGCAATTATCATCAACTCTCCCTCTCTATCATCACCTACACACCTCGCTACATCGAACGGTACCGTCCGCGATCAAGTCTGCAATTTTCATCACTGCCAGGTACACATTGATTGCAATTATCATCAACTCTCCCTCTCTATCATCACCTACACACCTCGCTACATCGAACGGTACCGTCCGCGATCAAGTCTGCAATTTTCATCACTGCCAGGTACACATTGATTGCAATTATCATCAACTCTCCCTCTCTATCATCACCTAAACACCTCGCTACATCGAACGGTACCGTCCGCGATCAAGTCTGCAATTTTCATCACTGCCAGGTACACATTAATCATCAATTATCATCAACTCTCCCTCTCTATCATAACCTACACACCTCGCTACATCGAACGGTACCGTCCGCGATCAAGTCTGCAATTTTCATCACTGCCAGGTACACATTGCTTGTAATTATCATCAACTCTCCCTCTCTATCATCACCTAAACACCTCGCTACATCGAACGGTACCGTCCGCGATCAAGTCTGCAATTTTCATCACGGCCAGGTACACATTGCTTGTAATTATCATCAACTCTCCGTCTTTATCATCACCTAAACACCTCGCTACATCAAACGGTACCGTCCGCGATCAAGTCTGCAATTTTCATCACTGCCAGGTACACATTGCTTGTAATTATCATCAACTCTCCCTCTCTATCATCACCTACACACCTCGCTACATCGAACGGTACCGTCCGCGATCAAGTCTGCAATTTTCATCACTGCCATGTACACATTGCTTGTAATTATCATCAACTCTCCCTCTCTATCATCACCTACACACCTCGCTACATCGAACGGTACCGTCCGCGATCAAGTCTGCAATTTTCATCACTGCCATGTACACATTGCTTGTAATTATCATCAACTCTCCCTCTCTATCATCACCTACACACCTCGCTACATCGAACGGTACCGTCCGCGATCAAGTCTGCAATTTTCATCACTTACACATTGCTTGTAATTATCATCAACTCTCCCTCTCTATCATCACCTACACACCTCGCTACATCGAACGGTACCGTCCGCGATCAAGTCTGCAATTTTCATCACTGCCATGTACACATTGCTTGTAATTATCATCAACTCTCCCTCTCTATCATCACCTACACACCTCGCTACATCGAACGGTACCGTCCGCGATCAAGTCTGCAATTTTCATCACTGCCAGGTACACATTAATCATCAATTATCATCAACTCTCCCTCTCTATCATAACCTACACACCTCGCTACATCAAACGGTACCGTCCGCGATCAAGTCTGCAATTTTCATCACTGCCAGAGTGTAAAATCATGTACAATCACGTAAGTTAAACATCGCAAGGTCCTCCGCACATCCTAACAAATTAGTTGTTCCTCACAGGGCTGGATAATTGAATTTCATCTAGAAACTATCAATCTTACTGCTATATCATCTACAATTCATTCTCATTTTAATTTTGTATCTGATAATACAACATGCCAATCACACGCAGCGAGGAGTTCAAGCCATCTACCTTTTTAAGGTCAGTAAAGATTTTCATGGCTAGGTTGGACTCAATCAATACTATTTTAACTTCATTGCAATCCCAGACGAAAATTTCACCGGTTCAATATAAGAACCTAAACCAATATTTGACCGAAATACAAAAGAAACATGCGGACTTTAACTCAATTTCGAACGTGCATTGGCTTATGAAGATCTATTGATTACACAACAGAACTCCATTAGAAATCTTTTCACTGACCTAGTATAATCTACCCAAATACTAATTGGTAAAAATGTACCTAATCAAACTAACCTCAACTTAGCTCGCAATCAAATACTTCCAACAGTATGGATCAATGTATGGTACGGCTTCCGAAGTTAGAACTCACAAAATTTAACAGTGCCTTTATTGAATGGACTACGTTTATAAATCTATTCAACACGACTATACATGAAAACCTATCATTGAGTAAAACACTCAAGTTTCAGTATCTCCTGAGCGTATTAGAGGACGAACCTCATAATTTAACCGTAACTTAAACATAATTGATGCAACCTATGATGTGGCATACAAGATTCTGTCAGATCGTTACCAAAATGATCGTAGATTGCAGTTACTGCACATCACCCGTGTTCTTGACTTACCTGAAGTTTTAGCTGGTAATATCACTGGGATAAGGCAGTTCCTTAACATATACAATGAAAATATGCAAGCTCTAACAGCGATCGGTTGTGATATCGCGGATTCTAAACATTTGTTAGCCGCAATACTGTTACGAAAATTAGATGTAGATTTGTGTAAACGTCTTGAAAGCAAGCGTGACGTTACGGGTCCACTTCAACACACACTGTCCACTGTGGATGAAATCATCACTTTTCTCAATCAGGAATGTAACCGTTACGAAGACGTATTATGTTCAATTGACACACGTTTGCAAGAAATGAATCTCGATCTTAACACACGGAATAGGTCAATTCAGCGACGAGATGGTAAATTAAAATATGTAGTCGCATAATCCACTCCCAAAAACCATTCCTCATCATTCGCCATCTGTAATACTATCAACCACAAAACCTTTGAATGCAAAAAGTTTCTGGCTAAAAGTCCATCTGATCGTTACCACATTGTAAAAAACTCCTATCATTGTATATCATGTTTCAGTGCTCACAGTTTGAAGGCATTCAAATCAAAATCATCTTGCAAGGTCTGCCACAAAAAGCACAATGCCTTGCTACATTACCCGCATTGTTGGCCCCCCATCTATTTCCCTGCAAAACATGCAGATCCGATAGAACTTGCTGGTTCACTGATGGAGATGCAGGTCCTGACCAGCTTGATGTGGGTAGTCAAAGCCGCCATCTTGGTTGACCAATTGGACCAACATGATGTGAGCACTTTTACAACAGGCGCCATAACAGTGGACCAACAAATGATGCTATATAACTTTGTAAAAGACAGAACATGTTGGCCTCTGATGAAGACTGTATACAAATAATGATCTGAACAAAGAAATTCTGTAACCCTTTCCAACCTATTTTAACTAGAATATTGTTGTGTGCTCATCCACGCACAGGTTAAAATTAGTAGTCTGATGACTGGGAATTGTAATAGACTTGTTACATTTGTAAAACAATATTTAATATTTTAAAAATGATTCACAACAATGATCAGAACAGGTGTTCACTAAACTGGATCTCAGAACAGACAGACGATGCTCTCCGTTGTAGATTAGAGCCTGGTTCCATCTTTGACCTTTGGACTTCCTGACCCTTGATTTTCTTACTGTATTACAGCTAAACTTAAAATCTTTCTATTGCAAAATAATAGTATTTCTCGGACGTTTATAACTTTCAATAAATAAAAATTATCACTTCATAACAATTCCTCCCAACCAAATAAGATTCTTCAAAATAAAAAAATGTATATAAAACAACACAAAATATGGGAGGACACTCACCAAATATTATATAAATATATTTGGTATTTTAAAAAATGCAGATACTTTAGAATGAATGGAATCCCAAACGTTATTGCCACTAACCACGAGCCAAGAGCTGCTTTTTCAAAATGCTGAAACAGCCGAAATACAAAAGGCAATAGACTCCTCAAAACCGAAAACATAATCTGGAATTGATTAAATATCAGGAAAATTAGTTAAAATATGCAAAAACGAACTGATCCACCCACTGACAGACTTGGTAAACAAATCACTCCAACAAGGTACCTTCCCATCAAAATTAAAAACAGCAAAAGTATACCCAAAATATAAAAAAGTCCAGTCACCGACACCAACAGCTATATGCCATCGATTGATCCCCCTCATACCAACATTTTCAAAAATTTTTGAAAAAAATCGTACTTCAAAGGCTTATTACCTTATTCTTACCTGGAAGAAAATGAACTAATTACAAGCCAACAACACGGCTTTCTTAAAGGCAGATCTACAACAACAGCCCTAGTCCAGCTTATAGAACATATCATTGACCAACTGGAAGGAGGATGCTTAGTCACCAGCCTGTTTCTAGACTTAAGCAAGGCATTTGACTGCCTTAATCACAATCAGCTTCTCAACGAACTACAAGCTTTAGGCATTAAGGGTAAAACAGCACAGTGGTTCAACAGCTATCTTAACAACAGACAACAGATTGTAGAAATAGTAGATTTGCAAAAGGGCAAAAAGTACAATCTGCAAGAGCCTCCATAAGAAGAGGAGTACCGGGCTCAGTACTTGGCCCAAAGCAATTCCTTTTTCTCACAAATGACCTCCTAGACCAACTAGGACACTCCTGCAAAACTACCATGTATGTAGACGACACAGTCATTACCATAGCAAGCAAATCAAAGGACACCCTGAAATTGCATGCCAACACAATCATTAATAAAACTAAAGAATACTGCAACAACAATGAACTAGCACTTAACGAAAGTAAAACTGTGCAAATTAACTATGCCACAAAAAACAAAGATGTAAGTATAACTCTACAAAGCATACAAGCTGAATTCAGCACGAAGTATCTCGGTGTCATCATGGATCAAAACTCACATGGCACCAACATGTTACAACTCTGTGCAAGAAACTATGCTCTGGGATCCATGTCATCAGAAGGATGATGCACATTAGTGATGCACACTGCAAAAACTGCCTATCATTCACTTTTCGAGAGTCACCTTCTATATGGTATAGTGGTATGGGGAGCAGCCACCAACACCAACCTGGAGAGAGTACTAGTGCATCCAAAAAGGGCATTGATACGCATGGCAGGACTCAAAATGCAAGAAAGCTGTCGAGATAAATTTAAAGAACTAAAAATACTCACGGTGACATCCCTCTATATATATATATGAGGCAGTGCTTCATGCTGCATTAAGTATTCACTTACCAAACAAGAAATGAAGACTTGCACCTCCATTACACAAGACATGCCTGAAACTTCACCCTTCCAGTACACTCAGCCTGTATGAAAAGAAACCATCCTACAGAGGAGCGCTGTTCTACAACCGTCTTCCAGACAACCTCAAGAAAGAACCAGTCAACAAACTAAAGAAAACCCTGAGCATGGCTACAGGACAGGCCCTACTACACTGATAAAAAATTTCTACTAAACCAATTATAACTTAACGGAATCTGACGCATTGTACTGTTCTCAAAGAATATGTCAATAAGTATATTGTCTAATGTCTAACAAAAATTTTAGGGTTTTCAACATTGTTATACAATTTGATATCTAAATATATAAAACAAAGTTGTGTTAGTTACAACACTTATAACTGGACCGATTTTAATGATATTTGATTTTTTGTATTCGTCTCTGCTCCAATCATGCTTTAGGCTTCAGTTTCCCTAAGTTTCCATTTTATGGCATTTTAAATTTCTAATGATATCCTTATGGGGACTAAGTTTGTCCACGAATGTTCTACAATCAAAAGATTTGATTTCTAAAACTACAGGTGTTGATTTACTTTCCATTAGCAATGTGATTTGCTATTCAATGCCTTCTGTATCAATCGTCAATTTAAAAGTATAAAGTAAATGAATACTGTACAAAATGAACAGTTTTAGTTTTACTTGCCACGTTGATACTTTACAGTGGAGGTTTATGTACCAATTTTTTGGTTTGTGTCTAATTAATTGTTATATGTTAATAAACACCATAGTTAAAAATTACATATTATATCAAACAAAGTCGTGTTAGTTACACCATTCATAACTCGAGATACTGCTGAACCAATTTTAATGATCTTTGATTTGAATATGTCATATAGATTCAGTATTGTTATTGACACAACCAGAATATCTAATTTTTCACAACGAAGCCGTCATGCTATTTGACTTTAGAACATGGCCAATCTTAAAGTTAACACATACTTACTGTTAGGCATTACAAAATTTGCCGCGTTAGCTTGTTTTTAGCTGATTAATAGTCATACTTTTTACAATAAACAATATCGTATTACTTTTTGTAAGAATTGTTTAAAGTTTTTATTGGTTGACAATTTACGAAGAATCTTCAAGAAATCTACCTCTCTGTCATCAGGAGGCTGTAATCCAGGGTAAGAACTTTGAACAAAGGGGTTTTTAAAACATAAGAAAAACATTTTACATTTATTTATTCTCAAATTAAATTTATAAAAATAAAACTGTACAATATACATACAGCAATTATTACATAGGGGTTTTAAATAAATGTTAATAATTTTGTATTACAATAAATGTCATAAAAAGTCATCGGCTCAAACCTAACTTAACAATTATTTGCATCAACAGACCAGTGAAAACATTAACAATACCATATTGATGTTTATTAAGAAAAATACATGTTGAAAATGAAGTAATTTCCATCTCACTATCTTAACTAAAACTTAATAAATTGAAAATATTGTCAACAATATCCTTTATCACAAATTAAAAGCTTATCACCATCAAGCTCTCTAAATTATTGTAAAATTAAAGTACTTTAACTCTTTAAAGGTAAGAAATATGATTTGTAATGATGTCAATCTAAAAATCCAGCACTTTTTATACAATCGGTAGTGTGTACCAAAGAACAAAAATAATTGAAAAAATTAAGTTGATCTAATTTCAAAGAAAGGACTAACAGGCAGCTGGATTTAAAGAAGTTTACAGTTATAAATTGTTTACAAAAAGTATATTCATATGAGAGATACATATATTTTTATGACATAAAATAGCACCTGGAATAAATACTGTATGATATGTATGAGGTTTTTCCAAATGGAGTTTCCAAGATCTTTCTCAATTTCAGTGTTGAAGAAAATTAATTGATACATAGTAGGCTCTTGTTTACCCTGCACCAGAGCTCCACCACTGTACTGTACTGCATAGATATTCCTGAATCAATGACTCATATTCTTAGATTGCATTAATATGCTTTGACAAAATTATAATAATTTGTGAATTCAAACAATAAACCTAAGATTACCTTTAGAATTATAACCATATTCCAATTAAAAACAGATAAAATTTTTAAACAATTAAACTATTAATTAAATGAGTCACCGTGTTTAGTTTACATTTGTGTAAACTAGATGGATATTAAAACTATAACAATCACCTCTGTTAATCTTTGTACTCATCCTCCCTTTTTAGGTGCCATATTTAATTAATAATTAATTTAATCCTACTTGTTGGTACATCTTTCTCATTTCAGTGTTATAGGAAAAACTTAATTGATACATAGTCTCTTGTTTTATCCCTGCAACCCACAGCTCCACCGCTGTACTGTACTCATAGATAATTCCTGAATCAATGACTGCATAATTTTTAGATTGCATTAATATGCTTTGACAAAATTTATGAATAATTTTTGAATTCAAACAATAAACCCTAAGATCACCTTTAGAAGGGCTTATAACCATATGACCAATTAAAAACAGATAAAATTTTTAAAACAATTAAAACTATTTTAGAAATTGTTTGATTACCAAATCCACTTTCATGCTAAGGAAATTTCAGTATTTTTAAAACTATAATGTAAACTAAACTAGGAATTCAAGAACAAGTAAGTCTTACTTGGATAATAACTTTTTTGTTATGTAATAATAAAGTTCTGTGCCACATTATCAAGAGCCTACTATATTTAAATACAATAAAATACAGGTTAATATATTAGAAAACTCTGTAGCTTGAAAATGTAATTTTGGATGTCTGTATTAAAATGTAGGAACTACAGTATGTAATTTTAGTTACACCTTTTATACTCATAACAATTTTACTAAAAAGACATTAAACAAATAAAATTGTCCATTGCAAGTGTTGTAGTAAAGAAAATACTGCCTTCGGGTCAGAGTATGTTCTCTAGGATACAGTAATAGTGATTAGAGAATAGAAATATTCATTTAAATTTATATTACTTTTTAATATTGAAGTTAGTAAAAATTATTCAAACAATTTTTTTCCTCAGTCAGAGTATTCCATCAAAGTACTCCATCAGGGCTATGCAGGACAACTCTATGGTACAGTAATTCACATTAATTGTTAATGGATAATCTCTGCTCTAAGAACAATCCAATGCTACTCGAAAGCACAACCCTACTATTTATACTTTTGTATCTAATATTTCCATACACATATAACCTGGAACCAAGCTTTTATGTCAACTTACTTCTACGAATATAGAAAAGAAGAATATGACCTCTCTATTCCAATAACTTAGTGTAAAATTATCAAAAATATATTAAATCTATATTATAATTAACTAAAAATACCAACCCTTACTTGGTGTATAATACAGAGTAAACATGTTCATAATCTCACGATTATGCTTCAACTGGGACCAACTTAAACATGTAACTGCAAGTTTTGGGTCCATATTTGAGATGAATCCTTTGATTTCTGAAACTATGTACGGTTGGGGGAAGAATATTTGAGAAGTAGTCGCATATACATATGTTTATCATGGAAAACCCCAGTTTTTTAATTCTGATTAATGTAAACAACACTATAAAACTCCTTGGCAGTTAAAAATTGTTTTAAAATGTTCATGAACTCAATCTTTTGTCTAGATTTTTTTCGTTGTCATAATTTGATGGTTGGAAACAAGTTTTTAAAATATAAGTAAAATATAATGTAATGCAATGTATCTAATAAATTGAATAAACTATCTCAAAATAATTAGAATTTAATCGAACACTTTTATGTAGTAAAATTAATCAGATAGTAAGTATAGATATTACCTGTCTGTGACTTCCTACCCAACTACACTCAAAAGGACATATAATAAGATACTTATTGTTCCTGTCTTGCTAACCAAAGTTACAGCAAAATGAAAATTGTAAAATTGAGCCTGCTTTGTTAGGACTTAATGAAGGTACGAATTCAACTTTAAGGTAAATATTCTAAGTCTGTATCATTTTTCGCAGAAAAATTCTATTTCATGATATATATTTATTCCTTAAAACATAACTGAAAAATTAGGGTAAAATCCTTAATGATTTACATTTTACAGTAGTAATTTTCAATACTATACCTCCACAACCAATATTCTCATCATGTTCTATTGTAAAGGTTGCTATTAAATTAGGCAACCACTTCCCTTTAAAAATGTGGTTATAAAATGAAAAATGTATATAGATGCTTTACTAAAGAAATCTGTCAGTAAGTACTTCCTTTCCTTAAGTACTGGTCAACTTCAGACAGATTGGCAAAATTTAAACAGAACTCTTAAGTTAATGATGTCTGTTGGGAAATGGGTCGGTCAAGTGAACAAGATTTAAAATGAAGAATTAATTTCTTCCAAAAGTAATATTTAAAATATATTTACTACCAAGAAATTCATTATTAAATTAACCTTCCAGGTGCTGTCTACGCATAATGTGTCGATTCGGACCCCTTGTGAAGTGCTACGCTTAATATACCGATTCGTAAATTGGATATAGCAACTCTAATACAAACCCGAATTGGTTGTTTTTAAATAGGTGTATAGGAAAATAAATTCTCTATCCGGCAGGCAGAGCAAATTTGACATTGCCATTTAAAAAAATAACTTTATTTCATATTTATAATATTCTGTGTTGTCAAATTTCAGCTGTTGGCAAATTGCGCAATTATTTTTATTCGTGTTTGTTTACCTTTTGGACTGTGTTTTTGCTCACGTTTTTATCTTAGTTTGCGTAATATCAATGAAATTAATTTTAGTTAGTTTATAATTAGTAGTATAATTAGTAATTGGTAGTAGTTAATTAGGTCAGCGATCACTATTATTATAAAATGGGTCAACTGAGTTATTCAAGTGTGTGTAATTCCGTTTTTAGTTTATTAAACTTTTGACTATTGATAAAAGTGTACATAACTTGTACAGAAGTATACATATTTGTGTTTGGTATTATATTTGGAACATTTTGTATATTTTGGAATTTTGCTTGAGTGAAAAATAAAAAAAGTAACAAACTCCCAAACTAAAAAAATACTTTTTTATTTTTTTGTTTTCGTGTTTTCAGCTCTGTACTTTATCTCAAGTGTAGTAAATTAAAAAATTAAATAATTCTGGAGTTATTCCTGAACACATTGATATAAAATTTGTTATACATTATTCCATATTTATATTTAATACGTTACGGTATTTTACAAATATGTCTGTTCGGCACCTTAAAAATACTTAGCACTAATATGTGAAACTAGTAGCAGTAGCCCCTGGAGGGTTAATAGAGATTTTTTGCCAACTAAACGCTGTTCGTAACAATAACATTGAAAATAAATTAAAAAGGTGATCCTTTAGCATTTGATTTTAGTATATGTGGCAAAAACTCTTTATTTAAAGTACTGCAAATAAACATTGATTATTAATTCTAATTAAACTACATGATTATTCAAATTGATGTAATTTTAGAAGGCTTTTAGTTGAAAAACTATCTCAACTTAATTTATTAAAATGAGAGGTGAACTAAAATGCATGGGAAAATACCATTTTGAACCCCCAAGTTTAAAGAAGTTTTCATTATTAACTAAACCAATATTTAAACATAAATATATAGAAACTCAAAAACAGAGTTAAAATTTAGGATTTCGGTGCATAATTGACTGAATTTTTCATTGTTGATATTTCATTATTACTGTTTACGATTACTAAAAAGGGGTTTACCTTCACACATATTCCAAGAGGTTTATCAAATAATAAAATTATTTTTGTATTATAAATTAACCAATTAAGTCTTGACCAATCTCAGACTATAAATTAAAACAAAGATTTAATTAATTATTAACTCACATGAAATCATACAAAAAATATTTAAAGAAATAAAAATACACAGTATGATTAATATTTGAACACAGATGAGTTATTTCTGAATATTGACATGCATTAAGTTTGTAATGATGCATTGAATTAAATTTCCACCATAACTTACTTTACCATGGTTAATCAGACAACTGTAGAGAGATCATAAATTTAAACATTTTTAGAACACAAGCCTGAACAAATACTTTCGTTACACAGAAACATGTATTAATAAAATCATCTACTGTTTGAAATTTAAAGATTAGAAAAGATCTAAGTTTTTTATTACTCCTTATAATAAAATAATAAAAAAGACATAAAGGTAAAAGAGTAAAAGGACTTGCATAATGCTATAGAATTTTGCACTATGAATTACAAGTAAGTTAAATAGTCTATTTATTATTTATATTAAAAGAAAAATGAAACCCAAAATTAAATTACATTGAAAAAGATAAAATAAAACAATTATAATGAATCATAAACTATGTTGCCATGTTAAAAACATTATGCAAAGCAACTGCAAATATAAGGGTATTTTTCAACATTTAAAGTTTAAAATTCAAAAACTTCCTAACATGAAAAACGTTCATCACAAAGTATAAAAAATGTCAGACAGCTATGTACATTTAATCTGAAATTTTATACCTTATAATTTTAATATGGGACTTAATTACATTTTATGTGCAGTGCAAAATTGCTGTTTCCACAAAAATAAGTAAATAACTAGCTAAAACTGCTAAAAAAACAGTGCAAAACTATGTTTATGAAAAAATAAAATTATGTACCTTAAACAAATTGTTGAAACTATTAATCCATATTTTTGTTTATTCATTGTTAGAAAATTTTAGAAGCATATTAATTAAGACATTTACACTAACATATAACATTGGATTAACTACAAATTAAAAGCTGATATGTAACCCAAGGCAATATATTACCATTATTTTAATATAAACAACAATCAATGTACATGGTAAACACCATAAAGGCTTTTCCTGGCAAGTTTATATCAAATCTAGAATACATTATAAAAAGCATTTTAAGTGACATACCACCTACATAACTTAATATATATATATATATTATTCTTTTGTTTAGACTGAAATTTACAGTAAAATTTTATTTTATCTTAGATGGATCATATTTATAACATTTAGCAGATAGAAAAAAGGAGTTATGATAGGAATATTTGGTTAACGATAGACCTTAAGAATTGGTAGAGTTGACTACCATGTTGACAGTTGAGAGAAGTCATATCAATTAAGGTCCGCAACGAGGCGACGTGCAGTCAGCACAACGTTGCAGAGACATCCAGCATTAGGTGGTGCCGTAGAACTTGGGCTGCCAACCACAACAGAGCATATTAATACATTATAAGGGGTACCATTGATATGCATATTTAAATATCAACCAAATCGTGACAAATTACGAATATTGCCTATCATCACTTGACAGAGCACAAAAGACTGATGACGGGCAGTGTCCGGCATAAACTCTATCGTTTGTTGTATCAGTATTTTATAGATTGTATTTTGAACAAATAAAAAATCTATAGCTGAATTGTATAGTTCAAGAAATAACATCTCAAATATTGGATCAAAAAACCGAATTTAAACACAGAGTTTCCAAGCTATTTACAAACAGTGAGCAGCTATTCGTGATGGCGTCTTGAGATGAAATGTTTCTTAAACCGCAGAATTATGTGGTTTTGTGAATGAAGATTTAAATTAAAGAAAGAGTGATAGTGGTGATTTGTATTATGGTTTGTGATATAAATTAAAATAGTAAATCTTGGAGTAATAAAAGTGATAGTGGCAACGAGATTGACGGCAACGTCAAAACGCCTAAACAAACTAAAATTTTTTTTCAAAATGTATCATAAAATCAATAAGAACTAAAAATGTGCAGAACAGTTGTATACAGTATATATAGCAGCAGGTTTCTGGAGCAGTGTTACAAAAAAGGCCTTCTTTAGTATTACAGAAGACAGAAAGACAGACGGACAAACATAAATTGAGATGAGACTCATTTTGGGTTTTATGGGGTATAAATGAAGTATATATATATATATATGTCAGCAATCTGCTGACAAATCTCCAATTTTATTTATATAAATTTTAACAATCACCATTCAGCTTCAAAAAACTAGAGAAATTAATAATTTGATTTACTAGCAGACATAGAAATATCTTCACTGTTTAATCACTACTAATAATAAAACATAGTAGTTAACATCATAAAAATTCAACCAGTAGTTAATAAAACCACGGTCCAAAACAAAATGGTGTTAGTAACAAAATAAAACTCATGTTAATATTATTTCATAATCCAAAAAACAGTATATCAAATAAACATACTTCATTAGAATATCATACTCCATTATGGAGCCAATGAACTAATATGAAAGACGAAGTCAAAATCACACAAAAATCCAACCAATGAGATGTTTGATCCAACTCACGACCGGCCTATCAAACAAGAGTGGTACGAGGCTTCCACCGTGGGGTAGATGCAACTTGGTTTACCTTATGACTGGTTTGTTCTTGTTGACACTGTTAAAACATGGGATATTGATTGGTGCACTACACCAAAAAATTACTTTTAAACTATCCTTAACTTAGGAGGTATATTTCATACATAAATACACCTAACTGAATTCTTTGCACACTCTCACAGTCAAGTTGCAAAATTTTGCACAAAGCCTAATATTTCCAAGCTCAACATATTTGTGAAATGGATCTGAAATTAAGTTTTATATCTTAGTTTACATTTATTTCAGATGCATTGTAACATAATGTATAGTATTAAAACTAAACCACCTAAAACCACTTGATAAGAGATGTTTATTTTAATATTTAAATTTAAAGTATTGTGTCATCCAATTATGGATTATTTATCCGAAAACATATAAAGAAAATATGGGGCTACTTTTCCCTTGTAAGAAAAGCAAGAAAAGCTATAAGTTGGTAAAATTAAAGGAGACATAGCTTAACTTGTTCATGACGAGCAGTGTTTGTTATTATTTTTGTCTCACATATACAAGATTTTAAACTACTAACAATATTTTTATAAAAAAACTATGCACCCTTAACCATTTTACTTTCCTTTTCTTACATTCTTTAGGCCAAAAATTTTCAGGGATTAAAAAAAACATAATATTATTCATATAACTGCATATATAAAGGAATTTTGAGGAATATATTGTTATTTTCTTATTCAGAATGAACTGTAAGATCAATCTATATGTCAATATTAATTACATTCACAACTAAAAAGCTATCATAACTATTAATATCACATTCACCAATTATTCTTTCAAAATAAAATTAATCCTAATTAATTAATTAATTTGTAAAAATAAAACAAGAAATGTGATTCACAAAAAACAAACAAAAAACTGCCCCATTCACTCACTCATTCGCAACCTGTTACTGCCAGGACTAGCCAACGCCCTCCGGCCACACCACGATCCTCCTGACTAGGAAATATTCCTTCAGCACCACCATCAGCCAGGAAGGATTATCTATGGTTTTGATTTCAAACGGCAGGGAATTCCAGAGACGGCATGTTGTGACTGTAAAGGATCAGTTGAAAACTGTTGTTATGTGTCGGGGTAAACGCTGTGTTGGCGAGCCAGAACGGATATATCTTGCCCCTTCATTTAAGAAAATAATATGGAATCCCACAGTTAATCACGGAGTGGGTTATTTTGATGATTTGCATCTGTCTTTGATAAGATAATTTTAAGAGTGAAGAACTAATATAATTAGGAGTGACGCGATCATATTTACGAAGATTGAACAAGAATCGAATTCAGTAATTTTGAGTTCTTTGCAATTTTTTTTCTAAAGCCACAGTCATTAATTACCAAGTTGCAGTCGTTGAAGTGAGGAAAGACAAGTGATTTGATCAGAATTTTCAATCAATTTCATGATTATTTAACTCCTTCCCACACTCATCAACAAAAATTAAGTTATTTCACTCATTTTAAAACTAATTTACGATAAAAAATGTAAAAATAACATGCACAAACATCTTACTAACAAACATCGTTTAAAACAACAACGTAAACATAACATAAGCAGACAATGATGCAACTTTGTTTTCAATCGGCTGTTTTTGAAATAGGTCTGGCCATAGAGGATAGAATTATAACCAATATAAAGCCTGAAGCTTTCAGAATAAGAAACATATGCAATTTGAGGAACTAACTCAGTGCGATATATTTATATTTACGGACAGTGATTCGCCGTCGCTTCACACGTAATCGCGGGCAGGACTGCAACAGCAGAATGCTGTTATTGTATGTGAATGGGTTAACTATAACAGCATCTTCCTCCAAAAAGTCCTCGGCTACAATCAGTGTATTTCAGTGGTAATTAGGAGTCTGTGGTACAAACGATTGTCATGTCGGTACGGTACAAAGTTTTGTACCTCGTTTTTCACTACGGTACAGATGAAAAACATCTGATTTGACTTGGTAATTGAGAGGTATATGATGTCTTTAAGTAGTATTTATTAGGTTCAGATCATTATCACTTATACTCAATGCTTGCAAAAATTTAGCACGTTTATATATTTGTTAAGAGTAAACTTTTTATACAGTAAATACTAAATATGTAAAAGCATACCATAAAAGTATGATAACAGTTTATTTCCTAATAGGAAATTAGTAAAAACGTGATTTTTAATGAACTAATAATCTTTATTCTATTGTCACAAAGTAATAATTATAAAACCTTCATTTAAAAAAAATATTACAATAAAATTTTAGGAAAAATACATCATTCTTACACTTGAAAAACATGTTTGTGTAGTCTATACGTACTAATATAAAAAAGTTGGTTAATTGACACTAAATCTGTAGATAAATCAATAATAAAATAAAAATTAAAGGACAGTTTAAAACAGATTTCATGAAAATATTTAAGACATTTGTGCACTGAATTTAATGACTGAGGAATTAACCATTAAATTTAATAAGGCATAAAACAAAACTAAAATATTCAGAATCATTTACAAACAAATCAATTCTTTTTAGTGACAAAACCACAAATTAACTTTATTTTAATAATTAAGTAAAAGATAAAGAACTGATAACTGCATTTGGGCAATCCCGACAACAGATGACAATGACAATGGAGTGTTTTCGGCTACCAGGATACAGACCCTTGTACTATTGTACCACTCAAGTCTTGGTTATCTGTTGATTGTATCTTAATAATTTGAATAAAACACTTAATAATCAGAAAACGAAAACTTAAGTGTACAGTGAAGTCCAGTTATCCAGATTAACCCTTTCAGTGCCAGGTGTTACTCCCATAGCGTGTGCAAGAAATGCCAGGTTAAAATGAGCAGTTTTTAGCTGTTTGAGAAACTCTGACATTGTTTTATTATTTATTGATGAAAATGGATACTTTTGGTTTTGTTTTGTTCATAAATAAGTTAGGTAAATGTAACAGATAAAAAATATACTTAATGTTTTTATTCATAAAATAAATTATGAAAATTGATTATTTAATTAATATTTTATAATGAATTTTTCAGTTTGAAGTAAAAAAATTGCCAGTAAAAAATTCCTCATGCTTAAAATTGAGTATTTTTGTTGAACTACACTTAGTTTTGTACATAAATGCAAAAAGTTTAAACATTTATCTTCAAAAATAAAGTTTTTGTGATTATTTTACAAAATATCGTGTGTTTTGGTTTTTCCATAAGTTACTGAAACTATTAATCACACTTGAAAATATTTTTACATTAGAGATAGAATTTGAACTTGTTCTATAGCAGAGTAAATGAATAAAATGATTCAAACTATTCTGATTATTACTTTTAAGAGTTTCTGATTATCAGGATCAAAATCTGGATCACTGTCCATGTTGTCAAAGCCTAAACTTGACAACTCATCACTCCCACTCAAATTACTCATGGAAAAATTACTATCACCTTTTTAACACTCTAAGAATTGTTTTATCATTGACAGGTGAATCAATACACTTAATTTACAAAAGAAACTAAACAAACAATAATAATAACCTCAAACTTCTTAAGTCTCATGGCTAACAAAACACGTAAACAAACATTAGAAGTTGATGTGGACTGTAGTCAAAAATACTTAAAATAACATTTTAACTTAAATAATTGTATTTCATGTGCTCTTTATAACCTAAACACAAATATAAAAAAAAAATTTTATTTTTGAAAAAGAATTTGTTTTGAAAAAAAAATTTTTTTTTTTACGTCCGTATATACTGACTCTGGCTCTTCTTGCACGTTTTGCCGACGTCCGTATATACGGACGTTGGCACTGAAAGGGTTAATGTTACAGGATCCCAAACCAGATAGCCAAATATCCGGATAATCTGAAACTATACTGGAAATAAACCATTATAGACATCCATGTTGCATAGACAGCGATCATGAATAGTACCTGCAATATTAGTGCTGCAGACTGCATATAACCCCTGTACCCAAGTGTTTGATGTGTTTGAATTTTATTAAAAGTTAAAAAGCTATTATTATTATTTTTAGGTAGGAATCACACTCTTCTGACGTAAAACAACCTACTTCATTTTACAACCACCCATGACCATATATTCAGTATGCACTTTGAATGTAAAAATAATTCCGAATCAAACAACCACTCTACATCTAACCTCAAACACCTATTTTGACAGTTCAGTATTGAATTGAAATGTCAAATAGTGATCACTCGCGCTTGAACATAGTGCTTGCAGTGATCCGCTTGGAAATACTTCCAATACACAGAGTGTGTGTTCATTACGTTATGCATACATTCATTATTAGTAACACTTGCCACGTCCAGCAAGGTACTGTCGGTTGTGTCTGAAATTTTGAAGAAGCTTGAGATAAAATTCACATTTTAACTGTTAGTTATATAATTTTTTTTTCAAACCCCTATCTTGATGATTTGGTTCTGGATAAACCAGACTTTACTGTACTCAGTGTTAACGAATTAACACTAACCGTTAACTTGTTAACTGTTAGAGAGTGATTTATTCGGTTCACAACGGACTGACACAATGTGGCTAAAGTTGTATGTAATATTTGGCAACCCTTGATAGTAATACTCAACACCAATTTTATTACAAAATTAAATATTAGGACAAAATTAGCAAAATTTGTTCTCAAATTGCAGTTCTCCGTTTGAAGATTATAATTACCAAAAACATACTTCATGCAGAACTAACACATTACAATACACCATGCTGCTATCAATTACCATGGCAATATATTTTATATTTCAAAATGTGATATCGTGTTGAAGTTTATCGGTAACTGAATTAGTAACAAATCATAACGAAACTTTAAACCGGCGAATAACATTCTTTCGCTTGAGAAAGATAGAAGGATCATTTCGTCTGAATGTAGATAAAAATAGTCAATATAAGCAGACCAGTCTTTGATAGATCACAACTTTCGTCGTACAGCAAAATAATCTGATTAAATATTTAGTAAGGAAGTTAGTATTAAATCGAGCTTGTACTGTATCTAATTCGTCCCGAAAATAAAGCTGTACCTTACCAACCTTCGGTACAATCTCAAAAAAAGAAAATTTCTTTGGATGTGTTTTGTTCAGAAATTAAACTCAAGATTTTCACATCGTTTCCTTGCAGATTCATTGTCTACTTTAAAACTGGAACCTCAACCAATCTAATCAGTTCCTTGAACAGTCGAGAAACCCAAATTGTCTCCACAGGTCGAATCAGCCACTAATTCTTGACGTCGACTGGTCCAAGTAATTGCAGCACCTGCATACTTTAGGATAACACTACTAGTTGAGCGAATTGTTGTTGGACATCCAGCAAAGTCTGCATCGCTGTAGCACTCAAGTACACGTGTATTTGGCTTACATTGGTATACCAATTTGAAGTCTATGGTGCCGGCTAAATATCAAATTACACGCTTTACTTGGGTAACATCCTCTTCAGTAGGATTTTCTAGTAGACGTGACAACACACTGACGCTGAATGCAATGTCAAATCGAGTACCACAAGCTACACAAAGCAGAGCTCCAACTATATGGATCAGAGATCTATATGGAAAGTAAGAAGCTTTCCCTGGTTCTTGATTGGAAAGTTTTTATTAGCGTGAGGACAGGTTTGCAGCCTTCCATATTAAATTTTGAAATTATTTTCTTGATATACCTTGATATTGGCAGACCATAATATTTTCATCATGTTAATTGATTTCAAGTCCAAGGAAGTAAGAAACTTATTTAGCAATAATTTCGAAATCAGATCGTAATTTCTCTATGAATAAGTCTATTTCGGCCTGAATGGTAGCAGCTACTAAACCATCATCAACATATAGCGCTACCATAACTTTTCCAGCAGGTGTAAGACGTATGTAGACGCAAGGATTTCAAGACGACATGAAGTCTCCAAACCTCTCATTCCAGCAGTAGAGAGCCGTCTAGAGACCGTATAAACTTTGTTTAAGATGACAAACACGATTTGTTCTGTCTTCATATCCTTCAGGTTGCCTCATATAAATTTCCTCTTCCACATCTCTATAGAGAAAGGCTGTTGAGACGTCAAATTGTCGCAAAATCATCTTTTCAGCAGCTATGATTGATAGTAATGATCGAACGACCTTCAGACGAGCAACAGGACTGAACGTTTCAGCATACTCTACCCCAGGTCTTTGAGCGCATCCCTTGATTACCAATCTCACACGATATTTGTCTACACTTCCATCTGGATTAGGTTTGATGCGGTAGATCCACTTGTTGCTGATTGTCTTCTTTCCCGGAGGTAGGACGATTAAGTTCCAGGCATCATGCTTGTGCATGGATTTTATTTCTGCATCCATAGCAGACTGCCAATGAGTCCTGTCTTCTGAAGTGATGGCTTCCTTGAAAGTTTTCGGCTCGTCATCAACCACCAGAACTTCTGCAAAGTTTGATGAAACATAGTCATTTAGACATCCAGGAGGCCTTCTCTCCCGATTAGACTGTCGTAGTGACGCCATTGTTCCATCAGAGTCAATAGGGAGTTCCGGGTCGTTCTCATCGAGCGGTCGTTTGTGTCCATAGTCATCTCACGTTCCGCAGGATCGTTCTCTGACAAAGTCGACTCATCTGTAGCCTTTGTACCTTCCTGTTCTTCTTGGACAACTTCAAACCGGACAGGCAATGAATTCATTCCTCACAAACACTAATTCTCTCTTGAAATACAACATCACAAGAGAGAATCATTTCCCCTCTTTGAGGAATGTAGACACGATATCGTTTGTCTTCGTCGTAGCCGACAAGATATCCAATCATAGCCTTTGGATTTATTTTCCTCCTCTTCTGGGGAAGTATATGGATGTAACATTTGGAGCTGACAACTCGTAAATGTTTGATTCCTGGTTTTTGGCCAAACAAAAGTTCATGAGGCGATTTATTGGCAACTGGCGACTTTCCCACACAGGTTTAGAACGTAGCCAGCAGTAGTAACAAGTTCCGCCCAAATTGCTGCAGGAAATGTAACATGTGGGTTTGCATTCTTAAATGTTCAGGCCATTTCGACAATAGTTCTATGTTTATGCTCCACAGCACCATTTTGTTCAGGCATGTATAGATCCATTAACCGTTGGTTTACTCCATATTCCCTGAGAATTTTACGAATTTCAGCATTGTCAAATTCACCACCATTGTCACTCATAAATTCCCTTATATTGTGGCCAAGTGTACAAGCTCTAGTTGGTACTTCACGTAATGCCTCCTAACGTATAACTTTTGAAGTGTGACGAAACAGTGTCCACATCTTGTATGATCTTTGATGACAATAAAGGCCGACCACTAAAATATGGGTCAAATGGGCCGAAGACATCACCGGACAATATCTCACCAGGAGCTGTCGTACTCTTGATCCAAATGTTAAATAATTTGCTTTACCAAATTTACAAGGACCGCAGGTTTTACTATCAGTTTACAATTTAACACCAAATTCAGATTCCAGTTTTGAACGATTATCCATGTGACCCAATCACTGATGATATAACTTAACAGTTTGCTTATCTGTCACCACATTTGCCCATCTCCGCTGGTTATACTGTGTGAAACGCTGCACGTTCCAAAATATAGCCGTATCGACAGTGTGCACTGTCGACCTTGCCCATCTTATGGAGGTAGTCGTGGAATAACCTATGCCCAGTGAGAAGCTGCGTGTAATGAAGTTTATCTCACCGAACCCGCGCTCTGGATTATGAAGGTAATTTTTCTCTCAAAAGATAAAGTTTACTTATTATAAGACATTAGTTCAAAACAAACAGCTTCCTGGTAGTATTACTCCATTTACCTCTATTCAGTATTCATCTGGAAGTATACAATAATTTTGAGTCAGCAGCACTACATCTGGTTTCTAGGTTGAGTTTCTTCAGATTGGGAACAATGTCGTCTGTTTCGCTTCTTATTACGATATCTCTAAATAAGTAACATTACTTCTCCTTTCTATCTGAATCCATTACACTTGCAGATGTAAAACGACTGAATGAACAGAGTTATTTAAAATCACGGTGTAAATTAAGAGTCTATCTACTTGGCAAAAGCTTAATTTAACTTGACTTTAGCTTGGCACGAATTTTAAACTTTTTCAAAACCCCTCGAGCCGAGCTTCAAAAAGCTTGATGATTTGAGCCTTCACACACCCCTATTAAAACTAATATTATATTTAAAACATCCAAAAATAACCTAGTTCTGGGCAGTACTCACAATGTTAGTTTACCATGAAATGTCTTCTTGAAACATACTTTTCTTTTAAAATTTACTATTACGAGACTTTATTTCCCTACCAAAATATAAGACTCTCGTAGAAGTGTCTACTACACTTCTACAACCGTACAAGATAACAATCTTACAACAATAATCAAACACCTTATCCCGCGACAAGATTATAACCAACGATTTAACAGTTACATCACAAAACACAAGCAGAACCCTTGAACATATGGGAGTAAACATATGGGAATAAAATACATTCTAATTTATAAATAGAATTATTATTAATTTAAATAATTAATCTTTTGGAATTTTTAATTCTTGAAATACTACACTGTTAGCTAAAAATTTTCAGGTTAGATACCTGTTGCTCAGGAATTTTTTTGAGTTTAAGTAGTACTGACAAATGCATGTAGAACTTCAACCAGCAGCTGACGCGTCATTGGCAGAGCGTGCACAGTACGTACACCGGCGTTGGAGGGTTAAAAGAGAATAAACTACACATACATCATTAAATTCATAAAGGAGCATATGCCCTAAAATTTTATTGAACTTACCTTTATTTTTGGCACGACATATATCTTTAGTAAAAAATTCTAATTAATCGTTACATGAATATTAGTACAATTCATGTAACTATTTGTTTGTGACTTGAAAAAAACATTTTCCTAACTGAAAGAAATTTTAAATACTATTAACAAAAGTGTATAAGTAAGTGAGACATGTATATATGTAAATAATCAACACAACTTAAAAATGTAATGTTTAGTTAAATATAAATACTAAACAGTATCCAAAGAACCTAAGAAAATGAAACCCTAAAATATGATAAGAAATAGTATCACAAGGAAGACAAGAGGGAAATTCAAATATATACCTGGTCAGGGGCTGTGTCATTGTTCATTGATCTGTCTTCCTCTTCGTCAGAATCTTCTTCTCCAGACGAATCAGCTGACCCGCTTCTCTCTTTCAAATCTGAGTTTTAAATTTATAAGTTGAAGAACATGTTGAGAAAGCAAGAAATTGTACAATAATAAGACGCTTAGTATTCCTTTTGCCCATTTAACCCTTTAAAGAGTACCGTATTATGCGTCAAATTGACATTTTAAAACGTCTTTTTTACGGTTCCACAAAAAGAAGTAGCGATGTTTTAAAACGTCATTTGAAAAAAATTGTTCAAATACATATATATATATATATTACATATAACCTGACATAGATTGATTCATAAGCTATAAATCGATAATTAAAGATACATAGAGACACGGAACATGAACTTATGTGTTTTCGGTAGGTTGTGGGTAATCTGCAGAGGGTTTCTTAGGCGGGGTGGTCGCGGCGGGAAGTTTCAGCGGAAAAAGTGGGGGCGCGGCATGAAGTTTAATTAGACCTGTTATTGTTAGCACTAAATAAAAGTGAAAGCGTTCTACACTCCCCTATTATTGACGCCTGTATCTCTGTAGGTGAAAGTTATTCGTTTGCTAAACATCACTCGATGCTTAAGTAGCTAAAGAATACTTTATTGAAAAATTGATTGAAAAAACTTACAAACGAACCATACACTAACCATTACACACAAAAGAAACCAAACACGTCCGCTCGTCACGGAGACTCTAAGACAACTCCAGTTGTCTTAGTGTAAGTTTTTTTGACTGCTTTAAACTTTTATGTTTTCAGCTTTATACCGGTTTGGTCCGGATTATATGTTAGTTAATTGTGCTTTGTTTTAGATATTAGTTCACCTGAGGATGGGATCAGATTCCAGATCCCGAAACGTCGTTAAACTTTGTTTTACATAATATCGTGATGGAAAATGTCCGCAGTAAGAATCTAAATAATATCAATCCACCATCACCAATAATGAATTTCAAACAAAGTATATTTACTCCATGTTAGAATGTATTTTAATGAAAATTAAAAAAAATTTTACTCTTTTGAGGTGTGTTTTGAGGTTTTACCCTTACTCCTTAAAGGGTTAAGTCACTTGTATGTATAAGTCACTTGTATGTATGTATACTATGTATGTAATTTACTACAGCTGTGTTACGCTTATTTTAATAGCCCTTCTCAAATACAAAGTTGGAATCAAAATTCATCTGTGGCCAGCGATTCATGACATGCCAGTGCTGCACCTGCCATGTGTCACAATTAAATATATTTTTGGGCAATTATTTTACAGTAAAAATGATTTTTGTATTTTATTTTTTTTATATAAATAGTGAATTCAATAGACTGGCACATAATTATTCAACAGACATGGTATAGTAATTACAAAGTTAGATTGGTTCAAATACGGAAAAAAATGAGGAGATTTTCATGGTGAGAAGCATTTAATATCCCCGTTGCAGCAGACCTGCATCCTCAGCGAATTTCCAAATCAATAATATATGACAAGTTTTATAAAAAACTGTCCATAAACATGAGAATTATTTGCCTATTCTCCATAAGATTAATTGGAAAAGAGAAAACATGGAAAAGAGTGTACAGGTTAGCTGCTGTGAGGAACACTGAAAGTAGTCATTTCTACCTTAAATAATTTTTATCTTAACATTTATACCAACTTTCATCAACATCTGTCCATAAATAAAGGAGCTTAATTGTGTAGTTTTTTAAACTGATTCCAATGGTGAAATATTAAATTAGAAATTTTTAAAAATTACATGTGAAAAACGCAAAAAACCCCACTTTGGGGTACAAAATCCCCTCCCCAAACTACTCGTTCCCATTGACTGATAAGTCTGGTTTACGAACTCGTCCGAGCATTTGTAAGAATGCACGTCTCTACCAAATTTGGTCTCGATCGGACCATTTTTACAAGAGTTATCGTGTTCACAGACACATATATAAATATATATATAAAAATTTTAACGACTATTGTTTTTGGACTCTGGGCACCTAAAGATGAAAAAATAACATGGTCCCGGTCTTAAGTCTTACCATGAGACCTACGGTAATAGCTTCTTCCCTATGGGAAATTCGCTAATGAAATGGAAATTGCTTTTATACAAACAGACAAATCCTCAATAAACAAGATTTTATCAAAACCATTCAATTTTTTTTAAGGTTCAGAATGTCAAGACTTTTAAGCTAGTCCATCCTCGTAATGTTTAATTTGGTCTCGAATAATCATATCATAAAGAATACACTTTTCCATATATAAATAAATAAATATATATATATATACATATATATATATATATATATATATATATGTGTGTGTGTGTGTGTGTGTGTGTGTGAGTGTGTGTGTGTATTTATTTTATTATTTAAGTAATTATTATTAATAAACTATCTGAGATTCAATACTGTAAGAAATTTTGATTTAAAAACCAACTGGTGTGCCAATTTCTTTTCGCTGTGGTGAGCTGCGTGATTGAAATTTGGCTTTCGTAAATCTTTATGAACCACATCAACCTGTCATTCTAACTCGTAAGGAGGTAGACGTTTGGTCTATATATTCTTTTTGACAATGTTTGCACGAAAGTTGATAAACCGCATTATGGGTTTCACAAGTTGATCCACTAACTATACGGTAAATTGTATTTGTCACTCTACTTTTAAATTCAGTAGATTCACACATGATTTTGCAAATACATTGACCACATTGACGCTTGTGTCATGGTTTACAACACTATTCTTGACATTATAAAGTACATTAGGCTTAGAATTTTGAATTTTAGGTCTCAAAAACATATTTTTTTTAAATTTTGTGGCCTTTTAAAAAGAACTCGAGGTGGTCTGGAAAATAAATTTTCTGTTGTGGGAGAGGATTTTAAAATATTGAAATTGAAATACTTTGAAATATAGCTACTTTCATTGCTCATTACTTTCAAATTGCAACTTTCAAGACCACCTCCAAGATGAAAACTAAAATAGCATATCAAGACATTTGGCACTTATGAAGAATGTATATATAAATAAATATATATATATATATATAAATAAATAAATAAATATATATATATATATATATATATATTATATATATTTGATTATGTAATTCACGACTTAGGGCTGCTGATAATATTGTTATTAGGGTGCTCATTTAAATGCTTTAAAGGGTGCTCAAGTTTATTTAATTTCATAATAACAATATATATTAACAATACAAAACAATCTATTTCTTTTTAACACAATACTTTATACTTTATAATAATGATAACAACAATAATAACAAATTCTCCTATCGCAGCAGACCTGCATACTAAGCAAATTTCCTCCTCAATAATATGGCAATAATAATACAAGTATATGACAAGATTGACCAATCATTACCTGTTAATAAAAGGTATTTTTCCTATTCTCTGTAATATTAACATGGGAAAGAGTAGGCGGGTTTGACAGGTTTGTTGCTTTAAGGAACACTGAAAGTAGGCATTTTTACCTTACATTATTACAAATTTTTATTACAAATAAAGGAGTTTGCCTATTCTCCATAAGATTAACATGAGAAAGAGTATGCAGGTTTGCTGCTGTGAGGAACACATAAACTATAATTTTTTAGTATAAACGTATGGATACCAACCACATGAAGCTAAATAACAAGTTTCATCCAAAACTATTGGTTAATAAGGGAAATATTAATTTTTCCTTATCCTCCTTAAGATTAGCATTGTAGCCCCTAAATACAATGTACTGTGTTTAAATTTTTTAATATCTTGGTAACCGTTGGAGATAGAGAAAAACATTAAGGAGCTAAATTGTGTAGTTTTTTGTGCTGATTCTAATAGGAAATATTAAAGTTGTAAATTTTTAAAATTACATGGGGAAAACACAAAAACTATTTTTGGGGTACAAAACCCCCCCAAACTACCTGTTCCGATTGACCGATATGTCTGGATTAAAAACTAGTCTGAGAAAATGTAGAGATACACGTTTCTACCAAATTTGGTCTCGATCTGACCATTTTTACAAGAGTTATTGTGTTCACAGACACACACATATTATATATAAATTTTAACGATTTAACGAATTTTAATTTTTTATTCTTTTGATCTGTGGACACGTAAAGACAACAAAATAACATGGTCCCGGGCTTAAGTCTTGCCATGAGACCTATGGTAAAACTTCTTCCCTATGGGAAATCGCTAAAAAAGGGGTGCTAATTGTTTTATTATTTATTATATATATAAATATACAGTAGAACCTCGATTATCCGGGGGTGGATCAACCGGGCGGCGGGTTAACCGGGTTCCAAAACTGGCAAAAAATTATTATTTAAAAGAAGTTTTTCATCGTCAATTTTCTCATTAAAACTTTTTTAATCTCAAATACGTGATAATAATACTCTATACTAACGTAAAATTAGTTTTGAAACAAACTGAACATTATTATAATAATTTTACTGAGAATATTCTGGGTATTAACTAAAGAGTAGATAAACACGAACTTGAATGAAAAATAAAATATCGATCAACATTCTGACGAAATAAGCAAGCGCTAGACTATCAATATTTCTTCATTCCACGGCTGTTCACAACACAACTCAGTATCTGATTGGCCCGTGGCCATGACAAAACATGCACTAGATTGCGCAATAGATTCTGCGCATGTGTGTGAGCGGGGAGAGAGAAGACGGACAAAGGAAGAGAGATAAGGAAGGAGACTGCCAGAAGTCGATGAGTCATCACCCCTTCCCTCAGCCGTGTTTTGTTTGAACAACAGCTCAGCTGACTTGATTTTTTAGTTGCCAGTTTTGATTATTCTGTCGATGAGTTACAGTTTTGAACTAGTTTTTCAATTAATTTCATTAAATCTATTGTTTCATTTTAACTGTTGTTTGTCTGTATATTGTAATATTTTTAATTAAATTAAGTTGTTTATAATCCTTGTAAAAATATCAGATAATGGTTTGTATGCGATAACAAAATGCCCGCATTCAAAGTTTTCAGTGACGAAGGTCTGTTTAAAGTGTGCTGACAACTAATGATGTATTAATAATAAACTAGGGCGGTTTTTACGTGAATACTTTGAATTATTTTCTTCATTCGGATTAACCGTGATTTCAGTTATCCGTGCCCCCTCTCCCGCTGATTACCCCGGATAATCGAGGTTCTGCTGTGTATATATATATACATATATATATATATATATTTATTTAAAAATTTTAACGACTATTGTTTTTGGACTCTGGGCACCTAGACGAATAAATATCATGGTCCCAGGCTTAAGTCTTACCATGAGACCTCCGGTAATAGCTTCTTCCCTATGGGAAATCCGCTAAAATGAAAATATATTCTTATTAAATACACTAATGAAAATCTTGTGATCGGATACTGAGGGTTTCTTTTTGAAATTAAAATCAAAAAATATGGGATGGAAAAGAAAGATACAGACCTGACTTATTCAATGTGTTGTCGTTGGAGTTCTGCTGGGCCTTTGCACGGGACAGAGTATCATAACAGTTCAGGCAAACACGAAGCGGTTTTGATGACTGGTTGGGCAAAAGGAACCTGAAAAAAGGTTCATTGAAAGTGTTTGGTAAAATGAATAAAACTTTTATTTTTAAAATTTAAAAGATAGTTATCAGGATATTATTATATATAACTCTTAGTAAAACAAAAGTGTTCTGCTTGGTCTTCACTGTACTAAAAATGCTCACTTGTCCTGTTTTCCACTACGTAAAAATGTATTTAAAAAAATCTTTGTATTTACTTCCCTGTGGGAAATAGGTCAGATCATGGATATGTCTAAAGGGAATATTTTCAGTTCCCCTAAACAGCTGTCCTTATAACCAAATGACGTTACTAACATTATGACATCACTGTTTCAAAATTTGGTCACACAAATTACCGACAACGTAAGAGCTAAGACTAACATTCTGATACTTTTAACAATTATTTTGTAAATATAGTCAGTGACTTAACATTACATATAGATAATGATGCCAGAAATGCTTTAGAATTAGTGGATAATTTTGTAAATAATAAAAGGAGGGGTATTTTAGAATGGAAAATAATACAACCCAGTGAGGTCATTAAATGTATTTCCTGCCTTACATCTTCAAGTAGTGAAGATTATCATAGTTTATCGAACAAGGTGATAAAGGTAATTATTTTGGAGATAGTTGAACCATTAACATACTTATTCAATATATTGCTAGAATAGGGTTTTCATCCAAAGGCACATAAAGTGACAAAGGTGATATCAGTTTATAAAAAAGGTGAAAAGCTAAGCCTTTCTAGCTATAGACCCAGCTCGCTGGTTCCTATAATAAGTAAAATTTTTGAAATATGTATTAAGTCACAACTAAATTCTTTTTTACTACTAATAATTTGTTTTGTGATGAACAATTTGGTTTCATGTCAGGTAAAAGTACTTGTAAAGCTGTAGAAAATTTAATTAGTAAAGTGTTAAATAATTTTGAGAATAAACTGCTATCATCTGCACTATTAATTGACTAGTCAAAGGCATTTGATTGTATAAATTATGACCTTCTACTGAAAAAGTTGTTTCGATATGGAATTAGAGATAAGGAACTTAGGCTAATAGAATCTTATTTAAGTGATAGAATACAAATGGTAATTCAAGGTATATGTCGAACAAAAGAAATGTAAGAATTGGGGTTCCACAAGGATTCGTCCTTGGTCCTCTTTTATCTATTATAGCAGTGAATGACTTCTCTTTTAATGTACCATGCTCATCAATCCTCTATGCAGATGACACAACCCTTACTAATCATAGCAATGAATAAGATGAACTGATAGGATTAGAGAGACAAGCATTGCAGATTTCATTAAAATGGTTTCAATCTAATTTTCTTATTGTTAATGACCAAAAGACTGAACAAATATTATTTTCTCTGAATTCAAATATTTATAAAGATGTTAAGCCTGTTAAATTATTGGGTATATACCTAGACAGTAGATTAAGTTGGGACTGGTATGTTCATAATTTATGTAAAAAATTAGCTAGTTATCTTTCTCCTAAGAAAACTAAGAAAGTGTGTAACTGAAGACATGTTGTTTAACGCTTATTATGCATTCTTTCATTCACACTTGAAATATGGAATAACTCTGTTGGGTAATTCCTCTAGTGCTAAAACTGAATTTAAATGGCAAAAAAAGGCTTTAAGGCAATTAAGAATAAATCCGACAGAGATTCTTGTGTCCCTTCTGTTTTATGAATCAAAAATAATGACCCTTCCAAATTTATATATATATATATATATATATATATATATATATATATATATATAAAGTTGGATAAAATATAAGCAGTTTGATTGATGTCAAGGAGTCCCTGAACATCTTTCCCATAAGGAGAGAAATACATTGTTATTCAACAAGGAAAACATATCTTTTGGATATGATTTCTGTTAGATTGGAAAAACCAACTGCAGTCATCTATTTATGAAAATTAAGCTATTTAATAAACTACCTGAAGATGCATGGCATGTCTCACTGAAAAAGTTTGTTATTGTTATGAAAACATGGTTTAAAAATAATGTTTGTTAAACTGTTTATGGCCTGTGATAAGATTAGAGAATTAATTTTTTAAATACATGTATTTATTATTTGTTGACTGTTATGGATATTTATTACTTTTTATTTATATATTTTTTAATCCATATATTTAATTTAAGGACTTTGTCGATTACACATGTATTGTGGTTAAAGACAATAAAAATTCTTGAATCCTGAACATTGAACACTCTTAGATAACGTACTGCATTTAAAACAGACTTGAAATTGCACTTTTCTCTGGAATTGTTATTCGTATACTAATGATTTAATATAATTATTTGTTACATTTTTAAGCCAGTTTTCAGTGAATCAGAAGATACACAAATTATTTATAATTACCGACCATTATCATTGATATCTTCCTTCTCTAAACTATATGAACAAGTTGTATTATAACAGCTAACTAAAGACTTATTATAGACTACTATAATAACAACCTTATTTCTAATGACCAACATGGTTTTCGAGAAAATAAGTTGCAACAAGTGCAAGCATTGAATTCATAGAATCTATTATCAACTCAGTTGATAAAGGTGAAAACAATAGGCATATTTATGGATTTAAGTAAAAGCCTTTTATAGCATTTGTCATTCTAAACTATTCAACATACTCTCAAATATTGGCATAGAAAACAGAGCTCTGTCCTGACTGCTTTTACCCAGATCCCAACTATCCAACAACATTTAGCTGAGCTTAACCTACTAACTAACCCTGTTAAAACCAAGTTTATTAGTTTTTACGCCAAACAAAGAAAAAAATACTATCTGTTTAATTGGGCACACTTACCTATTTTTATTTATTTATTTTGTGGCTGGATAGATCATGTATGGGGAATACCTCAATAGAAAATCTCAAAAGAATTTTAGTATTACAGTTTATATATATTTAAATTAATTTGCTCCTTAAATAAAATTCTAACTTTTCATGGTATTTAGGATATGATCACAATTACAATACGAGACATAGAGCCGCTTTGGGATATGATAACAATAACTTAAGATTTTATGAAAAAAACTGTCTAACACAGGAATAAGATTTTTAATTCATTTTTAATTCATTACCATTAGATTTAAAAAATATAACAATTTACAATAAATTAAAAACTTTTATGATTAATAAGCCTTTGTACTGTTTAAAGATGTTTTTTCATTAGAACTTTATATCTCAATTGTATTAATGCCACCTTAATAATTAAGGGCCGGTTCACGAGCTCGGGGTTTCGTAGTCCGGGGTTATCGTTGGTCTTGGCCAAATTTAGCCGAGGACTAAAAAATGGGTTTACGAGACAGAGATTAAAATGCATTTGGTTGAGAGCAAGCTTAGCCGAGACCAACGCTAGTCCTGGGTTAACAGCGGGGAATGGCAGAGAATTTTCGCCGGGAAGGTTGGTTAGCAACGTGCGCTATATCTGCCCGGCTACTCTTTGCTTTCGCGAAATGTCCCAAAACCAAAACAATGGGATGGGGTTGCAGGGAGGGGGTTTTAATAAATAAAAGCGTACACCCACATGTGTAATCCAATACTATAATACGAGCAAGGTTTGTATATATATATATATATATATATTTGCACACGGATCTTGAAAACGGCACCGAGGATTTTCTTTAAATTTTGGAAATAACTAATTTCCGAGTAGAAAATAAGTTCTAGATAGGTCTAATGTCCAGGAAAATTCGTGTTTTCTTGTAATATTAAGTTTAAAATCTAAAAATTTAACATTACGCTTATGGAGAATCAAATGTAAACAATACAAACCAAAACAGCTGTTTATAACCGTTTGACAGTTCTTGATTGAAGACTGCGGGGAACAAGATAGAGGTTATGCATTAATATTTATTTTATGAATTAAATAAATGCAAAATTATCAGGTTACTAAACAATTTGTAAAAACTTAAGGATAACATAGCTGTGCGAAATAAAAGCAGAAAAAAGTATTTCCAAAACCTTCCGTGTTTTGATAGAAAACGTATTCGTTGTATTGCTTGAAGCCACTGTAACAAACCAATTAATTGATGTAAATTAAATTTCTCTTTTGCTTTTCAATCCTCATTCCGTTTATAAAAAAATCAGTTGATCACAGGCTAATAATAACGGTATGGTTAATAAATAGTATATGATCGGCTTTGGCTAAAAGATGTTAAACGGCATCGCTCAATTGACTAACGTCGTAGCCGAGTTGTAGCGTGGCGGCCTCAAGAACTATAGGCCGCGAGTTCCATCCCCACCACATAAATGTTTTCATTGGGCAGTAAATTTTTTTTAATTTTGCTAATTAACTTGTAAAAACATGTCTTATTCTATCCGAGCAAAGCTCGGTCACCAGGTACTATAATATTAATGTCATTTATTTATAGTAAAACAAAGTTATATTATAAAATAAGTAATTATATATGTATGCTTCTTGGTTTGAGAAAATATTTTACATGGATATGTCTTAGCTCTGGTGGGGCGTTAGTGATTTTGAAGATGGAAAATATTAGAGGTGTGCGGATAGTGAATTATTTTTTCGGATCGGATTCGGATCGGATAGCTCAGATTCGGATCGGATCCGGATTGGATAGTTTGGGTTCGGATCGGATAGTTTTCGGATTCGGATACTCGCAATAAAAAAGTGAAATCAGACTTATCTAAGAATAAATTAGGAAAAAATCAATAAAATGTTATCAAAACTATTAAATGGTAAACTTACATTAAAAATCATAAATTCTTCATAGGTTATTTTTACTTCACTGCATTTAAAATTAATAATAATAATAAGTTTATTCCATCAATAAAAACAAATTTACAAAATAACAATTACCAGTAACAAATTTTAATATGGCGTAACTCACAAATTAAATCAAGAGAAACCTTATAATTCGCCATTAAATGACATCAACTTTCTACTAATTCATCAATTCATTCTACTAATAATCAACTAATTCTCAATTTTATTTCACGATTCAATTATTTTATTTATTACAATGATGAAAACAAATCACCATTAACAAAGAATTAAGATTTGACAGACGCCGTTGGCTCGATGCCATCGGCTATCTGCGTTGCGTATCGGCAAGGGCAGTAACAGTCGACGTCGACAGTGCAGCTATCAAACAAAGGCCTGTGCGCAGGCGCAGAGTTGGAATATTTGGCAGATAAAATACCCCGATCGGCTGTGTAACAATATTGAAACCCGTGAAATTATGGTACCTCGTCGTAATCTAGTTAGTTATTCATCTTAAAATTATCTAAAAATGTAAAACTAATAACGCTTAAATTCATTTAACAAAGATAAAATGTAGATTGAAAACAAGTGGAAAATTTGTTGGTTATGTGAACACTGAACGACAAAATAGGCCAAATGTAAATTTGGCAACACTTTATAGTATTGCTCAAACCCGGAGTAGTTGAGAATGCGATAACTAAACAATTGATCGTCTACGTAGACGATCAGAATGAAGTAGTATTATTTTTGCCGGAAACCCCGTCGCAAAACGAGCTATTATGATCGTTTGTTACCAGTAACATTAAATCAACAATTCAAGTTTTTTCGTAGCCGAAATGCAATTTTATATGGAACAATATCAAACCACAATCTGATACTCGTTGCAACTATCGATGACGCTATGCTTTGTATTTCAAAATGCAATATCGTGTTGAACTTACGGTTACTTAAATGCGTAGTTGAAGAATCGAATAATCATACCGCATCCTCGGACCGCCCAATGACGTTCTTACATTCCGATTGGATATGAATTGCGTAATTTCGTCATCTGTGGTCGTCATTCGTCATTTGAATCGCTATAAGTGTATCGCGTCTACCAGTCAACGACGTTGTTTTGATGAAAGACTACGTAATTTCGTCGTCTTATCAAGGTTTAAGCAAAACTTATTCCAGCTTCGCGGGTATTAACTCGACGAAAATCTCGTTGTTTTTGTTCAAATTGCTGTATTATACAGTCTATCCGAAAATTCGGATATTTATCCAAATATTTATATAGATATTTATTTTAAATAAATAAATAAAAAAATAAATTTATGGATATTTATTTTTGTATAGATACATAAAATCAATAGATAATTTTTGCGTTTTTAAAAATAAGCTTAAACAGTTTTTGATTAGTAAACCTTTATATTCATTTAATGAATTTTTTCAGTAACCTCAACTCTTTTGTAGACTGTGTTTTTTGCTTTTTCGTTTTCTATCTTTCTTGACTTTTTTTTAAATATATGTAGTCAGTCTGCTCTGTTAGCTTTTTAAGTACAACTTGAAAAATTTGTAAAAGTGACACCATTCATGTATACTATGTATATAACTGAATAAAGGCATTTTGTATCTTGTATCGGATCGGATCGGATATCTTAAATACATTCGGATCGGTTTCGGATATCCGATCCGATCCGAATCCGAACCGAATTTTCGGATATCCGCACACCTCTAGAAAATATGTAACATGTTTCCATAGAAACTACCAGGGCAGTTATTGAATTTATTGGATTTTTAGTATAAAATAAACGGTATCAGTGGACTGACATATACTTTCTTCCTTAAGTAAATTTAAAAAAGAAAACCTGTAATAAAACTATCATGTTCTTCAAAGTTTATCTAAATATCATTTACTAATTTATTGTTTTAAAAATAATCATCCCATTTCTGAAAATAGAAACAAGAGAGACAAAGTTAAATTAATTGTTTGAATTGTATGGGAGGACCCCTCCCCCGGTAAAACCAAACTTTTTTGAGTTGGTTTTGATGGGTGATTTGACCTCACGCTTCATACCAAGTTTCATGGAAAACGGTTGGAAAATAAGGAAGAAATTTATTTTCTTAATATTCTCCATAAGAATTGGGACAACGTACGTCAGACAACGTACTGCGTTAATCATGGACAGTAAATTTAACTTTCTTCTGGAACCGTTAGTCGTAGACAAATAATTAAAAATTCCAATTAGTTTAGTGTTTTAAGCTGGTTTCAATGGTGCCAGTCAAGTTATACTTTACTTTTATTGTTTTCGCTGAAAATATAAAAATTTTATTATTTTGACATTTAAAAGCCAATAACTTTTGAACTGTCATTTTTACAGACATGCAGGTGGTGTCAGATTATTTAGTACTCTGTGCATATATATAAACTATCAAATTTTAATCAAATTCGTTAGAGCCGCTTTTGAGAAATTAGGATTTTCACGTTTTTGAGGGTTTTTAGGGGTGAACTACCCTTAAAAATCAAAAATTCAAAAAAATTAAATGCCTGGAGATACGGTGAATATATACATACATGCCAAATTTCATATAAATTGGACCAATGGCTGTGGCTCTCACATTCACACACACACACACACACACACACACACACACACAGACGGACGGACATAACGTCAAAACCTCTTTTTTGGATTCAGGGGTCCCCCTAATGGATCCACTCTCAACTCAATTCCGAAAATTTTGACGAAAACAATACTTTCTCCATATACTATGTATAAGGGGAGAAAATAAAATAAGAACAGCTGTTTAGATGAGTTAAAACATTCCCTTTAAATATATCCATGATCTAACCTATTTCCCCCAGGGAAGTCAATACAAATATTTAACAGCAGATATCCTGCCCCTATTGTCATCGTAGCATTTCAGATTTAATATTTGTCGTTTTTCTCCCATTCTTTTCTGCACCAACTTATGATGCTATGGATTCCTGGTGGAGTTTTCTTAAGTATCTGTTTAAACTATGAGTCAAAGTATTCATTTACCTTGTTATTTAAAGGTATACTGTAGTAGGTAATTATTATTTAAATTTACCTATGTTTAGCACTTTTTTAACAACTTTTTTTTCGGTAATCAAAAAATCAAATCAAATAAAAAAACTTTAAAGGTAGTCAAATTGTTCAAAATTTAATGAGGATTTCGAATTTAACATTATTTTTAATTTTTGAAAAACAATAAACGAGCAAATAAGATAATCCCGACACAATGTCCCGTTAACCCTGGCCCCCCCTGGGGTTAAGTCCGAGTCTAAAGCCATTGTTCTTTTTAGCCGAGACCAAGCTCCTTGCGCTAGAACTTGACTCGTGAAGCCGACAGTTTATCTTTTTTAGTCCGGAGTTATCTATAATTAGACCGTGAAGCGAACTTTTTAAGCCAGGGTTTATCCCTGCCATAATTGCCTGGAGTCTAACCGTTTGTGCTCGGGCGTAGCTAACCCCGAGCTCGTGAAGCCGATTTTTGAGGTGCGGCTCAAAAAACCAGTTATAACTGGATTTTGCGCTCAGACTTAAGATAACCCCGAGCTCGTGAACCGGCCCTAAGATTATATGTATGATTATATGATTTACATTCATTATACAATATACTGTAAATAACTTGACGCCATTCCGTACTCTCTGTATAAAATTATTGAAGTGTATTTTAATTTGATGATTTGATTTGAATGGTGATGATGAATTTGTTTATCCAATTCTAATTCAAATTCTATGTATTATTTTTATTTTACATTTAACCTCTTAAAGTCTGTGTTTAGCAGTGGATTCACTTCAGTCCAGACTTTTTTCCGCGCAATACAAGCGTTTAGTAAAATTACAGCTGGGAGCTGAATATTAATGGCACAAAATTAGCTGTGATGCAGAATAATGGAACAAAACAAAACTCCTAAGATACCCCTGAACATATCCATACCTAATACAACAAAAGTAGTGTATCAGCTGTTAGCAAAAACAAAGACGTAAATGAAAAAAGTTGATATTAGTTTGCATATATATGTCGGAGTTGATTCCAAGAGATTAAAAACCCATAATTTTTTTTAACATTGACTTAACTTGACTTATCCCCTTTCACTCCTGCACGGAGCATAGGGTCTCCACAAAACAAAGCCATCAGACTCGGTTGGCAGCCAAGGCTCTCAATTCCCTCCAGTTTTGCCCTGCATCTTTTATTTCTTCTTATATAGTTTTTCTCCAGGTCATTCTAGGCCTTCCTATTCCTCTATGCCACAAGATAAGAAACTTTACAATGTGCTAAATACTAGATAACAGACAACATATAAAATTGGTTTGATGTTACAATACCTCTTGTTAGAACATGGTCCACAGACGACTGCCCCACACTTTCTGCAATGGTGCTGCAAACAAAGGTACGGTGACTAAAAATGACAAGCTTAAGTTTCATCCTCTCTCTTAACTGTTGATGAGTACAGAAATTACTCAGGAACTTATATAGTCATTAGGTAGTGCAAACCTTAAAAAACATGAAAAATTACATGAACCAAAATCACAATTCAGTAACAGAAATTCAAGAGAGGATATTAACAATATTAATAGATCACAAAAATACTCATTAAACTCCCATTGCAAAATCCATAAAGTGCATATCAGGAGCATATTAGGATTCGGTGTTAGTAAAAATATTTAGTTTTTTATACACTTTTTCATTAAAAGAAAAATAATTGGACAACAATGAGTTTCAATGGCTGGATTCTGGTGGTTTTCTGAATGCTCCAGTGTTGTATCTTATTAAAAGCTAATAAATTATTTGTAAAACTAAATAAAAACGGGAGTAAAAAGGTTTAAAGCTAAAAAAATCTGAAAATTATTAGATTATTTCTGTCATTTCTCTTCAGATAATGTTTTCTTAGTTTTCTTAGTTGTTAAAAAATTAAGTTTTTTATATCAAATAAAATGTAATCTCTTTCAACCTTAAATTTTCAAAATATTGTATTATCTTACTTTTTTTATTTTACATAAAATAATCACCTGAAAAGGTATACAAAAGTTGATATTTTATTGTTCTCCATTAAATTTTGCAACTTTTGGTAAAGTTGCAACCCAATTGCTTGATTGGCTGTATTAGTAAAGGACATCAAAAGTTATTAGAAATATTTTTGAGCTCTATTTTTTTGGAAAAACTTTGTTTTAAACAGATTTTTCTCAGCCATACTCAATTTTTGTACAAAAAAGAAATTAAATCTCATTTAAATTTAATATTCTATCTATCTATGAAAGTTTTGTCTAAATATTTTATCAATTTTCCATTCCAGAGGTAAAAATGTACATTAGATAGACAAAAAACTAAAAAAATCACATTTTTAACCATAACTATGAAACAAATGGGTTTAGGATCTATGTTCATATAACATTTTTTCTTGTTTCAACCCATGGAACAAATTCCTGAAGTTTGTCAGGGTTGCCGAGAAACACCCTGTATATAAAAATTTTAACGACTATTGTTTTTGGTCTCTGGGCACCTAAAGACGAAAAAATAACATGGTCCCGGGCTTAAGTCTTACCATGAGACCTACCGTAATAGCTTTTTCCTTATGGGAAATTCGCTAAAACCAATATTTTATTTCAAAGCAATCGAATATACGGCTTCGAAACAAAAGTAACCAGTACCCAGTAAAATTCAATAAATACCCAAAATTACTTATAGACCATAGCAAAAGTGAGCATTAACACTCAAATTTTTTGATTCAGTATACATCGTCAATATGAAAATATCTTTGCTCGAACACAAAAGTGCAAACGGCGAATTACGTAAATTCGTATCCTCTTTAAAATAATGCAAGAATGTCATTTGTTGGTTCAAGGTTGCAAGATACCTCGTAATTATTCTTATATCAGTTACTGATATAAGAATAATTTTTTTTTTTTTTTTTTTTTTTTTTTTCTATAACAAACACAAAAAGGGTCCTAGTTCTGCAAAAAAAAGCAGTTCGCATTCTAGCTGGCCTTGGACCTAGAGAATCATGCCGTAATGCTTTTAAACAACTAAATGTGCTAACTGTAGTGAGCCTTTTCATTCTAGAAACTGCCTTACATGCTAAAAGACAGAACCTACGGAGAGGAACTGACTTACACAACTACAACACGAGAAGAGCCAACAACTTAGTACTTCCGATCCATCGTCTCACACTCTACGAAAAACAACCGACATATCTGGGAGCAAAATTCCTCAACATCCTGCCAGAAGAGGTGAAAAATGTCCACTGCGAGAAGAAGTTAAGAAACAACATCATTGCATGGCTACACCAACGCCCTTTCTACACAGTGGACGAGTTTCAAAACTGGAGGCATAATTTTTAAAACTGCAGACTTTCCTATCTTTTATACTGTATTAGTTCTAGTGACACATTTACTGTTCTCAATGAATAATGTAAATAAAGAATTATTGTCTATTGTCTATTGTCTATTGTCTATTGATAAATTTCAATACGATATTGAATGTCGACGTCGATGCCGATTATCAGAAATGACGTAAATTCGTATCCTTTTTAAAAGTAATGCAAGAACGTCATTGGCCGGTTCAACGTTGCAACATTGATATTCTTATTTCAGTTATTGATAAACTTCATTACGATATTGAATGTCGTCGTCCATGCTGATTATTGGAATACTGTAAATTATATTATTCCGCGAAGTGAACTTTTCGGCAACAAATCAAGTATATTCATTTTCCATGATAATTATTAACAGGATTAGTTGTAAAAAATAATAAGCCCATTTAATACTTCTGTTCATACAAATAATTGGTTACAATGTTTCGATATATCGGACTATTTTTCTGATTCAGATTCACAAACTACGGATACGAGACCAAGGATACCAAGTAGCCTACACGACCTAGTGCCATTCTTGTCCATCCGTTGATGAATTTGCTGATATGATGCTAATTTGATGGGAATTTTTAAATGTTCATAGTTTAATAAAAAGTGTGTTCTCTGATTAGTAAGTTATAATAATCAGGTTATATTAATTTATTCTAAAAGCTAGCACAATTATTTTGCGGGTATTATTAATTGTATCGCGAAAACACTTTTGTTGCCCATGTCGTCTGCCACCGTCTGATCATGGATTCGTAATTAATTTTTTTGTCTTTTTCGTCTGTTGTTATCGTGCAACAAAGTTTCAGTAGTGAAATACATTAACTACAGTGCAACTCGGTTATTGCGGCCTCGGCCATAACGTCAACTCGGATAAAACGTCATTTATTTTTAGGTCCCGCCAAACTGTATTTATATAGGAAAAAACCTCGGATATATCGTCAGTAAATTCTCAAACCTCTTATATAACGTCAAGAAATCGGGCCGAGATGAAGGCAACATATAGCTAAATAGAGAAAGTTCGGTCGGTGGTGCAACGTGAGGGCTGCGGCTATTGTTTACCTACATTCTATTTTTAGAAACGGCATTTTATTGCTGTCTTAACGCTAACCACCCCAACCCCCTCCCCTACCCTATATCCGCTGTCGCCGGTCATCAAGGTCAGTGTCAGTGGCTCACGTCGCATCAAAGCACTGTGATGCCGTTCGTACGTACCTACAGTTCGTGTAGATATCGTTAGTTCAGTGTATGTCTTTTACAGTTTGTTTTTCGTTATTTTAATTTACGAATACAGTATTGAAAAATAATGGCAAGTGTTAAGAGAAAGGTTTTGTGAGTTATAAGAGCGTGTGAGGAGGGACGTAAGATAGCAGACGTGTGTTCGGGCTTGTTTTTTAAAATCGAACCAACAGTTGAATTCACCAAGCCGAACTTCATTGCAATATTTTCAAATTTGATTTTTTATATAATAGAGTAGTCAGTCAGTCATAAACATAAACTTACGGTGCATTTCAAATTACCTTCATTAAATGTAATAATTTCATGTAAAAAATGTGTTTCCCTATTTTTCATCAGTTTTAAATTAAAATTATGTAACCTCTTTTATAGCGTCACTCTGATATATGACGTTATAACCAAGTTCCACTGTATTATTTATTGTGTTGTGATTAAAATACGGATCATTGAAAGATGATGGGTTGCAATATTTTTCCCCTAAATTTAAATGACTAAATTACTAGGCCTGAAAATAAATGACTCAAAAACCAAATTTATACATTTCACAAGAAACCCTCATAATACAGTCCAAGGCCCTTTTAAAATAGATGATCATGAATTTGAAAAAGTAGATTCTTTTAAGTATTTAGGTGTTGTTATCTCCAGAGAAAACAAGGAAGAAACAGAAATACAAAATAGACTAAACCTTGCAAACAGATGTTTCTATTCATGCAATAAACTCTTTTCTTCAAAATTACTGTCCCGAAAAACCAAAATAAGATTATACAAAACCATAATTAGTCCAATATTACTCTATGGAGCAGAAACATGGAAATTAAACAAAAAGGAGGAAAGAAAATTGATTGTATTTGAAAATAAAATTCTCAGAAAAATTTATGGGCCAACTTTTGAAGACGGAGAGTGGAGGAAATGACACAACAGGGAATTAAGAGATTTGTGTAAAGATGTATGTAAGATATAAGTATAAGATGTATGTAGTTTGCGAGTATAAATGCAGAAGGATTAGATGGGCTGGGCACGTTCTTAGAAGGAGTGGAGACAACAACCTAAAACAAGTTGTAATAAGGAACCCTGAAGGAAGAAGGTCAAGAGGAAGGCCACGACAAAAATGGTGGAATCAGGTGAAGCGAGATCTGGAGCGGGTAGGAGCAGCAGAAGAAGATGCAGAAGACCGAGAGAGATGGAGGGGATTTGTTGGTGCGGCCAAGTATCTACTTAGATATGCATGGCCCTGGGAGTAAGTAAGTAAGTAAATTTAAATGGGTTGTCTGTCCACTGTCACGCTGTTAAATATTATTGTTGTGCAACACATTTGTTTACAGTGTTCATATTTGTGTTCTAATGTGTTTTAATGGTTAATGTAATGTGTGTTAATTGTGTTTTAATGGAGAAATGCATTAATCTGTTATTATTTATTGTTTGGTTATTGAAATAGGGGATTATTTTTGAAACAGTGATATAAGGGAATTGCTTCGACTCAAATATGAGTTTTTGTGATTTTTGCAATTTTTATGATTTTACCACTAGCGACGGTTTATATTAATTTTGTTATTTTGTTCAAATTATCAATACTTAAGTATATACTTTTGGTTTACAATTTTTATACTTATATATATGTATATATGTGTATATACGTGTCTGTGAACACGATAACTCTCGTAAAAATGGTCCGATCAAGACCAAATTTGGTAGAGACGTGTATTCCAACAAATGCTCGGTACTTTCAAAAAAATGTATGGGCCTGTTAATTTTTTCATATTATTTTTACATTTAAATGTGTTATTTTTTGATCTTGTAATGTACAATTTTGTTCTTTGTAATGTCCCAAAAAATATACTACAGTATATATTTTTGTTCAGTAGAACACAAAATATAAAGCTCTAAAGACATCAAATATCCAAAGGCCAAAAAAGGACCAGCTGGTATTGAAATTCGTAGTTGTCACATAAAGGGTTAAAAATAGGTCTCAGTACAAACCTTTTAATAAACCTGATTTCAACAAATGCAAAAATGCTGATTTAACATGGTCTTTTTTGCATGGCCTAAAATGAATCTGGTCCTTAAAGGATTAAAGACAGAATAGCTATCAGGAAGAAAATTATTAGTGAAACAAAAAAATTTTATCAATTTGACTAAGAAGATAGGAATCAAGTAGACAAGGAGCCCATGGAATGAACTCTCATGGTCTCCTTGTGGGGTGTTTATCAGACATAATAATCATAATATTAATAGCCTGACCCGAGTCCTCCTCGTGCAGAGCATACATCTACCCACTTCGTTTGATTTATTTATTTTACAGAATATACTATTTTGTTACTGAACAAATTTGTAATAGTTCAGGAACAACTTACCCTTCTATTTAGGACAGTAAACTGGTTTTTCTTGCAATGCATGCAGATAGGAGCCTCTGAGTCAGGAACCCACACTGCCGCATGTACTTCCACTGCCTTCTTCCCACCTACAATAAGCACAATAATTACTGGGCAAAGTCAATATAAATCATTAATTCAATGAATAATAAATAGTTTTTAAGAATCATTTTGTCATTTCTGTCTGAATTACCAACATGTCCCGAGCCCATAAAGCCTGAATTAAAATCAAACTTTTCACAGTGACGATAGATTTAAACCCTAGATTAGCTAAAGGCAGTGATTCTGTACGGCCAGGCAGGTTTTGCAGCATTTTATGTTACCTGTTGTAAAATACTTATTTTTATTCATACCAGTAGTATAATATATTGTTAGACTTGGGATATTCTGCAGAATGTAATATATTAATTAAACCAAAATTTTGCTCCATTAAAATATAATGTTTGATAGATGAAATAAAAAAAAAGATTTTTTTCAAAAACTAAATTTCAAAAGTAATGCCTTATAAAAAAATATAAATAAAATTTTATCAAATAATCCAAGATATCCAAAATTTTTAAATTTATTTCCCTATGTGAACATATGAAATTAATTGGAACTTTTATAAAGCTTTTTGAAATATCATGTCAAATATAAAATACTTTCATTTTTACAATATTTTATACTCAAATTTTTATTTGGCCTACTCATAAAAACATACTAAAAAGATAAAAAACACATGTTTTCTAATACTTCAGTAAAAACAAATGATATGGACACTTACATTTGTAAGCAATAATATATATATATATGTATATACTGTATATATTCAATATTTCGGTTAGAAAATAGTTTTTTGTTTTTATTTACCCAAAATCGCTAATAAACACAAAACTTCAAAGGCTTGTGAAAAGTAATATGTTAGGTTTGAAAAATTCCTATACATACAAAATCTTTAAAATTGTATAAAAAACAGAAAACATATTTTATGGGGTATAAATAAAAGTATAAGTTTATAAAAATATTTGGCTGAACAATAGTAGCCAAGCGACCAGTAAAACAGACGCAAGACAAATGGCTTTGTTTCTAGGCATAGGCTAAGAGAAAGTTCCACCACTTTGACCAACTACAAAAACTAAAATATCGCTATCGAGATTTTCAAACTATACTTAGTTTGGTACATAATTTCTTTCTGTTTATTTGTACATTTATTTAATTTGACAAAACAAACTACAAGTGGAAAATCATAAAAATTTCCATACATCTAAAAAAGATGTTTAGCCATAAAGAAAACTTTAACCTCACCCATTAACAGACGTTTAGAAGAAAAATATTTTCAGTATATACGGTTGGTAAATTAAAGACTATAAGCAAAATCTTTTAACAGACAAAGTATAGTAAAAGAATTTATATATTCAGTTGTTCAAACCAATCAACTCTTTAAGACAAAAAACAAAGCTTCGATGAATTTTACAAAATAGCAGATTTTTTTTTGCTGCTCAATCAGCCGCATCACAAGGTGGATGTTTCAAAAATGTATTATGAGGCACAGAAGCAGGCATCTTTGGGGTGCAGGACAATGTCAGGTCAGGTATTTCTGTGGGGACTTTCCCTACTGTTTCCCAGGCTGAGATCACTGTCATTAAGGAATGTGCTAGAGACATCTTGATGCTAGGTTATGAGGGCCTATCTATCAACATCTTCTCTGACAGTCAGGCGGCTCTTAGAGCTCTAGACTCTGTTGAGTTCAACTCTAGGGTTGTGTGGAACTGTTTTAAGCTTGTGTCCTGTGTAGGCAGACAGAATGAAGTCACCCTTTGTTGGGTTCCAGGGCACTCTGGGGTGAAAGTAATTAAGTAGCGGATGGGCTGGCCAATAGGGCTGCATCATCTCCCCTTTTGTGGTGTTTCCCGCACTGCGGCATTTCAGACTATCAATTCCTGGGCTAGGGATTGGCGGAACTTTCCCTGCATAGAGTAAGTAAGCTTAATCTTTGATCTCCATCTCATCAGGTTGCAAAGAGGTTCCAGAAGCTTGGCAGGAAGGATGCTTAACTTGTCATAGATATCGTCACTGGTCAAGGTAATTAAATGTTTTCAAAGGGTACTCGGTTGACTTATTTTAAAAATATAATTATAATATATTATATTATGGTCTCTGGGCACCTAAAGACGAAAAAATAACATGGTCCCGGGCTTGTCATGGGACCTACGATAATAGCTTCTTCCCTAAGGAAAATTCGCTAAAATTCAGACCTATAAAAATTTTTTTTAAATGGCTCTGGTCCTCAAAGGGATCAACTAATAACTTGATCATTTTACATACTTATGTTATAATTTCCCTGCACAATATCAACAAATAAATCAGATTCTAATATTATTTCATTGCGGTTAATGTTAATGTTACTGTTGTTAACAGTAACACCAAAACAAACAAACAAACGCAAATGACAGATAACATTCCGCTAAAATTACAGGTTATACTTCATAGACCACCAAACCATTCTGGCACAAGTCAAGATGGACAGTATTTGCCTTTGATCATAACGACTCTGTTTGATGAGGATGGATTACATCCGTCTTAGGCCACCAATGGGTTAAATTATGTTCATCAAAATCTACAACAATGACCAAAATCAATTTGTAACCTACTTTTCCTAAGAAGATCCTCTATGCACTTGTTTATGTGGGCCATCCATTCCTGTTTCTCAGTAGATGTTGCAGCATACACAGCAAATGACTTGGATGCTGTTCTTATCAACCAGCCATTTCTCAATTCTGAAAAATATTTCAAAGCAAAATTCATACACACTTTACTATTAGGAAGATGACTACGTGCTTCAAACATTTTAACACAAATATTTTCAGAATGTGATTATAAGAAATGACTAATTTAAGATTATTGCAATACATTATTCATAAATTTATTTTTATTATTTTTTTTACAAAAATGCCATTAAAATTCGTACATGTTTAAACTTTTTATTTGGTTCAAAATTTCAAAAAAACAGTAGGCTACTTCCTAATTCAACTTGTAATTTTGTTGTCTTAATAAACTTTTTTTAATTTTATTTCAAAAATGTACAAAGAGTTACAATAATACAGAAAAACATGAATAAATTGTTTTTGCATAGAATGTTGTGTGCGCAAAGGAAGAGTCAATAACAGTGGACATTTTTGTTGGCTCCTCCTGCTTGATGGCATTTAATTTATTGTTGTTAATAAATTAATGTTGTTTTGTATAAAACTCCTTATCTTTAGTTGGCACTGCCAGAAATTCATTTGAATTATCCACATCTAGGCCTTTACTGTGACATAATCAGATGGCCTGTTCTTGAAAACTAATGAAGAAAATTGCAAAAATGGCCAGGGATTCAAAAAATGGTGATTCATATACCAGAGGTCGGCAAAATGCTGTAAATGATTACATACACTTGAATAATAATAGAATGATAAACCTAAACTTTGCCAATTTGGTATAGCCTTGCTTTTGTGATGGGTTTACTATCAGGGTTGTGACCAACCAACCTTGAAAAAGATTATATTTTTCAAATTCTGTCACTGACTGCAAACAATTCACTTGTCAATAGTGACATATTGGCACCTACAGTCTTTTCACATCTCAAACTCCAAGATCCAAAGATGAGAGTAACTTTACTGTGGACAATTTTAATAGTGACCAGGGCCGACGAGAGAATTGACTTTGCAGCATGTAACAATGCCCTAAACTGGATTAAATTCTAAAAATTTTAGTAAAAATTGACAAAAAACTATTTTTAGACTATTAGCGAAGACATGATTTTTATGTTGTAAAAATCATTTTAATGTCAAGTAAATTATTGCAGCATAAACAAGTAATATATTATGATATATCAAAAGGAGCACATTATAAAAACTACAAAGTCACAATTTCAAGTAAACTTTTTTACTTAAAAACAGCAATGAAAAATAATTATATTTATTGAGATAAAATTGTAAGATATAAAACATAAAACATTTTAAACCTATGTATTACTATTAATACACAAATTTAAAAAAATATACAGTACTGCCTACATTCAACATGTTTAAAAATTTTATTTTCATAAAATCAAAAAACATGACAAACAACACTCTGATAAAGTGATAGATTTTTTTAAAAATCAAATGTAAACCACCAAGCTGTCAAACAACGGAAAAATAACATGATAAAGACTAATAGCAAGTTGCCAGCATCTGTATAGATACATTTAAAATTGTTTATTAATTATTATGTTAAAATCAGTACCTAAACTAGTTAAATCTTTAACAGTTGGCAGAATGTGGCAACATAGAATAACATACAAACTTGCAAATGACGTCTACTATAGACGAATGTTGCAAAATATAATCCTAGTGGCACTATACAGTAGGAAAAGTAAATAAACCTTACATACAACTTGAATAAAATAATAAATAAAAATGCTTCACTTATATCAATTGGTACCAACCACCAACTCAGTTTAAAAACACTGAAAAAATTAGCAAATCAATTGAACTGTCTTCCAATTAAAAAAATAAAGGTCACCTGTAGTGGGCAGATCCATGACATTTGTCTATAGTGACTATCATGTAGAGAACAACAAGAGGAAGTAACAATGCAGGCAATGCTTGTGAATGATAGTAACCAAAGTATTTAGTATAATGAAAAGACAGGCATGGATCACTGATAGACATCCCTCAAATGTTAAAATATGGATGAATGGTTGCAAAAAAAACTATTTTACAGCACATTATAATACAAGGATTAAAAAAATACTTACGTCCATCATCCTCTAATGATTCTAGCTTTACTTCTTCTAAAGGAATTATGTGCTGTTTATTATACTGTAACAAAATACAAAAGTTTGTTAACACATTCCTAAACTGTGTTATAGCCTATGTCAGATAATATTAACATACACAAACATACATACAAACACAATATGTCCTGTAGATAGTCATTGGTTTGCAGTTTTTAATTTCTTGTAACATGTATGAAAATTCCTTTGTTATTAAACAAGATCAAAACAATAAAACTTCAATGAATTAGAACACAAGTGACATAAGTGTAAAACAACTTTTCCTTCACAACTTCCTACTTCCCATGGAAGTAGAAGAAGTTAGTTCTTCACAAAATACGATTCCACAAGTGTCACACTGATCAAGCTTGAGACAAAAGGAATGATTAATGTTGGAAATTGTATTTCATTGTCTACAGTGTTAAATGTTGGAATAAAACCAATTGTAAAAATTACTCAGTTTGATTACCAAACCCACAACAGCCTGCTGCCAGGATATACTTCACTTGCACTGTTAAAAAATAAAATTCAGGATTAAACATTTTTTCTCTTTTCTTGTAATAGTCCATTTATGCTAATGAAAGTAAATTCCTATAATACTTCTACTGAGTTTAAATCATTAAATTAATTTCACCTTGCATAAATTTGCCAAACATTAAAGATCAGAAGGTTTTGTACTCAAATCACCTCAGGGTCACCAAAATAAAGCGTAATAGGTACACATAAACAGGTTGAGTGAATGTATTTTACCGACATAACATCTAATTTAAATAATAATTTAAGACGTTGTCTAGCAACGTGTCAGCTGGTCGCCGCACTTAATGAACATTCAATTTCTAATCGGCTGCTCAGCTGTGCTGATGGCTACAATTGCAGGTGGTGACAAAACATTACGGTAATGAACACCCGTATAATGAGTGGAGGTTAAAAGTTTTGTAACCCAAAGGGAACCTGGTGATTTCAGTTGAGTTGTGCAACCTTCGGGTGGTCCTAGGCCTGGCTAGCCTAGATTCGGTAAACAATCACACAACTAAGGAAGGTGGTAAAAACCTAATGATATTTATTACTACTGGGTTCACATTGCTGTGATTACAATTTAACAGTAATATTGAGGTTATACCTTATTCTGCTGTTCTACTGTTGCTTTTACGGAGAAGTAGTAATATTTAATGCTGATAACAGCTGGTTATTTTGTAAAATAATGTACATTTTATTTATAATTCATTATTTATTTTGGTAGTATCCACAGTATCAACAATAAATGAAAATTTAAATTCAGATGACTTAAGACAATTATTGGTGGATTATGACGAAAATGTTTCGCCATACTATTTAATTGTGAAATAGATAATGTTGTGTTGACATTTTCTTTATTTTCGTTCGTTATTTGCTTTTTATTGCTTACAAACATTGTAGTAAATAAACCAGGTTTGACACAAAAATAATTCCAAGCTGGTGGGAAAGGTTGTCTATCATGGCTGCCGAGCTGACAAAGGAATGTAGCACGGCCAGTTCTGCTGGCCACCCAAGCGGCGAGAACAACATCACAGGAAATAATTCCGAGCTGTCTGCAGAATTGGCAGAGCCAATGCTACTAGCCAATCGAGCGAAAAGGGTTAAACCAACAAGATTTATGTAACACAGATTTATGGTTTATTATTTGTAAGTATATTTAAGTTTTCTTGAGGAAGATGGGATATTTCCGGATGACCATTTTTTTTTTGTAGCCCTTTGAATATGTGGGCCCCTTTGTTCTATCAGGAACGGTGACCAAGGTGTGTTGGTGATCCTTCACACTGTGTGGTGCAAATCGTGAGTTCCCATTCCGTCTGTGTTATAGGCTGTCAATCTGTTGTACTTTCAGCTGCCTTTTTACTCGTGGAGATAAAAAAAAGGTGGAGCTGGTTATGGCCTGAAGGGGGGAGGGTTGAGGTAAGTAACATGGCAACGCCAAATTTAACCCGTAGCTGCCACACAACAATCACACATGGTACATTGTTGTGGTCTATTTGCCCAATTCTTTGAGATGGCAAGAGCGTTGCGAGATATCGCAGGCGTGTCAGTATCCACACGTAAAATAATTTAAGTTCCAGTAGGCAAAAAATTTCAGCTGCCTTCAGCTGAACAATGCTACATCGATGAAAAAAAACTATCAGCATAGTTTTAACTTTGGATTTTGACACCTGAGCTTTCTTCGGATGAGGGACTCATTCATGTACCACTCTGAACTTAAACCTTTTTTGCCTGGTTATATAAGAACACCTCAGAGATGTCATCACTGGTAATAACTTTGTCCAGAAAATAATTGTCCAATAAGTATAATAGTTAGTGAATGGTTTGTTTGTTTTTTTGCCTGCTTTAAACTTTTATATGTTCAGCTTTACACCAGATTAGTCCGGATTATGTGTTGATTGTGTTACGTTTTAAATATTAGTTCGCCTGAGAACAGGATCAGATTCCAGTTCCCGAAATGTCATGAAACTTTGTTATACATCAAATAGTTAAAATAGTTATGGGAAATGTCTGCAATGAAAATCTAAATACCATAAATCCACCATCAACCATAGTGAATTTCAAACAAAGAGTAATCTAAAAAAGAACATACTTCTTCACATACAACAGAAGTAAATGAGAAATTTGCAAAATAATGAGCGGGTATCAAAATCTAAAATACCCCCGTCACAGCAGACCTGCGTACTCAGCGAATTTCCAAATCAATAATAATATAATAATAATAATATATGACAAGTTTGGTCAGTATCTGTCCATAAACATGAGAATTATTTGCCTATTCTCCAAAAGATTAACATGGAAAGGAGTGTGCAGGTTTGCTGCTGTGAGGAACACTGAGTAGGCATTAATACATCAAAAATTTTTATTTTTAACATTCATACCAACTTTCATCAACATCTGTCCATAAATAAAGGTGTTTGCCTATTCTCTTATGATTATGATTAACATTATGATTAACATGGGAAAAGAGTATGCAGGTTTGCTGCCATGATAAACACATAAACTATGATTTTTAAGCATAAATGGATGAACCTCAACCACATGAAGCTAAATATTAAGTTGTATCCAAAAATATTGGTTAATAAGTGAAATATTAATTTTTCCTTTTCCTCCATAAGATTAACATTGGAGCCTCAAAATACAACGTACTGTGTTTAGATATTTTAATATCACGGTAACCGTTGGAGATAGAGAAAAACTTTAAGGAACTAAACTGTGTAGTTTTTTAAGCTGATTCTAATGGTGAAAGATAAAATCTAAAAATATTCAAATTATATATGAAAAACGAAAAAACCCATTTTTGGGGTATAAAACCCCCCCATGTCGAAGAAAACAAGGAGAGCAACAACGGTGAAGACGGCGGCGATGGATCAGCCGATACAGAGCCAGAGGAAAAAATCACCCACACCGAGGGATTAGATGCAATCGAGAAGGCCCTGCACTACATTGAGCAGCAAGACGACACGACTCCAGCAGACATCATTATGTTGCGTCGACTGCGTAGTTTGGCAGCTAAGAAACGATCCAGCAAGATTAAGCAGAAAACTGTCAAAGATTTCTTTAAACCTTTATGACTTTTCACTGTTTTTGAGGTACTGTACTGTACTTTTAATTGTATGTAGCCTATCTTTCTACTTCCTGATCAGTATTTTTATTATGTAAATTTAACATGTACAGTATATATTACATTTTTTATTACCTGATCAGTATTTAAAATTGAGAATGTAGCTTGTAAAATTATCTTTATGCAGGCCTACAATACAGTACTTCAGGGTATACACGAGTAAATAAAGTTGTTTTACACTTAACAAATATTGTATTTTTTAATTGTTTTCATAAATCCCTTATTCTAAGTAGACATTCCGTGTTAACCAAGAATTTGGTTATCCGAGGTTGCTGTGGTCCATATTAACTCGGTTAAACGAGACTCTACTGTATATATATACATATATATATAAAAATTTTAACGACTATTGTTTTTGGACTCTGGGCATCTAAAGACGAAAAAATAACATGGTCTCGGGCTTAAGTCTTACCATGAGACCTACGGTAATAGCTTCTTCCCTATGGGCCCTATGGGAAATTCGCTAAAAGAGCAATTCGAATTATAGCCGGAACCCATAGGAGATCACATTGTAGAGTTTTTTTCAAATCGGTAGAAATTTTAACGTTACCTTCCATTTATATTCTTGAAATTCTAATGTATTACAAATTTAAATCAACCACAATAGTGACTGGTACCGACATTCACAATTATAACACAAGGTACAGGCACCATCATAGACAAACTCCACACAGGTTAGAACTAGCCGCTTCACTTCCTCAGAACATTGGACCAAAATTACTAAATAAATTACCTGAAAATATAAAATCAATTACCTCTGAATCAAAATTCAAAATTCAACTGAAGAAATACCTTTTGGAACGTGCCTGTTACTCTATAAGTAAGTTTTTGGAGTAGGCCTCTAACAGAAATATTGATGAAAAAGGGCATTGTTTTGTTAGTCTGCAGAATTTTATTTTTCACCTTTGAAATTTATCTATTAATTTTTACTGTCTAGCAAGACTGGTCTAAACTGTTTTAGTAAGTAGAAAAAGAGGTTTTTATTTTTATTTTTAAGTTTGAAGTTTGTAATGAAATTGATATTGTTTTACTACAATAGAGAATTTTTGATTTTGATATCCCTTAGGGAAGAAGCTATTACCTTAGGTCTCATGGTAAGACTTAAGCCCGGGACCATGTTATTTTTTTTGTCTTTAGGTGCCCAGAGTCCAAAAACAATAGTCGTTAAAATTTTTATACTTATATATATGTATGTATGTGTATATACGTGTCTGTGAACACGATAACTCTCGTAAAAATGTTCCGATCAAGACCAAATTTGGTAGAGACGTGTATTCCCACAAATGCTCGGACGAGTTTGTAAACCAGACATATCAGTCAATGGGAACGGGTAGTTTGGGGAGTTTTGTATCGCAAAATGGGTTTTTTTCGTTTTTCATATATAATTTGAAAATTTCACCATTGGAAACAGCTTAAAAAACTACACAATTAAGCTCCTTAAAGTTTTTCTCCATCACCAATGGTTACCAATCTCCAATGGAGATATTGAAAAATCTAAACACAGTACATTGTATTGTGGGGCTCCAATGTTAACCTTATGGAGGATAGGGACAAATTAATATTTCCCATATTAATCAATATTTTTTGATATAACTTGATATTTAGCGTAATGTGGTTGAGATCTATCCATTTATGCTTAAAAATCATAGTTTATGTGTTTATCATGGCAGCAAACCTGCATACTCTTTTCCCATAATAATCATATAGGGAATAGGTAAACTCCTTTATTTATGGACAGATGTTGATGAAAGTTTGTATAAATGTTTAGATAAAAATTATTTATCGTATAAATTACTACTTTCAGTGTTCCTCACAGCAGCTAACCTGCACACTCTTTCCCATGTTAATCTTATGGAGAATAGGCAAATAATTCTTATGTTTATGGACAGTTTTTTATAAAACTTGTCATATATTATTATTATATTATTGATTTGGAAATTCACTGAGTACGCAGGTCTGCTGCGACGGGGGTATTTTTTAGGCCGGATGGATTGGAATTGCATCAGCATTTATCATAAAAAACTTAAAATTATCAAACACTTTTTTTTAATAAACTACAAATTGTCTTAAGTTTCTTAATTGTGAGTGAAAACAAAGCACTGAATAACTTAACATGCCAGAGTACTGAACAGCTAGCTGTATTATAGCGGCTGCACTGAACTTTACTTAAATCTTTACCTTTTTCTTGTTTATTACAATATTTCCATACACTAATATGTCGTTAAATAAGAAAAATTGACGAGCTTTTGGTTTCTTCCGGCACATTTTGGTTAGAACTCCCTCTCCAACTAGAACACGGCCAGGGACTGCAAGAGGCTGAAAATAATGAAACATCTTTATTGATTGACCAACATTAACATTTTAAATATCAACAATTTCTCTCAGTTTGTTGTACTGAAAAAGTGTTCAATATCTTAAAAATGGATTCTCATTTGAGAAGAAGTGAGACTATCAAAAAGTACTATTTCAATAAAATTAATACTTAGCAAAAACCAAGGAAAAATGTTGAAACTTCAATATTACTTGAATAGCTCACCAGGTAGTAATTTGATGATTATTTTTCTGCTTTTTTTTTAATATAAAGAAATGTCAGTTCGGCCACCCAAGCTTGATGAAAATATATTCTGGAGAATGATATCTGGCTCAGTCTAGCTTCTTCCTTTGTACGATTCGGAATTTACATTACATTTATATTACCTCTCATAATCATTATACTCTCTGATCTTATACTCATTGTGGTGAAGAGTCAGTTGGTACACCAGTCCCGGTAATCCAAACTAATTGGGACCAAAACCTGTTTGGATTAACGAGTTGTTTGCATTATCCGAAAGTGCCATATAAAGTTCATTAAAGGTATTATTAAAGTCCATTATTTTAGACCTGAACTGTGTATTTAGAGCAATTAACTTACGTATCATAGTTCACATACAAGTCTGTCCACTAGATGTTTTTCCTGAACAGCATCAATTGTTCCTGCAGATTCGTTCTATCCATTTTGTAATTATAAATAGTTTTGTCATTATAAATATAAAACACAATATATATTTTTTTTATTGGAAGGGGCAGATTACTCCCAAGGCACTTCAGCTGTAGTGGTTTTTTGCGCACCCCTAGGTGGGTTGCGACATTATCACAAAGCGAAAAGCCATTGGAAATTGGCGGGGTTTGATCCCGGGACCTTGGGCACCAAAGCCCCGCGCTATACCCCTAGACCAGCACGCTCCCCAACACGAAACATACATTGACACATAAAAACAAAAAATTGATAATACAGTGCTACCTGTAAGCCTACTTTTTATGCTATTGTGGTCATTGCTGGAGATTTAAATGTTCAAAAAATAGTTTGCCAAAAAGCGACAGAAATAAAAAGTCGGACCGTTAGAATCGAATCTATTGTGATGTACTGAGTGCAGCTAGACATCGCACTACGCTTAGAGCATCAGTATACTGCTACATTTGAATGTTTGATGTTTATGTTATGAGACGATGGTGCAACTTGGCCAACAGGATTTTTTTGTTGAAAGGCGATAATTGAATCCTTATATTCCAAAAAGTAAGTTATTGTATATTATTAACATTGTGTACCTTATGCTTAATATAAAATTAGTGTAACTGTGCAGTAGATTAAAATGTTGTAATTAGATGAGATTACATTGCTTCGTTTAGAATTTAAACTCAATAACCTTTTCCCCACCAGGTTGTTCTCATTAGCCAGACGTCCGGATTACCGGGGTTTGGATTATCGGGACTCTGTACACCAGACATGAATGCCTGATGTTTTGGCAATGGACATTACAACACTAATGAAACACTGGTCACATGAGGACCATTGGTTTCATTAGCACTAGTACCACTATCGTAATCTCATGTGATACATTTTATGTTGCCTGTATCAGAAAAAAAAACATAAACGCATACGAAATGCCTAAAAAGTAACTTACAGAAAATATTCTGATCTAAAGGAGGCAATAACAATTTTGTTTGTTTCAAATTTATACATTTATTTATATTTATGAAATTATTCCTCTTTACATTCAAAGTCAATTTAATTAAATGATAAGTAAAAAAATGTAGACTGCAAGCTGTCAGTAAATCATAGAGTTTACTTAATTGATATTGTTACTAACCTATATTATAACTATTTAAGTTAGTGTTTACAGTTTTAAGAGCCTGAGGAGAGTAACCAGTTAAATAATGTATTAAAGGTGTCCTGACAACAATCCCATGAGCAAGCCCTAACCTCACATACACACGTGCACATTCGCACCAACAGACAATTATAGCTACGGCTGCACGAGTGCATGTCTAACCGGGCAAAGCAACTAAGTGAAATTAAACTCAGTAAGAAGTTTCCACCTACAAAACTATGCATTTTTTCCAATAATTGGTTAAGCTCCACCATCTCATTCAGACTGCATTTACCCAACCAAGTACTTCTAATACCTGACAGTAAGGGACAAACTGCTAAAAAATGAAATAAATTTTCATTCGTGTTTAGATTGCATAATTTCTGTCTTAGTACCAGGGTTTAAAATTCAACCCAGTCCCGTCTGACCAACCGTCCGACTCCTGAGACCCTCTGGCGTGAACTAAAATCGAGCCTTGTTTACTAGGACTGTGCCTTACTATTAGCTTGATAGATTTAACAGTAACTTCATGAATTATATGTTTTATTTATTTGCCCTGTTACTTTTACCCTGTAACTGTGTGTATAGTCACTTTTAGCAAGAAAAAAATTATTACTGTACTTTTTCACCAGTTCTAAGTGGTTGGCTTAGAAACAAGTAGATACTGTTGCTTTGTCAAGACTTATATTGCTTTCAAATGATTCCTTCATTTCATTTGGTACATCTACTTCTAGTTACTTGTAGTAATAAATAGTTAATGATAAAACTTTAGAAAAAAAATCATTATAACTGTATCCTCATCAATAAGTACAATCGCTGAACATATTAATTTCATTGCTTTAAATAGCCACTGTAACAAACCAATTAATTAGTGTAAATCAAATTTTTCTTTTGCTTTTCAATCCTCATTCCGTTTCTAACAAAATCAGTTGATCACAGGCTAATAATAACTGTATCGATAGTTAAACAGAATATGAAAATCAGTTAAAACAATTGAAGGTTGACTAAAATACCTTAAACAACAATGCAAACTTGGCTGACACCGTAGCTCAGCGCTAAGGAATCACATACCAAAGGTTCTGAGGTCAATTCCCATCTGGGGGCAATAGCCTACTTTTTGTTTGGTGTTTATGCTATATTAATTAACCCATTGCCTACTGACAAAATTTACACTTTTGACGAATTATTTTAGCCTTTTTCTGGGTTTTAGCTTTATATTCAATAAAAACACAGAAAATTAATATTTACTCCCCATGTATCTAGCTGAATGTTTTCTAATTTAGTACTTCACATATTTAAATTTTTTCATTGCCTATTTACACTATATAAGTATAAAAATTTGTTGTTTTGTAACTGTTATCACTCGATGTCCAGTTTGACTTTTGAAGGTTAGGCCTACTTTTAGGTTATTATACGCCACTTTCACAGCTGGAAACACCCAACTCATCACTATATTTTCTTTCCGAATTACCACTTTCATATAAATCTTGTCTAACAAAATTAGAACAATCCTCAGAAACAAGGAATGTATTGCTGCGAAATTACCATTGTTGTCAAACTGCATACAGCACGACTATGTAAACAAATAAACCGTAAACTCGAAAACAAACAACGATTTAAAAACCATCGAGAGTCAAAATATAGTTTAGCTATAATTCAAATAGAACAATCGAGAGTCAAATACCGTAATACAACAGTCAAAGACCTCCAAATACAATAATAAATTAACAGTTACGTCCAATAACGGAAACTGCCCGTCATCGGTAGTTACGCCGATCCTGTGACAGGCAGTGCCCATTTATGGTAGCCAATGTGTTAAGGTGTATTAAATCGGTTTAATTTAAACCACATAAATGACGTCATTGAGTAATAAATGTGTTTTATTTTTACTAATTAACTTGTATAATACATGTCTTATTCTATCCGAGCAAAGCTCTGTCACCAGGTACTTAATGTTACATGAAATACGATGATCGATTTCCATCAGTTATACCAACCAATAGGTCTAATGAGATAATTGTTTCTCTTATTGTTAGATCTCATTTTTTATTGACGTTGGTTAAACTTCTGAAAATTAAACTTGAAATTGGCCTACTGTACTTTTTTTAATGTCATAAATAAATAATTGAAAAAATCATACACCCTATTATAGTTAATTGATCTGACAAGTGAACACTCCATTGAACAATATTTTTGAGAGAAAATGTATTTATAAGAATAGCCCTTAAAAATACTAGTTGAATACTTGAATACCAACACAGTAGCTCAGGCCAAGTCAAAGGTTGATGGATCTTGATGTGTAGGCCGCTACGGTACCTCACTGTCTTTAATTCACGCACATACTGTCTTTAATTCACCGCATGCACAGGCCCTTGGGTAATGAGCGGTTAAGGATTTTAATAATTTTGAACAAAAGTCCACCTTTGTGGAGGTTCATAGAAATTCGCTGGCATTTATTAACAATTAAAATTACAAGGGTAAAGTTTATGAAACAGAACTCAATCTACACTGATAGCCTAATAAATAATGGTAGTAATATAACTCCCTACACTGGCACTTAGTATTCCTAGACTTCTAGGTTTATGAAAAGCACAACAAAAATTTCCTTTTGACCCATTTTCCATGAAATAAGTGTCACTTGCTACAAAAACACAAAAAAAATGGATTAGGTACATAAATAAATAATTATATATATAATTATATATATATATATATATATATATATATTATTTACAGCAACCATTTAATAAAGGCTGCCACATGATCAAATATCAACATACCTGCCCTGAACTGCCAAAGCAATTTTCTACCATGGCGATGCGGCGAGCATTGGCCTCACTGTTCACTGGAAAAGATTTTTAAAGTTTAAGATTGGAAACACTTGTTAAGCTTAAGTACACATCAATAATGAACTCCTGATGAAAAAAAATAAAATCATTACAGTAGTGCATAGCATGTGTGCAAACATGTGCGGGTGCACACACACACTTTGTTTAAACTTTTTCCTATGCCAAACCTTTTGAACATGTTTAAATTCATATTCACCCTAACATTGGTATGTATAGATACGGTTATCCACTATACAATTTGATCTTTCACCCACAAAGCCAAAAACAGTATAACACACTTTAGGCTAAATTCCAAAGATTTTTCCACTAAACAAAAGTGTATGTTACCTCCCTATAGTATCTACGCAACGACACTGGGCCACTGCTTACCAATATTGCAAACTCAAGGGGCATCATATGCAAGGGGGTTGAGATTACACAATAAAAATAGTTTAAGTATTGGGGATGTTACACGAAAAAAAAGCTTGTCTGGGTTGAAACTCCAGTCACTCATCAGGTGTGTTTCAAAGAAACTTCTGTCAGTGGTGTTCTAGCCTCAGTCCGAGTAGAAGTATGAATAGTCAAACTATCAAAGCTTTGATAAATATAATAAGTTTTGCTGTAAATATATTAAAATGAAATACCTAGTGGATTCCAATTAGTATTCCAATATTTAAACAATAATCTATAAGCTATAAAATATAAGCTATATAATATATATATATATATATATATATACATTAAAAAACATTAAAATATAAATATATATATATATATATAGGCTAGTATAATCCTTTTTTTGTATTTCTACACCAGAGGCGTTTTTTAATGTTTCGATGGGGAACGGTCCAAACCCCTGTCTTGTTACCACCTACAGATGACCTGTTATTCGTTAGAGGCAGTAGTGCAACCTGAAAACTCTAACATTAGACCTTGGCCAGAAGGTTACACGGAACTTTACTTTACTTTTTACCTGTTGTTAGGAAGCATCATTAATTAATACCCCAATGACAAAAGACGACTGGGTCCAGATTCTACTCTTGCAGGATTCGATCTGGCGACATTCAGATTTGAAGGCGGGTATTATAACCACTACACCACCCAGCCAATTTACATTTTAGTGGGTAGAATATTTGCTTAAACTTTTACTTTTATAATCTGTAGGTTATCACTTTAAAAGTTACTGGAATTCAAAACCTCACCAATTGTAAACAATCGGAATTTTAATTGTGATATTTATTTTAATTGGGCATTTCAGCCTTAAAATTTTTAAAAATAATAAAAAAGACTTCTCTGTTTACTTTTACAATGCAGTAGTGAAGGATTGTAGGCCTAAATAATTTTGACGCAGAACTAGATTGTATATCACCCCTACCCCTGTTTGTTAAGTAGACCACTCCCTTGCATGCTTGATTTTTGATAGAATTATACTAAAAAGTAAATCAAAGTAGAAAACCACCTCTTTGTAATGACACTTATCCTGTATATAACGTTGAACTAGATTCTGCTCAATAATGTAAAATGCTCAAAACAAGTCTGATAAAGATCAATTTTAACCCTTAGCTACTCGTTCAAAAATAAGATGAAATATCATTCAAAAATATTGTACTATCGCGGAGTCTCTCAGACTGCATTTTCTTTTACTACTTTTGTTATATATTTTTTTGTCTGACCCACATGTTACAATGTTTTTCTTTTCCGTAGTCTACCAAAACAAGATAACAATATTTGTACTGATTAAGGTTAAACACTTTTAAACAGCCTTTGGTTAGTTAAAAAATAAAAACTAAAGAACTAAAAAAAAACATTTTTTTTTTAATTTTAAGAATATAATTTTTATAAATAGACACATGGTTCTTTGAGCATTTTTCCTCCCAATGAGTTAAATAAACAAGTGGTAATATTTTTTCATTGATAACAGTGAACAGTTTCTTAATTTTTTAAATAAAAGTAGAGGAAAAATCTAATGATTTTCCATGTTAAAAAAAGTTGCATTAAAACTGTAGTACAGTCTCTGAGACCGCAATCTGTATTTTTACCAAAATATATTCCAGCATTCTATTGGGGACTGTATACATGAATAATCACTTCAAAGTATGTATAAACAAGGTAAGGCCTATTAAATCACTTTTTTTATAAAAGATAAAATATTTTACGAATATATTTTATTCTTAAATCTTATAAATACTATTATTCATCTGCTTTTGTTTTTATTGCTCTAATTTATTGGAAGATGTTCATTCAATTACCTCTAATATTTAATTTCTTAAAAGGATAAACAATAATAGATACAGTTCAATTCAAAATTATTGAAATTAGTTTCTAATTATAGACTAGTAGCCTAAGGAAACTCCTTTCCTTAAGCCAACCTTTTCTTTACTACAAAGCACACTTTTAAAAAAATATTCTCAAAACAATATTTTTCACCCAACAAAACCTTCTACCAGAAGACTTTCCTAACAATTAGATTAACAATTATCAAGCAAATGCAACAATTTAAATCGTTACACATTCACTATCAACAGGCTATTGGACCGCTTTTGGTGTGACACCAACTATCGGTGGTCTCCGAGGCCGTGTGACGTCAATAACTCACAGAGCGAACCTTCTTTTGTAACACATTTTGCACCATTGGCTGGTGGCCACATGGCAGGAAGGTACTAGGATGGAGGTAACCAGGGGTGCGAATATACAGTGACAATGAAAAAACAATTTTCCCAGCGGTCTGAGAGACCGCGGATAGTAATTAAGGGTTAAGGAAGCATTTTGTTCAGTTCTAAGGGAAGCACAGATGTGGTGACACAGAGATTCCACGTTCAGCACCCAAAGGGTATAATTAAATTGCATTATTTATCAGAATATGTTTGGATCTGCAAAATGCCTCCACAATGAGGTGGTTTTCAGCATAAATTTCTTAGTTCTACATGGTTCTGTTTAAAAGCGTAAAAAAGGTAGATTACCTATCTCATGTCAAACTTGTGTTCTGTCATAAGTTGTAATTTGAATGAACACATGCAGATGTTCCCTTGCATTCCGGCAGAAATGCATCCTGATCTAGGTAAATGTTCCGATTACAGTATCCTACCAATCTATCTCAAATTGACCTTAGACTTCCTTTTTACACTTTCTAATAACCTTTTAACAATGTTTCTGTCCGCGGAAGAACCCAATTTCGACGTTTCGTACGATTTTAGGCTGTATTATGACCCTCTCTTAAACCATACCGTCTAGCTAGGGTGTGACACCAACTATCGGTGGTCTCCGAGGCCGTGTGACGTCAATAACTCACAGAGCGAACCTTCTTTTGTAACACATTTTGCACCATTGGCTGGTGGCCACATGGCAGGAAGGTACTAGGATGGAGGTAACCAGGGGTGCGAATATACAGTGACAATGAAAAAACAATTTTCCCAGCGGTCTGAGAGACCGCGGATAGTAATTAAGGGTTAAGGAAGCATTTTGTTCAGTTCTAAGGGAAGCACAGATGTGGTGACACAGAGATTCCACGTTCAGCACCCAAAGGGTATAATTAAATTGCATTATTTATCAGAATATGTTTGGATCTGCAAAATGCCTCCACAATGAGGTGGTTTTCAGCATTAATTTCTTAGTTCTACATGGTTCTGTTTAAAAGCGTAAAAAAGGTAGATTACCTATCTCATGTCAAACTTGTGTTCTGTCATAAGTTGTAATTTGAATGAACACATGCAGATGTTCCCTTGCATTCCGGCAGAAATGCATCCTGATCTAGGTAAATGTTCCGATTACAGTATCCTACCAATCTATCTCAAATTGACCTTAGACTTCCTTTTTACACTTTCTAATAACCTTTTAACAATGTTTCTGTCCGCGGAAGAACCCAATTTCGACGTTTCGTACGATTTTAGGCTGTATTATGACCCTCTCTTAAACCATACCGTCTAGCTAGGGGATCGGCGTGAATCGGGGTTCTGGGCGGGAAAACAAATCACTCAAATACACTTATTTCACTCTCTAATAACATAATTAACAATAAAAACACCAAGGAACACAGTTTTCCCGACTTTTTTGGACCGAAATACGACGCTCTATAACGTCCAGTCAACCGTGAGGTCGGCAGGCATCTGGCTACTGGGCCGGGGAAATGGGAAAGATTGAAGAATCAGGGATTTTTTTGTCTACGATTATGGGTTTTAGCTACAGAGAAACGGGATATTTTAATAGAATCCGGGGTTTAATAGGCTTACTTTAGCAGAGGTTTTAACAACGTTGGTAACAGCTGTATAGGTGAGGACTGATGAGTAATAACTCCACAGAGCACCAATCCTCATAATGTCACTTCACTATGCCGTTGCAATTATGGGATTCATATTATTATATTATGAATATATATATATATATATATATATATATATAACTCCGCAGAGCGCTGTATGTCGGCGACTAATACACGTAGCGTTTTATCAAAATATCCGAGATATTGCCGACATACAGCGCTCTGCGGAGTTAAGTTTTTTATTGATATTTTCATGTCGTTAAATATATTTTATACTATCAATAAAAAACCTAACTTAACTCCGCAGAGCGCTGTATGTCGGCAATATCTCGTCTATTACGATAAAACGCTACGTGTATTGGTCGCCTTTATACTTTATATATAACTTTCACAATTAGTTATATTTTTCAACGATACGGCAGAAATCCAATGTATTTTAATTGTCAGTCTAAAACATAACAACTAGTCATTTTACGACATCTAAACACGTTAATTACAAGAAAGAAGAGTTGTTATATTTTATAAATCAAACCAATTACAAAATAAACATCCTTCAATTATTTGTGTAAAGAAACAAATATGTCACTGGTTAGAAGTAGTTTCTGTACTTGCCGTACCTCTTTGTATATTTCAATTACATTTTGCTGAAGGAATAACGGATTTGTAATCAGCTGATTGACAATGAAATGAACTAATACTAAATATAGTTGAGCTCAGTTAATGATTTGTTGCGCCATTTTATTTGTTTGAGTACATTCCCAACTAATTAATTTTTAATTCAGTTTGATGAAATTAAGTTAAATTAATTTAAAGTAAATAACAAATCTTTAACATAAACTTAACCTTACGCCTTAAATCTACAATCAAACAAGCTTTTCCAGTTCAAAATTGTAAATCACGAGAATTTCCCGTTTACCCTAAAATTATCCCAATTTCCCTAAAATATCCCTGGTTCCCAAATATTTCTCGTTTCTCCCAGCTCAGAACGTCGATTGTTGTAGACAACAAGGTTGACTGGTGTTTGAAGGGTGCCTTATTTTGATTAGAAAACGTAGGGAAAACTGTGTTCCTTGGTGTTTTTATTGTTAATTATGTTATTAGAGAATGAAATAAGTGTATTTGAGTGATTTGTTTTCCCGCCCAGAACCCCGATTCACGCCGATCCCCTAGCTAGACGGTATGGTTTGAGAGGGTCATAATACAGCCTAAAATCGTACGAAACGTCGAAATAGGGTTCTTCCGCGGACAGGAACGTTGTTAAAAGTTTATTAGAAAGTGTAAAAAGTAAGTCTAAGATCGATTTCATGTAGATTGGTAGGATACTGTAATCGGAATATTTACCCTGATCTACATGGTGTCATGAAATGGCTTATGCCTAGTATATGTCCTGGCCTAGGTTATATTATTTTTCAACTATTTTTAGTATATTCACTTGTACATAATGTTTATCTAAGACCAAAAATGATTTCATCCAATAGTGCAATGGTGGGGATGGAAAATTGAATTATAAGAAATGGTACAATATTATCTTCCTGTGGTTTATTGTGGAACATGGAAAGTACCATAAGCTGTACTAACTCATTGGTTAATTAAAATTCAAAACATTATACCGCTTAGTATTAAACCAGACCCCTTTTAAAAAGTTTTAAAATGTGAACATATGAGAGTAGGTGGGAATGATGTACCTGTAAGTAGTTTACATCCATGTATCTGAAAAGTTCAGCTGATTGAGTTGCCAGAATCATGACACTCAAAAATGGGTTTGCTATTTAGATGATGAAAAATCAATACACCCTTAAACAAATTAGAAAAGTTTGAAAATACTTATATGGGCTTGATTTAAGATACTCTATGGCCTACTATTAAAATGTCTAATTAAGGGGAAATATAACCTATAAAATTGTGGACTTACAATAAACTCTGGACATGTACTTGCTTGCTAAATAGTTGTAACTGAATTTCAGTAAATAAAATAAGAAGAAAGAATGCCACCTAATTGTCCGATTTTATCACTAAATAATTCATTCTTTCAGTTCATGGTTGACCTAGCCTAACTTATTCAGAGCATGAAATGAAGGGGTGTCTAACTTGGATGATAAGAAAAACGAATCCTAGATTTTCTTAAACTACAAAGTGATATTGAAGAACATCGCTAAACATATTAGATGCTAAACTAGCAAATTAAATTCTCTCACCTAGCCTGTCAACCATGATTGTCACTACTTAGTCACTCCTCACAGTCCTCACTTCTCTCTCTCTCTCTCTCTCACTCTCTCTCACTCACACTCACATTCTCACTTCTCTTCTCTGTTTCTTCATTTCTAGTTCTTCCTTCTTTTACTCTATTCCTAGATTCTTGGTTCAATCATAGAGGAAGTATTGTTGATTCCTCGCCAAAATATTCAAAAAATAATATAAACAGACATTCATCCAGTAATGCAGTTATGAAGTTGTAACTATGTGGTTTAGCAGTTATACTCCAATACACGAAAATTCTATTTTATTAGAGTTTATTTACGTTTATGATAATAATATCTCATTTATGATCAATATATCTTCCAGTAATTTTATACTTATCTTACTCTTTGTTTATGTTGTCAGTCAATATATAAGTAAGGTAGATTGGTAAATCAGCTGACAAATCGTACCACCTGACCTTTTTTTTACTGTCCCTCCCAATCGCAGTTTCCTTTAACTAGTTATACGCACCTACTGGAAAATCACATGATTGCATGAATTCTTAGAGTTTTCATCAAAATTGTAGTTTGGTTAAACTGTTTTTAAATCATTAAAATGAAGGTTTGCGGTCCTAAACTGTCACTGTGTGGTCTAATAATAAGCGTTTGGGGGATCATCCAGTTGGTAAGCTATGGACTACCTGCTAAATTATTTATTATGTAAACATTACTCAATGAATTTAATTATGGAATAGGCCCCTATAGAGGTTTTCATTTAAGGCAATGCTAAGACTGTTTCCCCAAATGTGTAACTTACTAGATTCCTCATAGGCCCCAACAGTCACCATACACTGTTAGCAGGTTATTGGATTTAGAACACTCCCAAATTTGCGTCCAACTTTGTTTATCCCTGTCAAGATAAAGTCCTTGGGTTTCTTTAAAACTTATTTTAAGTAGGCCTATCTCAATCACATTGAATGGTTTGAACTCCTTAAAATAATTATTAGTAGGCTTAGTGATAAAAACTATCATATTACTCCTATTATTTTAGGCGTTATTCCGAATGTCCAAATGCATCTAAAATTATGGAACACTAATTCCTATAACTTGTTAGGTTGGAAGGATAAGGGTAAGTTACCTTAGAAAATATTTGTAATAACCACCTTGAGTAGTGTATTCAATAGCCTCTGGAGATATTTTACTAAACTCATATGAATGTAAAAATGAGAAAGGCAGTCTTCATAAATAACTTTTAGAGTGAGTAATTTACATAAAAATTGACGATTTGTTATTTTGTATGGTACTTTCTTTTTATACCAATCACATTTATACATTGTATTGTATATTCCGACATTTAGCATTGTGCAGAGTTAAGTTAGGTAGGATATGGATATTTTTAACCTACATTTTATTAATATTATTTTACTAAAGAAAACAAACCTAACAAAACCTAACTCTGCAGAGTGCTGGATGTTGGATATACAATATATCGTATAAATATGGTCGGTATAATACGAAACTACCTTTATGTATTTTCTACGCCTTTCAGCGTTTTTATGTTTAGATGAGGAGGGTCTGGATCCCGGTTGTAATACCTGATGGTAGGAACCATCATTAATTTATAGGTCAATTGCAAATAGTAACTGGGTCCAGAATCAACCTTTGCAAGATTTAATATGTTGACCTGCCGTTTTGAAGGTGGGTACTGTAAATAATCAGCCACCCAGCCAGGTCTTAAACCCACTGCGGATAAAAGACTGGCGTTCACGTCCCATGTGTGAGTGGACTAAATGCTTGACAACGTTACGTTGAAGTCACTGCACCTGTTGTTTACAATTTCGTCATTCAAAGTCAATGTTCACATTTTAGTATAGTATGGTTTGAGTTTAGTCAATCTATCGTAAAAAAACAAAACATACAGAAATGGCAAGCGAATTAAACCAGCTGGTCAGCGCGCTTAGATGGCTGTTGCCCTGTTGTTTTAGCAAATTTATTTGTACCGCTAGACTAGGGCAGGCGCTATGCCCTGAGCATTACTCAATTGACCACTTGCCTATAAAGGGTTAAATTGATGATTGATATAGAAGGCATTGAATAGCAAATCACATTGCCAATGGAAAGTAAGCCGACAGCTGTAGCTTTAGAAATGAAATGTTTTGATTGTAGAAAATGTTTAAACAAACTTATTCTCCATTAGGCTTAACGTTTGAAGTATAAAATGGAAACTTATAGATAGAGTTTTCAAAAAGATTTTTCACTAGAACCTTCCTCGACACATATAGAGCAACTTCCTAAAATTTCATGGCGATCAAATGAGTACTTTAGCAACGCATAAAGGATATACATTCATTTCAGCAGAAATAACCATGCCCTGTCAGGAACTGAGTGAGATAGAAGATTACCTCCCCATGAGTGCGGTGAATCTATGGTTCCAGGTTCCCAATGAGGCGCCATGTCCGGTTGTCCCCTCATCCTATCGACGCTGCCAAGTGGCCATTGCTTGGCCACGAACCAGCGTAGCTGCTTCAGCTCGTTAAATAACTATGATAGACTTTTTATTTCAGGTGTTTATGGGAATATTTTACCACGTGAAGAGTGTGGCCCTGGCAGAGGATTTACCTGGTATACACGATTACAAGTTCACAACAATAGATGAGTTTTATTCAGAGGCTGATAAAGGTTATAGCCTGGTAAGTAAATTATTGTAATGTGAATCATTCATTGAAAGTCATCGTAAGAGCTAAACTTATTTGGTAACCAAATTCACCAGATAAACAGGTTTATTTACTTTCTCTATTAAATACAATTAATTCATAGTTGGAATCATGAATTTGTAGATCTTGCCTGTTGAGAGATGTATAAATCTTCAAAATAAATAGTGATAATTGTTCAAGCTTTTACCCAATTTATGCTTGAGGCTGTAGTAGAAAGAGTACTGGCCTACGATCTAATAGACCAAAGTCCGTTGCGTAGGTTTTTGGCCCCCGGGGTAAGATATTGCCAGTTGCCCCCTATTAATCTTACAAAGCACAAGTTGCACGATGTTCCGAGGCAGGTTGAGTTGTCATTGAGTCCCAAGGTCGGCCGGTTGGGAAAAATCTATATAAATAAAATAAGAGTTTTGTCTGTACATTGCTCAGAATGTCAGAACTATTCATTTTTTAGTTATTTTTACTTTTCGTGCGTTAGAGAAGCCGAAACTGGTCTTATCTCAATTTTTGTCTGTTTGTCTGTGACGCTCCAGGAGGCATTTTACGCCGTCTTCTCCGAAAAAAACGGGAGAACTGATTACAATGAAACTTATTTCATGGATTCTCTACATTCCAGAGAAGGTTTATAAATGCTTGAAATCGCCTGCTGCCCCTTGAAAAGTAAATAACGAGCATTTAAAACCCCACTTTTACGCGATATTACACTCATTTTATCCAGTTTTCAATGAATAGGTAACCTACTGGTAATAATCAGCTGTCTTTGTAGTTTAAAGATTTAATTGAAATAAAAACAAACAGCTGTCAAATCAATATTAGTTAGTTAAATTGGTCATTGATTTCAAACCCATTTGGAAATCATACTACAGTGCAACTTGGTTATTGCAGCCTCGGCTTTAACGTCAACTCGGATATAACGCCATTTATTTTTAGGTCCCGCCAAACTATAGGTATTTACATGGGTAAAACCTCGGATATATTGTCAGTAAATTCTAAAACCTCGTATATAACGTCAAGAAAATCGGGCCGAGATGAAGGCAACTTATAGCTAAATAGAGAAAGTTCGGTCGGTGGTGCAACATGAGGGCTGCGGCTATTGTTAAGCTACATTCTATTTTTAGAAACGGCATTTTATTGCTGTCTTACCGCTAACCAAAAATACCACCTCCCCTACCCTATATCCGCTGTCGCCGTCATCAAGGTCAGTGTCAGTGACTCACGTCAAAGCACTGTGATACCGTGCGTTTGTACCTACAGTTCGTGCAGCTATCGTTAGTTCATTGTACGTCTTTTACAGTTTGTTTTTCGTTATTTTAATTTACGAATATGAAATGAAATGAAATTATTTATTGACACAAAGAGAACATTACAAAATTTGCTTCAAAAGCCGTAATTGGTGTCTTGTCATTAGATTTCATTCTAGTCTAAATTAATTTTACATCACAAGGTAGATCTTAGTAATAAAAATACAAATAACAATAAAAAATCATAGGCACAGTAAAAATATAATACAGTATTGAAAAATAATAGCAAGTGTTAAGAGAAAGGTTTTGCCGAAGAAAAGGTGTAAGTTATAAGAGCGTGTGAGGAGGGATGTATGACAGCAGATGTGTGTTCGGGCTTGTTTTTTAAAATCGAACCAACAGTTAAATTCACCATGCCGAACTACATTGCAATATTTTCAAATTTGATTTTTTATATAGTATAGAGTAGTTCAGTCAGTCATAAACATAAACTTTTATGTGTATTTCAAATTACCTTCATTAAATGTCTTAATTTCATGTAAAAAATGTGTTTCTCTATTTTTCCTCGGTTTTAAATTAAAATTATGTAACCTCTTTTATAGTGTCACTCTGATATAGCGTCATTAATTGTGTGGTCCCTTCCTATGACGTTATAACCAAGTTCCACTGTATATTAAAAAGTTATTTTAACTTGTAACTAATTATAATAGTGGTATAAATGTTCTAATCTATTTAATTGTAAAGTAATGCTAAATAATAAAGCTGGGTATTGATTTATTTTCTTTGTATTGATTTGTTTAGGATTTCAGGTTTACATTTTGGTATGATAATCTATCTTCTTTAAACTGAATCCTACAACCCGTACAAAGGACGGGCTTACTGCTAGTAGAGATATAAAATTTTAAGGACTTGTTCATATATACAGAGGGTTTTCAATTTTGTGAAAATATATAAAGTAATAGGTATCAATCAATCATGCATTTGTTTGATAAATGCATACATTACACAGCATAATTAAAAGTTCAGTTACTTATACCAGCTAAAAATATGTTTTGTAAGCTAGCTTAGTTATTAAATTATTAAAAAAATTTATATTATTACTTGCTGTGGCGCCCCTCAGGCCGCAGGTGCCCACGCGATGGCCTTTGGTTACGTTTTTGTCAGGCACTAGTGCAGCCTGAAAACTTTTGACACTATACCTTGACCAAAAGGTTACAAAAATCCTTTAATAAAAAAATTACCTTTAATAGGAAAAAGAGTAACCAGAAATAGGAAAGTATTAAACAAAAAACGTACTTTCTAATAAAGCACTCTCCCGGGCACACCACGCAGCATTTCATACTAAATCCATCTTTAAAGCTTTAGCACAACTCAGTTCTCTCCATTTGTAAAAGCTCTTTCTTGTTGGCAAGATATATGTCTTCTGGGGTTAAAATCACCTCCTATTAAGTTTATTTTTGGCTACCGGGACAAGATTGGAATAACTCGACATGACCAAATCAAGATCATATGGTGGGGACTGGGTGAGCAGTTTGACAGAAGTTTTCTCGATAAACTGTACTTTAGCATTTGCTAGATAAGATTACGCATTGTTGTGATGCAGTTGGATTCGTCTTAATCCTGATCTTAGACCCTTCTATTTTTTTAAATATTTGATGAAAGTAAACAGTAGTCACAGTAAAAATTCCAATTATCTGCAGTAGTTCGCCAGGGGGTTTATCCGGACATGGCACGCAAAGCGAGAAACTATGTTTAATGATGTTTTTGAGTATAAACATCCACACTCCTCGGAATTAACTCAGTAGGCTGGGGAGCAATCTAATACCCAATGACACTATACTTTCCTGCTTTTTTTGCACCATATATAATACCTGATCCAGTTGCTCCTGAGAGTGATTGAAAACTGATCAATGTTTGTTTCTTCTCATATGTTAGGGTTGAGCGCTTTTGTTATCTGGTTAGGTTTTTTCCCGATCTAAAAAATGGCTGAAAAGCGGAAGGAGGTTGTGTTGACAATTTGCACAAAGACTGGAAATGATTTCTATAATAGAAAACCAAAGAAGAGGAAAGTAAAATTTGTAAGTTAGTTGTTCAGTAAAATATGAATTGCACTAAAATATCTTCTTTATTTAACATCATTGTTTAGTTTATGTTTTACAGGGAATAAAACTTTTTACAGTTAAAATTACTGTTTTGTTTCATTTTACCTGATTTCAGTACTTTTGCGGATTATCGGCGATTCTACCGCGACTCCACGACTATCCCCTGTAGCCTCGCCACTCAATTCTGCGGATAATCGGGAGTTCACTGTATTTGCCAATGGATTCATACCAAAGGATTTCTAGGAACATGCCACATGTTGCCACATGACCACCTTGATAGAAGAAAGTTGCAATTATTCTCTTTAAAACACTCCTGGATACTTGAATTAGGTTGTGAAAGTGTCGTTAAGAAACCCCTAAACAGCAGACCACCATTTAGTTTCTGAATGAAATTAGGAAATTAATTTTCGCCACTTGTAACCATGTCTACGTGACAATAAAACAGCATCAAATTTTTGAGCTGCAGGCCTAACAGTTGATTTCCGATCACTTTTATTCCTAGTTTCCTAAACTAAAAATATTTCACCAAGCAATCCTTATATTTATTTATTATTTAATAAATAACAGACATGTGGCTTTTTGAGAGTTCCAAGTCAAGTCAGCACATAGTTAGTTGAAATTTGTACCCATGAGGGTATGCAGACAAGTAACATATAAACTTATTTTAAATCTCTGTTCAGGGGGTATCTTTAGGTAAAAAAAGGCAACTAGTTCATCAGCCAGTCACTTAACCAATTCACTGGAATGAAGTAATTAATTGCAGAAGCATTAGCCTGGTTAATAAACTGATTCATGCGGGAGTTATGTATACATACGCATACTTCATATTATAATATACCTCATCAAAAAACATGTCTTTTAACAGTAAATAAGTATCGAGGTATTCCGATCACTTTTACTTGAATTATGTTTCCTAAACTAAAAATATTTTACCAAGCAATCCTTATATTTATTTATTATTTAGCAAACTAATATTTCATTATTTCAAATAATCATCTTAACACAGCTTCAAATAGTCTAAATATACTTCTTTACAAAGTTATGGTGAAACCAATTTGGACGTATGTGATACAGTTTGAGGAACAGCTAGTACTTCAAACAATATTTTGGAAAATTTCCAGTAAAAGCTCTCAGGAAGATAATTAATGCTCCATGGTTTGTGTCTAATCAAACAGTAAGAAACAATTTTAAAATTGTATCGTTTAGAAATGAAATAGCCAGATACAGTCAGCTCTATCAAGACAAACTAGGGAATCATTCAAACAGTCTAGCAGTCAATCTGTTACATAATTGTGAGCAGGGGAATGGACTAAGAAGTATTACAACTTGTGGACACAAATACAGTGGAACTTGGTTATAACGTCATTGAAGGGACCACACAATTAATGACGCTATATCAGAGTGACGCTATAAAAGAGGTTACATAATTTTAATTTAAAACCGAGGAAAAATATGGTTAGGGGTAAGACAGCAATAAAATGTCGTTTCTAAAAATAGAATGTAGCTAAACAATAGCCGCAGCCCTCACGTTGCACCACCGACCAAACTTTCTCTATTTAGTTATATGTTGCCTTCATCTCGGCCCGATTTTCTTGACGTTATATATGAGGTTTGAGAATTTACTGACGATATATCCGAGGTTTTTTCCTATGTAAATACATATAGTTTGGCGGGACCTAAAAATAAATGACGTTATATCCGAGTTGACGTTATGGCCGAGGCCGCAATAACCGAGTTGCACTGTATATGTAAAAGAAACTGAGAATTTTTTCTTATGCAAGATCCGATTATGGACTTCTTGTTCATGGGAAGTATTATTTATTCATATTTCTATTTCTTAATTAGTGTTCAATAACGATTTAGGAAAGATTGTGAAATCTTTATATTTACCTATGTCTACGAGGTAATTTTACTTAATATCTCTTTCAGAACGCATACAATTGCTGGATTGCCGCCTGTCTGTACGTGTTCACACTCATCATCTCTGGTCACCAGTTCTACGTCAACAGCCGCTCATCTTTGAGCATGTAATTTATCTTTCATGAAGATCCCAGTTTGGTTAAGGTTTGATGTAATAGAGGCTAGTGTTACCTAAATCCATGTTGCACTCTGTTGTGTATAGTTAAAAGTATTTAAATATACTGTGAAACATTCTAGCACAATAAAATCAGAGTAAAATTTGAACTTTTTGTTGTGTTCAGAATAATTGTTTTTTGCCTCTAAATGTAAGTGAATTATGTTAGCAGTATTTAATATTTTTCATAATTTGTTCATATTTATTTCTTCAAATTAGTTTAATAATGTTATTGTATTGACATTCCTTAAATTAAAGCAATATATGTTGGTAAATAAATTTTTATCTTTATTGTTTTATCCAAATATTAAGGTAATAATTCGTCCAATAAACTTACAGTAGGACCCCTCTAATCCGGGTCCGGGACCATGGTCGGGAACGGAAAAAAGGTTGGATTATCCAAAAGATGTAATATTCATAGCAAATAAACAACATAATAACTGATAAAAGTCTACATATCCTAGAATATGTATTAGTTCTAAAAGAAAAAATACAAACACATTATGTTCTGTAAATTTGTTTGTTGGTTATGTAACCACCGGAACGACGAAATAAGCCGAATATATGTCTTTAATTTGGCAACACTTTATATCTTATTGCTCAAACTATGTATAAGCGGTAAATTTGTGAATGTGATAAAGAAAAATTGTCTGTTATGTCGTAATGTTAAACAAAGAGTATACGACCAAAATGAAGCAGTGTAAGGTATTTTTTTCCTACAAATACTGTTGCAAATTATGACCTTTGTTAACAAATATCAAATAAACATTAAGATTTTTTGTTACCGAAATTATATTTTATGTGGAATAAAAACAAACCGCAACACGATACTCAGCATAATTATCAATATCAATATGCTTTGTATTTTAAAATATAACATCTTGTTGAACTTTATCGGTTACTGGAGGGCATAAAATAGTATGAATCGCATAATCTTGCCGCATCCTGAGACCGATCAATGACGTTCTTGCATGCTAATAGGTTATGTATTGATTGGGTAATTTCGTCATCTGCTTCAACACTTACGTTCAATCAAAGATGTTCCGTGTCGCCGAGATAATCTCAAACTGAAAGTTTTGTTTTTATCTTTCAGTTTTAATGTTCATTTCAGTTCAGCTCATTTTATACTGTCTATTCGAAAGTTCGGATGTTTATCGATCTTTACCATTTACTTATCCAGTACATAAAATATCGTACCTGTTATTGCATATGGCGATAAACATCGCACGAAATATGAGTAGCCTACTGAAGCCAAAGAGCGGAAGCGATAACAAATCGAAAATGGCTAGACAGATGTCCTATCAGTGACAACTCAGTGAGCCTGATCATGGTCGGACTAACGAGAGTGACGGACCATTCAAGGTCGGATTAAAGAGGTTCTACTGTATTCCTTTGCTATATAATGGGGGGATCTCTTATCACTCAGGGGACTCCTCGGTTTAGGAATAAAAATTATAAATTTGAACATTTTCATGAGGACAGTTGTTCGTAGGAGATCCAAGATACAAAAATAACTACTCATGAATGGTGCAAGGATCTGGCTATGTTGGGCCTCTCTTCTTCCTTTGCTCGTACTACTTTCATAAAACCCGTGTCACTAGCAAAGGACGCATGAAAACTTGTTCAACTTAACAACAGTATTTTATAAAGACAAGACAAGACAATTCTTTATTTAACATATTCTTTGAGAACAGTTATGAGTCAGAAATCAGATATATGTGTGTATACATGCACATGCAGTGTGCATAAATTAAATCGGGGCACATTAATTTTTTTATTAGCAAAATTCGCTGTTCATAAATAAAGGGGTTCACCTATTCTCCATATGATTAACATGGGAAAAATGTTTGCAGGTTAGCTACAGTGATTAATTTTTATTTTGACCATTTATACCAAGTTTCATAAACACCTGTCCATAAAAAAGGGGACCTACTGTAATAGCTTCTTCCCTATGGGAAATTTGCTAAAAAGGTCCAATCCTAATAATATTTGTAGAATATACATGTAATTCTGAATTACTTTGAAAACCAGAAATGTACAAACTGAATTGAACTGCAACCATAAAATGCAATCTATTTTTGACATGGATATGTCTTAGTTCTGGGAGATTTATTGGAAATTTTAGAGACCAAAATTTGAAACAGTGACTTCATAATTTGGTTATAAGAACAGCTGTTTGGATGAACTGAAAATATTCCTTTTAGACATATCCATGATCTAACATGTCTCCCACAGGGGAGTATATACAAACACTTTTTTTTAAATTAGAGTAGATTTTTACCTGTTTCCCAGAATAGTCTCTCAGCCATTATGAAAGATTCTAAAAAATCCAAAGATTTAAAGTGTGAATTGATAGGTACTACATCAATGATATTTTCTAAAGTGATCTCATCTCTCGATCCTTATCAATGAAGGGGGTGACCCATTAGTCTGTAGGCTGGCACTTAGGTGCAATTGGTGTAACGCAAAATTTTGCCAAATATTGTTTGAATACAATTTTTTTTATCAATAAACTTTAAATGTGTAAATATTTTTAAACAGTGATTAATTTTTAAATCTTAATTTAACATGTCTAAAATGTTACACCATCCAAAATAAAATTTGTATTATCTAATATTTTTTAGCTTTATTAGAAAACAAAATGCTGAGACAAGAGGAAATATTTGAATTAAAAAAGTTCAAGTCGTATAAATATATACCACATAAATAGTCAAAAATAAGGTTATAGGGTTAGCTCTTTGATTTGATAAAGCCATAATATTCACTTAAAATGAGGAAATATTTTTTACTTAAAATACAATCCGACCAATTTAACATAGTCTATTACTTTTCCTCTTACTTTTCTGTGGAACACCAACACACAACACTTGTTTAAGAACTTAACCACATTATTCTGAGCCAGAAAAAACTATGCTACAGTATATTAGGTGAATAAAATAAAAATACCTAGATAACACAATTAATTTATGTATTTATTTAAGTGTTAAAATCAAACAATATAAATTTCAAATACAATTAACTGAGGTGTCTGTCGAATAAGAAACACCATCAATTAATTCTGAAAGCTCTGATTGAAATAGAATGTGGGTTACTAACTCAAAAAACACTTAACCTTTGTATATAATTTAGAAGTAATGTCTACTTTTATTGCTTTAAGTTTAAATACAACCATAGAATGTTAACAGAAAACATTAAAATATATTTTCAATTTCTAACATATATAATACTCTTATCAATACTTCAAGTGAATGATGAGTGGCTATAGAAAGGCTGATATTGGACAATATTGATTCTTGTTGTAATATACAAGCACACATAAAAATCAAATTCACCTCAGTGCACACTTTTAACATGATGTTAAAATATTCACATTCTAATGTAAATATTACTCTAAATATATTATATGTAATAATTTTAAATTCAAATTTCCAAGAAGAGGATCATCATATCAAATGGTTAAATTAACATAGTATTCTAAAACGGTAGTGTGATGTACCAAAACCAAGTGCAGTATAAAAATCTCTGCGGCCACACTTCACAGGTTAACAAAATACATCCAGTGTTATTTTTAATTAATATCAAATTTTTATTCAACTGGGACCTACCAACATGTAGAAATTTATGTTTAAAGCACATGCTATGTTTGCTAATTGTATTTAAAAATGAAAAACTGATCCAGGCTCACATACGCCCAAACAAAACACATAGTCTAATGAAATGATTGTGTTATGATTATAGAGGAGTTTGTTGAACCTGCCCAGAAGAATTATTTTTTTGCACAAGTAAATGAGATAGATTGCTGTTTTGAGAAGATCCTAGTAAGATATGGACCCCGTATTAGGAAATTGTTATGTAAAAATGTTGTTTTATTAACCTCAGAAAATGTGATTATTGATATTTTATTGAGCTGTTCAGTACTAAAACAGCCTATACTGCTATGCAGTGCCTATACAGTGTATGATAATGCTAACATCCTGTGTCATACAGCATGGAGAAAACAGTTCTACTAACGCTTATCACTTCTAGAGTCTAGGCCTATAGTATAGTTGTTACTATGATGAATGGAGAAAACATTCTTACCAACCAAAGCTAATTACTTCAAGAGTGAAGCCCTCATTTGGTCAAAGGAAACTACCAATTACCAATGTGGAACATGGGACACACTTAACTTCGATATACATTCCAAAAAAGTGGGGCTAATTTTATATTCTATCAATCACTCATGTAGAAACCAGTTCATAGTCAGCAAGGATTTGAAGTATAAATTAACAAATATATATATATATATATTTTTAGGGATTTTAATTTGATACAAAACCCCACTGTTCTTAAAACAGTTCTATGAACAGTACACTTAAAACCGTCTATTAAAACAAAACAAAATTAAAATTTATTGAAATTCTACTAATTTAGTATTCTAACAATACCATTACAGATCTGATTTTTTTTTAACTCTATGGTATTATGTATTATATATAAAGTAGAAATAATTGTTTTCTATTTAGAGAATTCTCACAATAAAAGCAATTATTTCTAAAACAAACTAGTTTTATTAATGTAATAAATAATTATTATTGGTAGATTTAACTAACAAGTATTTTACACATTAACGGGCAGACAACTCAATTTACATTAATTAACACTTCGTAGCAATAGTTTATACGAAGAGATTGCTTATTCGTGCTTATTTATACCTATATGCCTCAGAAACATAGCAAGAATTACTACTAACTAAAATTAAAAATACAAGTAGAATTTAAAAGTGAGAAACTTTGAACTTAATATGTGGCCTACGTAGTTTTTATGACAAAACTTATTTATTTTATTAAACTTTGAAATTGTGTATATTTAATGGAGGAATGACAACTCAGTCTATACTGTTTGATGAGGTAGTCTTTTAAATGCATTTTACAGTCTCTTAATCAACAAAGGCACACTTTCGAAGACATTGGGACTAAACCAAATCTTGGGGCTCACTATCTGAATTTAGTCTACAGCATTGATATTCTCATAACATATTTTCATAAAGATTTCAATGACTAAGTTTCACTGGGAGGTTGTGCATCCAAAGTGTTCATGCCACTATCAGTATTAAAATGACACTGTTTTTTTAACTAAATTTGATAATATTATTCTTAAAACTTTGGCACTGACCTCTAAAATACAAGAGATCAAACTACAATCCTACTACTAAGTAGTTCTCTGGACTACTAAGTAGTTGAAAGTAATTTAATTATCCCGTTTGTAAATTTTGTCGAGCAGCTTGAAGAAGAGTTCGTGGTTGAGCCCAGCGGACAACTGTTGGATGTGAGTTGTGATGAGATTGTAGCTATCCTCCTCGTAGGTTGCGTAGATGTGAGGCAGGTTGATCTGGTTGTACACTTCCTTGACAGCGTTCACCTTCTCTGGCTCACTTGAGCCGTAGCACTCCTAGAATCACACAGTTTACCTAATGTTAAAAGGGTGCAAAATAAAAAAAACTGTTTATCCTGTGGGGTTTAAAAAGGCCAAAGAAAAATTTAAGTATTATCTACAAAGGGAGTATCCAAGTCTTTCGACTAGCAGTAAACAGGTTTGAGACAATTTTTTAAACTCAATAATTTTTATTTAAATCAAATTGCTAATCTTTCTGTAGACTTTTATATTAGTTTTAATCCAGAAAAGTCAAGTGGCATATGTCGAAAGTCTAGTGAACTTGTTAAGTTGTTGTCATTGTTAAGCTGTGTTGCCAACTATGAGCTGATACTGGAACTGATACTTGTTGCCACGAGAGAAGCTTTATACAGTGGAACCTCTGTCAACCGTCACCCTCGGGACCAGGACTGTGATGGGGTTAAGGGAATAGACAGATACCAGAAATTTGATAAATCTCTACAGAATAAGTCTTTGAAAATATGTCTAAGAGTTTATTCTGTCATATATTAAAATAATTATTTCAGTCGCACAGATATTTTCTTTGGGCAATAAGTATTTTAGTTGTTAGTTTTGTGGCAGTTAGCCACTTTCTTATAGTATATGATGAATTCTGTGGTCGTGGGATATAGTCGGCTGTGTCGCTGGCATAACTTCGGGCAACCTATTGAACATTCCTTCTGCACCTTCCGACGATGAAGCAACCATCAAAAATTTTCTCCTGTAGCCAACTGTCGAGTTATGTAGGCTATATATTAATCGTAAATATTAGATATTAAAGAATTAGTTAAGTAAAAATTGGGGGAATGTTAGGGAACAGCGAATGGCACCAATCACTTAAAAAATTAATAATTAGTGGGGTACACAAGGGGTTTTTCCAAGCCCATTTATCAACCCATTCACATCCATGTCAAATAATTAGTTTATATCCGAAATTACCCAGATAGATTAGCCAAGAAATGTATGAATTTTAGCACGCCATCAAAGCTGGCTTGGTTTAGGGCTATGATCGGGCTCTAGGTAATATTCCCAGTACCTTCCACTTAGTTTTCATCATAGAGTTGGTATTATTTCAGTTAAACCATATCTCTAGTATTCGTAAAATTCAACATTTACACTAACATCAATCTCAGAATCGTTTTCCCGAAGTTATGTCAATCTATACATACAGCTGCAGTTATTGTTTCACCATACACGTTTGCCTTCTACTTCAGTGATCTACATAGTAGGCAGCAATCAATATTCCAATGTTAATTAACACTCATAACTTCCACATTACCATTTCTCCACTTCAAGTTAAAGCTTTAACTACCATCTATTAACTGCAAATAGCTTAAATACTATCTTTCCACTGCAGTTTGCTTTGCCAATCACCACCAAAAACAATTTATGCATGCCAGTTGCATTTGCACCATTGCAGTGATGCAATCTTTCTGGACCTTGAAGCCTGTTGCTGCTTTTTCTAATAATGGTGTGAGAGTCTTTTGCGGTAAAGCTTTCTAGTTTAGCCCTGTTTTATCGTAGCTGTATACTTGTTCTCTTACAAGTTTAAGAAGCTAGTGATGTAAAATACCTGGGTATTTAAAACTCAAGGTAAACACCCGGGTATTTATAAATAACCCTGTTTCAGCAGACCTGCATACTCAGCAAATTTTGAAATAAATAATATAATAATAATACTGTAATATATAACAAATTTTATCAATATCTGTCGATAAATATTATAATTATTTGCCTATTCTCCATAAGATTAACATGGAATAGAGTATGCAGGTTTGCTGCTGTAAGGAACACTGAAGGTAGGCATTTCTAGCATGAAGAATTTTTATTTTGACCATTTATACCACGTTTTACAAACATCTGTTCATAAATAAAGTAGTTTGCCTATTCACTATATGATTAACATGGGAAAAGAGTATGCAGGTTAGTTGCCATGATAAAAACGTAAACTATGATTTTTAAGCATTTATGGATAGATCTCAACCACATGAAGGTAAATACCAAGTTTAATCCAAAAATATTGATTGATATGGGAAATATTAATTTTTCCCTATCATCCTTAAGATTAACATTGGAGCCCCAAAATACAACGTACTGTGTTTAGATTTTTTAATATCTCGGTAGCCGTTGGAGATAGAGAAAATCTTTAAGAAGCTAAATTGTGTAGTTTTTTGAGCTGATTCTAATGGTGAATGATAAAATTTGAAATTTTTAAAAACTACATAGGAAAACGTAAAAACCCCATTTTTGGGATACAACACCGATATGTCTGGTTTACAAACTCGTCCGAGCAAATGTAGGAATTCACGTCTCTACCAAATTTGGTCTTGATCGGATCATGTTTACGAGAGTTATTGTGTTCACAGACACACACACATATATATATCTTGATAATTGTAGAAAGGTGTCAAATGACTAAATACAATTATTTAACTGGTTTGATAGGATAAATGAAATATGAAAATGAAGTTATGCAAATTTTCGTTTTATTAATACATAAATGTTTTCAAGCATTTAAGAAGATAGAAATGAGAGACAGTAAACAATAATACCCCAGTCGCAGCAGACCTGCGTACCCAGCGAATTTCCAAATCAATAATAGTACCTGGTGACCGAACTTTGCTTGTATAGAAAAAGATAAAAATTAATTAGAAAAATTAAAACACATGTATTACTCAATGAAAACATTTATGTGGTTTAAATAAAACCGATTTAATACAACATAATTAATATAGCGCTGAACAAAAAGTATCGCGCCTAGTAGTGGGGATGGAACTCGCGACCTTTAGTTCTTGAAGCCGACACGCTACTACTCGGCTACGGCGTCTGTCAAATGAGCAATGCCGTTTAACGTCTTTTAGCCAACATCAATTGTTTTAGCAGATCATTTACTGTTTAATTATCCATACAGTTATTATTAGCCTGAGATCAACTGATTTTGTTAGAAACGGAGGATTGAAAAGCAAAAGAGAAATTTAATTTACACCAATTATTTGGTTTGTTACAGTGGCTTCAAGCATTACAACGAATACATTTTCTGTCAAAACACGGAAGATTTTGGAAATACTCTTTCCTGCTTTTATTTCGCACAGTTATGTTACACTTAAGTTTTTACAAATTGTTTAGTAACCTGATAATTTTACATTTATTATACATACATAAAATAAATATTTATGAAAAACCTCTATTCACATATTGTTCCCCGCCGTCTTCAATCAAGAACTGTCAAACGGTTATAAACAGCTGTTTTGGTTTGTATTGTTTACATTTTATTCTCCATAACCGTAATGTTAAATTTTTAGATTTTAAACTTAATATTACAAGAAAATCCATGTCCTTTCCATATCACCTTTCCATATCCATGTCTATGTCCTTTATCAGATATGAGTTGGAGCTCGACAAGGAAGGACGTGCGGTTGATCGGTCCCTTATCTGACAAATGCAGATAACAGTTTATTTCTGTTTTATTTAATGCTTTAGTACTTTCCCTTAATCTGATTACTGTTTTATATGTAATATTGATTAAATATATTAAAATTTCTGTCTTACAAAAACCATGGGTGATAAGTGTAAAGTGTGTGAATTAAGTGTCGCTACAAGAAAAGCCAAAATACAGTGTTCGACATGTAAGAGCTATGTTCATGGAAACTGTGTTAATATGACTACTGAAGATATAGATTACATTGCTTCTAAAAATGAGATCTGGAGATGTGAACCGTGTCGGAAAGAACATAGAGGAAGTCTTCGTAAAGAATCCCCAACCAAAGAGGAGCCTGAAGTAACAAATAAATACATAATGAAGGCTCTGAATGATATGAAAATTAATACTTCAGAGCAAATTAAACAACTTGAGCGTGAACTGGGAAAATCAGTCGAGGCATGCCACGACAGGATTGGTGATTTGGTCAAAACCATAGAGTCTCAGTCTAAAGCCTTGAACGAGTTTGAAAAAAAATTTGAAACAATCACAAGTGAAAACAGTTATCTACGGAGCAAAGTAAAACGACTGGAGGAACAAGTGGAGGATCTTGAACAGTATTCAAGGGTAAATTGTATAGAAATAGATAGAATACCCGAAGATAAAATTACCAGTCCAGTTGATTTTGTCAAAAAAGTTGGAACTGCTTTGGGGGTTGAAATTGGAGATGAAATGATAGACGCTTGCCACTACTTAGGTGAGAAGGAAGATAGATAGATAGATAGAAGATAGAACGAGAAGATAGAAATCGAGGAATCATAGTGAAATTTGTTAGGAGATCTACGAAGGAAGATATATTGAAAAAAAGGAAAATCAAGAGGAATTTCAATACAACTGACATTGGTTTGGTTAAAAGTCCGTCAAATGTAATTTATGTAAATGAGAGCCTCAGTCCTGCCAGACGGAAATTGTTGAACGCTGCTAGAGCATTCAGAAGAGAATTTGGCTACACTTTTGTATGGGTCAGTTACGGGAAGATCTTTCTGCGCAAGAATCAGGGCGACAGGGCGATCCCGGTGACGAGTCTGGGTCAACTTGTAGAATTACAGCAGCGCGAAACAGCCTCTTCCAACGCCTCCGAACAACCTGGACTGTGAACTGTGGAGCACTGTCAAGTTTGTAAATATTAGACTTAAGTTTATAATATGTTGTTAGATTTTAGTAATAATATGTTTTATTCATTTTCTGACCAATTAATAATATTGCATCAGAACATAAGAAGTGTTAGGGAAAATTTTGATCTATTCACACTTAAGCTTCAGTGCTTAATACAAAAGCCCCATCTGATAATACTCTCGGAAATCTGGATTAATAGTGAATAAGTTATAATTTTTAATTTGCCAGGGTACAATAAATATGCAAAATGTAATCAAGACCACAGAGCAGGAGGTGTTCTTATCTTTGTATCTGATGACCTTGAATGTAATCGGATAACAACTGATGTCAACTTTTCAACTGGTGACTATGTTCACCTTAATATAAAATTACCAAACAATCTCAGTATAGATATCATTGGGGTATACAGATTACACGCTTATAGTGAAGATAGTTTTATTGAAGAATTAGATTATTTATTGCATAGAATAGAAAAAAAATTTAATCTTGAGTGGAGATTTTAATATTAATATTCTGAAACATTCCAGAACTACTGATAATTATAAGATAACAATGGCAAGTCACGGTTTGGATTATTTGATAACAGAACCCACCAGACTAACCGACAATTCTGTTTCTTTAATAGATCATATTTATTGTAGAAGTAGTAAAAATGCTCAATTGATATTTAGTGGTTTAGTATCTGATATACAGGTGACTGACCATTGTACCACAATTGTCTGTGTTAAATACAATGGAAAATTAGAAGGATTTAAGATTCCGACATATAATTGTAAGATAGATTTTAATGTACTTAATAAATTGTTACTTGAGTATAATTGGCAGCCTATTTACTCAGTAGAATCAGTATCTTTAGCCTTTTCAAATTTTATATCCATTCTAGAGAATTGTATAAACCAGTCACGAAGGCAAAAAAATAAATGGGAGGAGAAGAACCAGAAACTAAATCCGTGGATGAATTATAAGCTGTTAAACATGATCCACAAGAAAAATTTACTGTATAAGGAAAATATCAGACAACCCCAAAATGAGGAATATAAATCTAATTATAAGAGTTATAAAAATAGGTTGCTGAATGAAATTTGGCTGTCAAAAAATTTATATTACGAAAATGTGTTTGAATTAAGTAAAAAAAATCCCCTCAAACAGTGGAGTACGATAAAGGAAATAATAGGCCAGACTTCAAAGAGTCAACATCAGATAACGGTGATAGATTATAATAACACTCTTTTAACATGTCAAAAGGCTATTGTTAACCATTTAAACAACTTTTTTGCAACCGTGGCGATTAAACTGAGGGAGGAAATAATAAATAACCGTGGAAAATTGCCAGGCTTAATGGATGAGGTTTTTAATAATTTCCCTACAAACACGATTTGTGATTCTGTATTTTTTTATCCTACTAGTGTCGAAGAAATTAAAGCTACAATAAATTCACTAGAAACTCGAAAAGCGCCAGGGTATGATAACTTGACACCATTTATTTAAAAAAAAAATTGCTAATAGCATAGTAGACAAGTTGGAGTATTTAATTAATTATAGCATGAGTTCTGGTGAATTCCCCGATGTATTAAAAAGTGCAGTGATCAAGCCCCTTTTTAAGAAAGGCGACAAACAAAATCCCAGTAATTATAGACCAATTGCATTGCTCTCAATTTTTTCCAAACTGATTGAAAAGATAATTAAGTCTAGAGTTGTAAAGTTTTTAGACAAAAATAACTTTTTCAGTTTAAATCAGTTTGGGTTTAGGGAAAAAATGGGTACTGATGATGCTTTATTACATTTTATGAAACTGACATATGATAGCATTAATAATAAACAGTATTGTGCAGGATTGTTCATTGACATAATGAAAGCATTTGATACTGTGGACCACTCAATACTGCTCAGTAGATTGTATGATGCAGGAGTTCAAGGAATACCGCTCCGATGGTTTAAGTCCTATCTGACAGGACGTACACAGCGAACAAAGATTGACTCAGGGATGAGTGATCAAACTGAAAATGTTTTACTTTTTGTCAATAAGTAAAAAACGCTTCCTTGAAATTGTGACTTCTATAGTTTCTTATTTAAATGTGCTCCTTATCAGCATATATCAAATAATATTACTTGTTTAAGACTCGTACCAATTTAATAATTTAAACCTCTCTTGAAATTAAAACGTGATTTTTGACAACATAAAAATCTATTTTGTCTGTCACTAAATAGTCTAAAAATATGTGTTTATAAGTATAATTTTACTAAAAATTCCCGGGGGGCGCCCCCGGACCCCTCCCCATGCTGGGGGGCTAACCCTCCAGACCCCCCTTTGGGGCCCGAGGTTACGTGCTGCACAGGGGCCCATCAATTCTCTAGACGGCCCTGGGGGACAACATTATCACTGAAGATGGAGTGCGTCAGTGGGTCATAAGATTTAAAAATGGCCGAACCAATGTTCACGACGAGGATCGAAGTCGGAGACCCAGCATAGTGACTGCCGATCTTGTCGAAAAATTCGATCCACTTCGAGACATGTATTTACTGTCAGGCGTTACGAAGTTCGCCGGGTCAGCTAGTTTATTATAGAATGTACCAAATCATATGTTCCATATTTAAAATCTACTGTCAAGATAATCACATAATATTTAGTCACTGTTTATTAGCGAATTTCCCATAGGGAAGAAGCTAGGGAAGAAGCTACCGTAGGTCTCGTGATAAAACTTAAGCCTGGGACCATGTTATTTTTTTCGTCTTTAGGTGCCTAGAGACCAAAAACAATAGTCGTTAAAGTGCGTGCGTGCGTGCGTGTGTGTGTGTGTGTGTGTGTGTGTGTGTGTCTGTGAACATGATAACTCTCTTAAATATAGTCCGATCGGGACCAAATTTGGTAGAAACGTGTATTCATACATTTGCACGAGTTCGTAAACCAGAATTATCGGTCAATGGGAACAGCTAATTTGGGGGGGGGTTTGTACTCAAAAATTGGGATTTTTGCATTTTTCATATATAATTTTAAAAAAATTTATATTTTATCTTTCACCATTAGAATCAGCTTACAATTTACACAATTTAGTTCCTTAAAGTTTTTCTCCATCTCCAACGGTTAGCGAGATATTAAAAAATCTAAACACAGCGTTGTATTTTGAGGCTCAAATCCAATACGATAATACGAGCAAGGTTTGTATATATATATATATATATATATATATATACAAACCTTGCTCGTAGTATAGTATTTTTTTTTTATATAAGTCCAATACGAGCAAGGTTTGTATATATATATATTTATATATATATATATACAAACCTTGCTCGTATTATAGTATTGGTAGTATTGGTGATAGTATTGGTAGTATTATAGTATTTATATAAGTCCAATACTATAATACGAGCAAGGTTTGTATATATATATATATACAAACCTTGCTCGTATTGGACTTATATAAAAAAAAACCCGTTTAGCACATACAGAGCCTCTATTTAAGGATCTCAATGTTTTACCTCTCAGGAACTTATATGTTTTTAAAGTTTTACGAGTTTTTTATTGTAAAAGTGGTAACAGGCTCAACTACAATAGGCCTAGGGAGAACCTTTGAAATAGATTCTATGTTGCAGTGCCTAAACCAAATCTTACCATATATACAAAGTTTTTTTTCTTTTTTGGCACCAACCTTTTTCAACCAATTACCAGACAACTTTAAAGAAATCAATGAAAATCGTTTCCGTAAATTAATAAGAACGTATTTGCTGAATCATAATAATATAGAAAGTATACATTATGTATATATATATATATGTATATACTGTGCGGGAACCTGTACAAATACAATACACTGTCCGCTCGAGCGGTAGGTTTAAGGTCGACCGGTCTAATTAATAACATAGAACAATCTTAACAGTAGCTATAGATAATAAATATAAAAATAACTTATTACATAACTTGACTTGAAAAAGACAGACAATTTTACAGGTTAAATTGGTATACTATCACAACTATCACTTATCCGTGTACTTCTATCTAACTGTAGTGAAAAAAATTTCTATATTATTATGATTCAGCAAATACGTTCTTATTAATTTACGGAAACGATTTTCATTGATTTCTTTAAAGTTGTCTGGTAATTGGTTGAAAAAGGTTGGTGCCAAAAAAGAAAAAAAACTTTGTATATATGGTAAGATTTGGTTTAGGCACTGCAACATAGAATCTATTTCAAAGGTTCTCCCTAGGCCTATTGTAGTTGAGCCTGTTACCACTTTTACAATAAAAAACTCGTAAAACTTTAAAAACATATAAGTTCCTGAGAGGTAAAACATTGAGATCCTTAAATAGAGGCTCTGTATGTGCTAAACGGGTTTTTTTTTATATAAGTCTTATAAAATGTTTTTGAATAATTATTAATGGTTTCAAGGTTGAGAAATATGACCCTCCCCATATTGTGAGGCCATACTCTAATTTAGAGTTGATAAATGCATAATACACAGTTCTAAGAACATTAGAATTACATAAAGATTTTAAGTAGTAAAATATCTTTAAATATTTTATAAGTTTTTCTTTTAGGCTATTAATATGAACTTTCCAGTTTAATTGGTAATCTAAATTTAAACCTAAATATTTAATTTCATTTACCTTTTCAATAATTAGACAATCACACATATTCTGAGAATCACAATCAATTCTATGGTACTTTATATCATTAAACATGAAGTTACAAAATGTTAAAGGAGACAAAAATTACGAAGAAAAATGTTACAAAATTAGTCACTGGAGTATTCGTAATTCAAAGCAGATGACAAAAAATCACTGTATTACTTTCACAGGATGATCCTTCTAGCCCTTTTGTGTGAAAAATCACTTATAATGTCTTCAAAGTTTACCTTTGAGGCCATTTCTGAATCAATTTCTAAAAGGGCCAATGTGACCATTCTCTTTTGGGCCATGGTAGATCTTAAAACACTTTTTATTATTTTCATCTTGTTAAAACTTCTTTCGGCCTCAGCCACAGTAACCGGTATTGTGCAAAATATTCTTAGGGCTACACAGACATTTGGAAACAAATTTTCTAATTTCAATTTTTTCGGTTTGGTGAGCAATGCTAGAGGTTTGATTGGCTCAGTGCCAAAGTTGCAGTTATGGATGGATTTTAAATGCTCAACTTCTTCCCCAAGATCATCAGAGTAATGGCTTTGTAGCAATGTGCACTTTTGTTTTATTTCATCTTCATCTAATTTTTGGTATTTCCATAAAACATTTAACAGTTTGTTACAGTTCTCAGCAACTTTGAATCTTTCGGAACCAATCACCGCGTCCGTTAGTTTGTAGAAAACATTCACATTGAACTCCCTCTTTTCTTTGGTTTCTCCTTAATTTTCACTGATCGGGCTGTCTTCTTTCTCCCCGTGTGCAAGTCTCCTCTTCTTTTTTATTTTCTCAGGAAAATTTATTTCGCAAGGTGAATCAGAGTTTATATTTTGTGCAACCAATTTGGCTTCAGAGAGTCAGAGAGAAGGGCTTCCAAAGCAGACTGCATAATGCATATACATTCAAACAGGCATTCAAGACACTCATCCAATGATCAGAGGCAAACAAACAGGCAGCAGTGGATCTGACAGGCACATATTACCTCGTAACACCAAAAAGATACTTTTATTTTGAAGCGTATAATGCTTTAGAAAGTTTAAAAATATGTAAAATGTGTGCACAATATACAGAGTGATCCGTAAGTAACCATCAAAACTCTGGGAAATGTTTCCATGGGTCAAAATAAGGCAAAATTGAGGAATAACATTTTTTCCAAAATCACTTTGTTATCTACCATTTTGTATTATTTATGAAAAAACATTTTCGCATTACTTAACTGACCTTTATGAAATTTGGTATGTGCGTTGAGGTAGACAATAGCAGTCTTAGAAATAAACACCATTTTGATTCATCTTGAAATTTTAAAATGACAGCCATTTTAACTCTTAAATCTTAAATAATATGATATTTAGTCATAAAATTGGGCAAACAAGACTATTTTAGCCTTATTTTACCCCATTTTACAACTAAAAATCATAATATTTCAGCTACTTCTTATTCAATTTTTTTGAACTTGGTACCCTTTGGTAGGGAATAAAAAATTCTAAGTAGAAGTAATCTTGAAATTTTTACACAAAATTTGCCGTTTTTTAGTAGTTTTAGTTTTAAAAAATTAAAATGACCGCCATTTTTTTATTTAAAGTTGAATCAAAATGGTGTTTTTTCTGAGACTGCTCTTGTCTACCTCAACGTACATTCAAGTTTCATAAAGACCAGTTAATAAATGTCAAAAAAAATTTTCAAAAAATACAAACGGCGGATATGGAGTTAACGAAGCGGTTTTGGAAAAATGTTATTCTGGATTTTCGCCTTATTTTGACCCATAGAACCATTTCCCGAGGTTTTACTGTTTACTTACGGGATACCCTGTATATAGTAATGTTGTTTATTTTTACGGCAATATCTTGAAAAATATTCATCAGCAATAAAAAATCATGGTATATTTGGATTCAGGAGGTAAAAAGCTATAAAGTAATTTATAAAAATTAAACATTTGTTATGAGGCACCTATTATAGTAAATTACTAAATTAATACACAAAGTTTAAACAATTTCCATTATAGGGCCTACTGGCCTACAATATACCAACATGCGAGTTTAGTAAATATTTTATGTTACATAATGATCAGTAAAACACTGACAAACAACACTCTGATAAAAGTGATAGATTTATAATTAATCTCAGAAAACTTCAAAGCAACTCAAACCCACCAAGCTTTCAAGCAGACGGCAATAGCATCAAGCATCGAATCGAAAGACTAAGAGCAGAGCTGAGCCAGCAGTGCTGCCATCTGTATAGATAGATTCATCCGTACATTGTTGCCATATTTGAACCAGTCGACTGATTTTGCTTAAATCAGTACCAGTAAACTAGTTAAATCTTCTAACGAGTTGGCAGAATGTGGCAACATAGAACTAACATTACAACCGAGCTTGCAAATGACGTCTACTATAGACGAAATGTTGCGTTTTAAAAGTTGAGAGTGAGGCTCCGTGAGTGGCTACGTTATACAACTTAGGAGAAAGCGTTTTTTTTAAATTCCTTAAACCTCTACTAATTACAAATCATTCGTATGAAATAAATAAAGCAAAATTCTTTATCTTTATGTGGAGGTGAGGGGTTAGCGAGAGCGCCCCAGGCAGAAGTGTATGCCTCACGCTTGCGTGAGGGGACTCTGCAAGACCGCTGTGAAGTGGCCTGTCCGTCTATCGGCTGGCCCACTGTGTGCTATGCGCACAGCCTACACGGGGTGCCTCTGTTTTGCTGAAGGCAGCGGATCTAGACCTGGCGGTCGATAAAGTGCTCGTGGACTGGGTTGCAGCGGTTCACGTGCCGACCATGGGGCGTAGTGTAGGTGTACACAGATCGGCCCGGGTTGGTTTAGCGGTGGGCGAGATGTAGGTGTACGTTAGACCGGCCACCGCACTGCTTCTGTAACAGGTATGTGTGCAGCTGTTACAGTACCGTGCCGGAGACAGGGAGAGGTGCAACCTTGAACGGGTCCAGCATGGATAGTGACATCGTCATACTGCTAACTTGTGATGTTTTGTGGTTAGAAAATGGCTGATGATGAACATACGGATCTACCCCAGGTGGGTCGCTGCTCCGGCAGTCAATCCCACTCCTCTTCGGAGGACATGCCCGCGGATTCTAGGGAGGGCAAATCACAGCTGTCAACTAACTTTATGTCACAGGAGATGGAGACAGGGTCGGGTGAGGTGAAAGCGTTCGCGCGGAGCTCACTCACCGAGAGGTCCCCGCCTGGTAAGATGGTTCTCCCGACAAAGGAGGAAAAACTGGAGGATGTGTCTGTGTCTATGTCTGTTCAGGTTCTTCTTGAGACACCCTCTCAGTCTAGTGAGTCAGGGGCCGCAACTGTGCTGGCGCCCGGCTCTAATGCTGAGGGGATGCCCAAGTCCAGTGCAGTGGAACAACCGCATCCAGCAGAGAGAAGGCGCCTTCTTAAAGAAAAGAAGATGGCGACTGGGGAGTGGCTTCCGCCAGCTGAGTGGAGGAAGGTGACCAAGCACCCCAAGCGCAAGAGGCAATCTGGTGGAGTGCCTCAAGGGGAGGGGACTAACTCGGGAGTTTCTCCCATGCGTAGGCCGGACCCCAAGAGGCAGAAGCCCAGCGAGACCCCTCCGGAGAAGACCCCTCTGGGACCATCAACTTCTGGTGAGACCTTCAAGGATTTGCTGACCACCAGGAAGTTGGCGATCGTTCCAGCGGCATATCCTGACGATAAGCTCACGAACGAGGAGTGCTGTTTGTTACAGGCCAAGCTCGGCGATCTCATGATCGACGATGATTCAGAGGTTAGTCCTCTGCAGATTTCGAGGACCTTTCAGGAGAAAGGAGCAGTGGTTGCAGTCTGCTGCAACGACGTGACCTGCGACTGGCTGAAGGGTAAGGCGGCCTCTCTTGCTGTACGCGAGGGGGTCGAGATGTTGGTTGGAGAGTATAAAGACCTCCTTCGATCTGTCAAGGTAATCTTGAGAATAGACAAACTGTTTCCCAAGGCAGAGCACTTAGATCCGAAGAGGATCTTCGTGGGTCTGCAGAAACAGAACCCAGGTGTTATCACCAAAGACTGGCGGATCGTCAATAGGAGGCAGGAACACGAATTCCAGACTCTTGTCCTCGTGATTGACGAGGCCAGCGCACTTGTGTTGAGCAAACAGGGGTGGAAGGCCTTCCTGGCTGCAACGAAGGTTTCCTTTAGGGTGCTTTCGGGGTCCAACTCTGGCTCAGCTCAAGACAATGACAAAGGTAATTCAGGTAAACCTCCAACACAGTAAGGCTGCCTCGGCAGTCTTCTGTGAACATTCAGTTAAACATGCTGTTAATTACGCCCTAATTCAAGAGCCTTGGGTAAGGGGCGACAAAATCTCAGGTTTGGGGTCCTCTAGGGGACAGTTATTCTCGGCCTGCACTAATACTCCGAGGGCTTGCGTCTGGGTCAAAAATGGACTCAGATGCGAGCCACTGTGGGAATTCTGCTCTAGGGATCAGGCAGTGGTGAGGACCAACTGTAGATCTACCGGCAGACCTCTGATCTTCGCGTCAGTTTACATGCCCGGGGACACACCGCGAGCTCCGCCGCACGAGCTTGCTCTTCTGGTGGAGTATGCGAGGGAATCCGGGTCGCAACTGGTGGTGGGATGCGACTCTAACGCCCACAACAGAGTCTGGGGGTGTAAGAAGACCAACACCAGAGGTGAGTCACTATTAGATTTTATTGTATCTAGTGGTCTCCTCATATCGAATGTTGGTTCAGAGCCAACGTTTGTAAGTCGCGTAGGTAGCTCTATTATTGATCTTACGCTATATTCAGAGGGGTTGGAGGGTAAGATTCTCAACTGGAGGGTCTCTACCGAACCCTCACTTTCTGATCACAGGCATATCCTCTTTGAAGTAGGGGACTTTCTGCCTGAAAAGGTTTCGTTTAGGAACCCGAGGCGAGCCAATTGGGACCTCTTCTCTGCTTCTCTTAGAGCTGGACTAGAAGGCTGGTCTCCTAGAGTTCGGGACTGCCAGGATCTTGATCATGTGGCGGTCCGTCTCGGGGAGACGATAGTCTCCGCCTTTGATGGGTGTTGTCCGCTCTCGGAGGGCAGGGGAGGGAGAGTGAATTGGTGGACCTCTGAACTGACCAACATGAGAAGGAAGGTCAGAGCAAACTTCAGCAAAGCTAAGCGTAGTAAAAATTGGGACCGCTATCATAGCTTGTTGACAGAATATAATCTCGCAGTCAGGAGAGCCAAGAGACTCTCCTGGAGAAACTTTTGCACCAATCTGGAAGGTGTTAAGGATACCTCTAGGTTGTTCAAACTCCTTGCTAAGGACAACTCCTCTTGCCTTGGAACTCTAGTGGAACCTGACGGTAAGATATTACACAACCCCCATGAAGTCTTGGATTTCATGGCCAGAACGCATTTTCCAGGGTGCGTTGTTCTCGACCAATCTGAGGGACTGGACACAACGAATGCTTCCCATCGCGCCTCTATTACCCGGTGGATGGAGGCGGGGCGCATCGTGACGTTCAGCAGGATCAGGTGGGCTATTAATTCACTCAGTCCGTTTAAGTCACCAGGCCCTGATGGCATCAGACCTGTCTGTCTACAGAAAGGGATTGAGGAAATTCTGCCTTTGCTGTGTAAGCTCTTCAGAGCCAGTCTGGCTCTGGGCTGGGTGCCAGCGGTGTGGAGTCGCTCTAGAGTGGTTTTCATTCCGAAGCCCGGCAAGGCAAGGTACACGGACCCAAAGTCATTCCGTCCTATCTCTCTGTCTTCATTCCTGTTGAAGACTCTAGAGAAGTTGATCCTAAGGTATGTATGGGATGGTGCTCTCAGGCATCACCCACTACATAGGAACCAGCATGCCTACATTCCTGGTAAGTCATGTGAGTCTGCCCTCCATCACCTTGTAGGCAGGATAGAGAAGACACTGGAGGATGGAGAGATAGCACTGGGTGCTTTTCTGGACATCCAAGGGGCCTTCGACAACACCTCCATGAATGCGGTGGTGAATGCCGCTAGGGCCCATGGGCTTAGCGGAGTTATATGCGGCTGGACCGAGGCATTACTGAGCAACAGGAAAGTGGTTCTTTCACTTCAAGGTGAGGAATTAGTCGCTCTGACCACAAGAGGTTGCCCTCAGGGGGGGGTTCTCTCCCCCCTGCTGTGGAATCTCGTAGCTGATGATCTCATCAGGCGTCTCAATGATTCTGGTGTCCTAGCTTTGGGCTACGCTGATGACATTGCAATTCTGGTTATTGGTAAGTTCACCAACACGATCAGAGAACTTATGAACAGAGCACTGAACCTGGTGGGGGACTGGTGCAAGGAGGTGGGTCTTGCCATCAACCCCTCCAAGGTAGTGGCGGTGCCATTCACAAGAAGGAGGAACCTGCTCGGGCTGGGACCTTTGAATCTGCAGGGCACAGAGGTAAATCTGCAGAACGAGGTCAAGTACTTGGGTGTGGTACTTGATAAGACACTGAGGTGGGAACCGCAGCTGCAAAGGGTGATTGATCGAGGTAAGTGGTCACTCATGACTTGCAGACGAATGGTTGGTACTACATGGGGACTGCATCCTAGGCTTTTGCACTGGCTGTATGTTGCTGTGGTGAGACCGGCCATGACCTATGGTTCACTAGTCTGGTGGCCAAAGACTAACTTCGGTGCATCAGTGCGGGGGCTTGCGGCGGTCCAGAGGTTGGCTTGCCTCATGATTTCTGGGGCCATGAGTTCCTGCCCTGGAGCATCCTTGGATTGTATGCTCAATATCCTGCCCATAGATGTCTACATCAGAACGGTTGCTAGGAAATGTGCATATCGCCTCCGATGTGAGAATCTCTGGATGACTTTCAATGTACCCTCGGTAGGTCACACCAGAATTGAGCAGGTAGTCAGAAGTGAGGCCCTTGACATGCCTTCTGACCATCTTCACACTAGATACGCCTTCGGTAAGTCATTTTCAGTGGTGATTCCACCAAGGATTGACTGGCAAGATGGCGGCAGACCTCTTCATCCCTGCGAGTCAGAATGGTACACGGATGGCTCTAAGGGAAGTAAGGGAACTGGAGCTGGAATACTGGGGGTGCAAGATAAGGTAAAGCTCTGCGTTCCCATGGGGGATCTCCCTACAGTGTTCCAGGCAGAAGTGGCAGCCATTATGGAATGTGCTCTGTTCAATCTCAACAGAGGTGTCAGGAACAAGAACATTACCATTTTCTCAGATAGTCAAGCCACCCTCAAGGCTCTGGACTCCTGTACCTTCGACTCCAAGTTAGTGTGGGAATGCCGCAACGCGGTGTCTTCTCTTGGCAGTCACAACAACGTTACCCTTTGCTGGGTCCCAAGGACACTCAGGTATTATGGGCAATGAAATAGCTGATCGTCTGGCGAACGATGACTGGCGCTTTGATCTCCCGCTTGGTGGGTCAACCGTTGTCCACACTTCTCGGCATCTCCAGGGCGCATGTGTGGATCGAGAGATCAACAACACGTGGGCACGTGAGTGTCACTGGAGGAGATGGGCGGAGCTGCCCCTACTGAGAGTAAGTAAACTGTCTCTCAGCTCTCCCTCTTCAAGGATCGCTGAGGATCTTCTACAGTTAGGTAGGTCCGAACTCAGACTCATTGTAGGTCTCATCACGGGACATGGACATATGAGGAAACATCTTGCTCGAATGGGACTCTTCCCCGGAGATCCAATCTGCAGGAAGTGTGGGCAGTCCGAGGAGACTGCTGATCATCTGCTGTATGACTGCACCGAGCTTGCCGGGGTGAGAGCCGCCACTCTCGGCATCATGGAGAGGGGTTGTCACCTTCCCCGGGAGGAGCTAGTGGGGAGACTACGGCAGTTTGTCAGGTTTTTAAACTTGGAAGGTCCGTGAAACATTCAATCAACAGGGGTGCGCAAAAAGCCGCATGGCTGACGTGCGACAGGAACTCTGTTCTGCCCCTTTGTGTAATGTAATGTAATGTAATTATCTTTATGTCAATTGGTAACAACCTCAACTCAGTTTAAAAACCCCATCTGAGGAAAGAATTAAGCTAATCAAGTTGAACTCGTCTTGCCACACCCCTTAAAAAAAAAGGTCCCCGTAGGCCCGGGCCCCTATGCATTTGCCCCTCCTTGTCGACAGCCCTGTTGTCCCCATACACTTCACAAAGCTGCCGATAGATTTCTATCGGTTTACAGTTTTTGGCAGTCGGAAACGTTATTACTGCACGCACCTCACAGCTCGCGGGATTTTCAATTAACGCAGACATTTTAAACCGTCACAGTATCTGAACAGAGCACAGCACAAACCTCTCACTAGCACGGCTAGATGCCGACTGAGCTGCTCAACGCTCTGATCCTAAGATGGCCGCGCTAGCCCCGCCCCTAGTGGACACAGACGAAAACGTAATCTACTTCCTGGATTGCCCTCGTATATTGAAATAATTGAACCAAGTACCCTTAGGGTACTTCTAAGGGTATTTATAGAAAATTTGTTGTTTATTTTGATGAGTACTATCACCTCTCGAAGTTTGTCCATGACTTTAATGAACACCCTGTATATATATATATATATTTCATTGTTTATTTCATCGAATAGGGCTACTAATATAATTATATTGAAATAATTGACCAAGTACCCTTAGAATATAATTATATTTGTAGCCCTATTCGATGAAATAAACAGTGAAATATATATATATACAGAGTGTTCATTAAAGGCAGAGACAAACTTCGAGAGGTGATAGTACTCATCAAAATAAACAACAAATTTCCGATAAACATATGTTGAAAAATCCTTTGTTTAGCCGCTAGCTGCCATTTTGTATTTTATACAAAAAACCGTTATATATCAACTATTTAAGATGCAGAAACCAAACTTTGTACACATGTTTCTTGGCCCAAGAGAAAAATATTCACAAAGTATCATTTAGTTTGCTTCTATATATTCAAAATGGCAGTGGTTAAAAATCTTTTAATTAAAATTTTTTTTAACCGACATTTAGGACATTTGGAAACCTCAAAATGAAAAAAAAACTTGAAAAAGTATATCAAAATTAAACTGTAAAGTCAAAGGTCAATGATTTATCATCGCTTGTTCTAATTCTCACCTCCATGATTTTCCTTTGCTGCGGAGTACACCTCTGCAGGGCTACAACAGCCAGCCAAGAACATTTGCCATCCTGGATATCGGTACCAACCTTCCCAGTCACCGCTGGGTCTCCAAAACAGTCCATGTAGTCATCCTGTAGATAGTCGTGAAAAACAATCAGATTTGATGATATTAGCCTCGACACCTATTTCACTAATTAAAAATTATTATTTACCTTTTTGGTAGCCTAAGGCGTCAATCATTGTTTTTTTCTGTGAGAAAACAATGATATTAATTAACTCTATGAATACTCTGTCATATAAATTGGGAAAATATCTTTGCAGGTTGATAAAATCTAGAATATACATTAAATCCAAACTTACCTATATAAACTCTAAGGATTACATTGACAATGTAAAGCACGTAAATATAAATAAGAATCATACTTTAATAACTGTAAAGTAGACATAGATAATATGTACGGTAAAATTTCCAGGTCTGAAGCAATCAATGCCTTACAACTAAAGCTATTAGAATGTTATAAATCTTCCACAGCAGAAATTTATGATGTCATCATATGATGTCATGTTCAAATCCATTACTACAAGTAATGGATTTGAACTGGTGATGTCGCAGTTTATGGCTGATAATGCTTGTACGTTTTCCGTATAGCTGTTTAGAAAAGGCCTGATTCCTTTGATATATTTAACAGAAATATCCGGCAAGTCCAAGATTATATTTATATGTAGTAGCTGAAGTCTACGATCATTCTGATAGGGGTCGGTGAGGATGTTATAAGCAACATCATAGTTTGAATCATTTACAGCAAGATTGCGTACTAAATTTAATGCTTCATCTGTAAGAACAGTAAGCGAGTATTGAAACTTAGTAATCTGGGTAAACTTGGCTTATTATGAATTGCCGTATTAAAAAAATTAATAAATGTGGTCCAATGTGCGTAGTCTCCGTTAAACTTGGGTTACTCGAGTTTTGGAAGGCGAGCTGAACAAGGTTAGGTGCAATTTCAGGTTGACTTGATTGATTTAATGTTATTAAATTGGTTTCTACAATATCCGCAAAATTTCGGAAATTTCCGCAATTAAATAGGTAGAGCAGTTGGAGATTTCTGATTGATACGCCATTAATTGGTCGTCGGACACGGCGTCATTTTCATTATAGTCAAGAGCGCGACTAACATTGAACTCGAATTCTTCATAGCGACGTTGAATTTCTGTCTTGTACACTTGGAGCGTCTTAATTTGACAACTTGTGACTACCTCAGTTTGATCACCAACTTTAGTGATAAGCTGTTTTAACGCTTCAAACCTTGAGCGTATTAGTGATGTTAACCGCTTGTAAGAACTTTGTTTAAACTCTGCAACAGAACGTGTTTGAGGCATAGCAAAAGATGTCTGAACAGTTAAATGAAGAATGCGATCGGAAATGGTCCTAATATGCGTGAATAAGTTGACTAAGTGTGAATGCATTGAGTTAATGCGTTAAATGCGTAAATGCGTTGAATGCGTTGTTACTGTAATCCTAGGCTGAATTCATGGATCCGTCCCGGAGCGAACAAATGGTGGATAGTGCGTCGGAGGACCAGGCCTGTTGGCCAATGTTGAAAATAGATAAATATCACTTACTTGTAATATATCTTGTGGTATATAAAATAACATACAAAAGAAAAACTCACTTTATAGATTGAAAAACAAATTGAAATATATTATTTTAAAGAACATGAAACAATCACAACATTAGTCAACAATAATAAAATAATTTTAAATATAAAAACATGTGATCATATGATCAGCTGCAAGGCTCAGTCGTCACAACTCACCAGTAATTATTTTTATTTGTCAAACATATAAACACGTGACTTTTATTCATACAGAAAATTAAAAACTATAAATACAGTACATAGTTACCAAAAACCATAAACTATTAACGTGGATAATAATGCTGTTCATTTTGTACAGCACACATTCACTCCATAGTTTTACATTAATGAATGATTCAGTTGGCATTGGATAGTAAAGCATATTGCTAATGGAAAGTAAAACAACAGCTGGTTTAAGAAATCAAATGTTTTGATTGTAGATGATTTATAAACAAACTTACTCTCCATAAGGTTAACATTAGAAATTTAAAACGCTATAAAATGGAAACTAATTGAATTTATGGAAACTGAATATGCCTAAAGCATGACCGGAGCACAGACGAATCCAAAAAAGCAAAGATCATTAAAATCGGTCCAGCCGTTCTCGAGTTATAATGTGTGTAACTAACACAACTTTGTTTTATATATTTAGATTTAGTATATTTAGTTATTAGTTATTTAGTTCATTCTTTAATTATTATGTTTGGTTTTTTTTACCTTTTTTATACAACTTCCCTCCAGATAATATCAGCCGCATACTCTCGTCAGTATTATCGTAGATGTGCGTTCATATGTTACACAATCGCCTTTTAGTGATACTTGCCGCAAACAGCAAGAACTACAATTGCGTCTGAAATTTTGATGGTTTTCATATTCACCGTTATTAAATTTTTAAAATCCTGATCCAGATAAGCCAGAATCCAGATGATTAAGATCCGGATAATCCAGACTTTACTATATGTTAATTCCTGCAGCTCAACTAGGAAGAAACCTGAAATATGCATTACCTGAACTTGGAAGAAATTCCCCATTTCCAAAAGTAAAACTTTGGCTTGTCTGTGCGCTTCAGCATTTGTTATCCCAGCCTAAAAATATGGAGGAGTTTAGTTTGTGTTTGGAGATTATTGTAAACATACAGAAAACTAAGAAGAGGGACAGTAGCCCAAACAGACAATAAATGATTTTAAGTTTTCTTTCTTGGTAAAGATATTTTAACAATAAAGTAATTACAATACAAATGGTATCATTCCTTTTAACCCTTTAAGGAGTAAGGACGTTTTAAAACATCATTATTTGAGAGCTGTTAAGGAGTAAGTGTGAAAACTCAAAACACACCTCAAAAGAGTAATTTTTTTTAATTTTCACTAAAATACATTCCAAAATGGGGTAAATATGGTTAGAAATGTGTTTTAGGTTCAAAATGCCCTAAAATAAACATTTTCGACAAATAAATTAAATGTTTCAATTTTCAAATCGTCAATAAAGTAACTAAAAAAAGAAAGCACCGAGTGATGTTTAACAAACAAATAACTCTCAGCTACAGAGATACAGGTGTCAATAATAGGGGAGTGTAGAACGCTTTCACTTTTATTCAGTGCTAATAATAACAGGTCTAATTAAACTTGCCATGCTGCCACTTTTTTCGCCGAAACTTCCTGCCATGACCACCCCACCTAAGAAACCCTCCACAGATTACCTATAACCTACTGAAAACACATAAGTACATGCTCCAAGTATCTACGTGTCTTTAACCCTAGAAGTGGCAAGCTTTTTACTCTTAACTGTAACATAAAAATAATTACTAATATCTTCATGAAATATCAAAGTTTAAACAAAAAAAGCTTAAAACATGCCCCCCCTTATAACCACTAACCACAAAAGCAAAACAGGTGTCCACTGCAATCCCAATTAAGCCTACAAATGCTGTCAACTTCCACCCAAGTCAGTCACCGTTTATTTAAGGTGGGCCCCCCACTCCGCTTTACCACACATTTGCAAGCCAAATTGGGATTGCTCATGGTCGGGATTCGAACCCTAGCACTTTCGAATGGCTAGAACGTTACGCTCGTCAGCGTAGCGCGTTAGCCGCCTCGGCCATCAGTGCCTAGGAGTAGAAAGCGCTTACTTGGTTATAGACCTGCCCGGTGGCAGGCTCGTGTACTACGAGAGCAGTTTCCGTTGTTTGCCCCCAGAGGGCAACACGGTCTCGTAGGCGATAGTGTCTAACAAGTACACTAAACTCACGACAGATACCTCCACCTGCCAATTCTTATTGAATATGTAAATGCGTCGTAAATTACGACTTTGCCATTTCTAGGGTTGGTTATCGATTTATAGCTTAAGAATTAATTTATGTCAGGTTATGTATATATATATATATATATATTTGAACAAATTTCGTTATGATGTTTTAAAATGTCGCTACTCCTTTTTGCGGAACCATTAAAAAAAACGTCAATCCTATTTTGACGCAAAATATGGTACTCTTTAAAGGGTTAATATCAAATACATTCAACACTAAAATATCCAGGAAAATGATTGGTTAAGAAAAGATTTATTGGTTTTCTATAGTGTCACTTACTCATCAACATAACACATCAAATCATCTGTAATGACGGATGGCTGCCCACTTTGTTTTTGTCTTGAATATTTGTGCAACAATCTAATCAAATATTGGTATCCAATCAAATATTAACATACTGTAACATATTTTACTATTAATTGTTCTACAACTCACAATCCAAATTTTGATTACTCAGATTTCTAATAACAACACCAGCACACTTAGCAACATATGATCAGCTTAGATTAAAATATGGTTTTGGTAAAGGAAAGACAGAACAAGAATATAAAAAACTTATTTAAAAAGGGTTAATAACTCAATCTCTTAAACTTAATTATATTACCAAATATTTTGGTGAATAATTATAAAACCTGTTATAAGCAATCATCACTAATCTATTAATTGAGTAAGATAAATTATTATTGTCATATCATCATAAATATTAACTGTGAACAATGACATCTTCCAATATATAAATATCATTGTTGATAAGTTTTTCAATTTCTGCAAATGACTTAGCAATTATTTATTATGTTATTATTTATCAACTATACTTAATATTTCATTTCAATGGTGAACACAATTTAATGTTTTTCACATTGTACAAATGTACACTTGTTGAGAAAGTTTTCATTTTTTAGAAAAAATTTAAATACCCCCGTCGCAGCAGCCCTGCGTACTCAGCGAATTTCCAAATCAATAATATAATAATAATAATATACGACAAGTCAAGTGGTCAAATCTGTTGTTGAACATGAGAATTATTTGCCTATTCTCCATAAGATTAACATGGAAAAGAGTGTGCAGGTTTGCTGCTGTGAGGAACACTGAGAGTAGGCATTTATACCTTCAAAAACATTTATTTTTAACATTTATACCAACTTTCATCAACATCTGTCCATAAATAAAGGAGTTTGCCTATTGCCCATATGATTAACATGGGAAAAGAGTATGCAGGTTTGCTGCCATGATAAACACATAAACTATGATTTTTAAGCATAAATGGATGAACCTCAACCACATAAAGCTAATATAAATTTTTATCCAAAAATATTGGTTAATAAGTGAAATATTAATTTTTCCTCATCCTCCATAAGTTTAACATTGGAGCCTCAAAATACAACGTACTGTGTTTAGATTTTTTTATATCTCGGTAACCGTTGGAGATAGAGAAAAACTTTAAGGAACTTAACTGTGTAGTTTCTTAAGCTGATTTTAATGGTGAAAGATTAAATCTAAAAATCTTTTAAACTACATATGAAAAACGCAAAAAACCCCATTTTGGGGTACAAAACCCCCCCAAAACTACCCGTTCCCATTGACCGATATGTCTGGTTTACGAACTCGTCCGAGCATTTGTAGGAATACACGTCTCTACCAAATTTGGACTTGATCGGACCAGTTTTACGAGAGTTATCGTGTTCACAGACACACACACACACATATATATATATATATATATATATATATATATATATATATTATATATATATATAAATTTTTACGACTATTGTTTTTGGTCTCTGGGCACCTAAAGAAGAAAAAATAACATGGTCCCGGGCTTAAGTCTCGCCATGAGACCTACGGTAATAGCTTCTTCCCTATGGGAAATTCGCTAAAAATTAAAAATGTTTTATAAATATTTTACGATTCTTACCATATACATAGCCAGTGCCACAGGTAAATGAAAAGAGTAGTATGAAGTCTTGTACTTTACAATGCTGTTGTATCGGTCCATTGTAAACTTCTCCAGTTTGTGTTTATGGAGGCTGAGAGCTGTGCGGACATCCAGAGTTTGGCCCATTATAGTTTTATGAGTCACCTAATCAAATTGACATTAATTTTAAAGACATGATCAATTAAATAATGAAAATAAATTACAAGTTTTGAAGATTTCTTCAACTGTTCAGCCTGTGCTCTAAGATTGGTATCCAATCACACAATACAGTATACTTTACAGACGTGCGCTGTTACTGCATACGTCCGTTCCACATGACAGGAACAGTAGAGTTTCAACGTTTGCCGAAATGGTTATAAGTAAACAAAGAACCCATCCCGAGTAACAGTATATGTTGGAGTACAGATAGACAATCGCTTTAAGAGTTTTATTCATTTTTATCGTTTTGATTAATGTTTTTGAGAGAAGGTTCACGCTTACAGCATAGGCCTACTCATGTGGTAGGCCTATGCTGTAAATGTGAACCAATTATTTTTTAGTAATAACATAAAATAGTAATTCAACATTGTATTATATTTTTGTTTATAAAAAAACAGTTGCTAAGGTTAGAAAAGAGTAACAGGTTTGTTGTTTATTTTTCATGTGGGATTCTAAGCTGGGAGTGTGTTAACAATTCACGTCACTAGAAAATTGTAACGGAATTTGTGTCATGTGAAAATTGTAACGGAAGCGACGTCATATCGTTATAAGAACAGCTGCTTAGATGATAATATCCATGATCTAAGCTATTTCCAAAAAAGGGAAGTAAATACATTTTAAAATAAAGACTTTACTAGGCCAAGTGTAAAAGATATGACAATAATGCATGAATGGAAACGATTATCTCCATAAGGAACAGCATAAGTAAAAATACAAGACTTCAAAAGAGGGGGTGCCCATTGCTAGATCTACCTTCCGCAAATGGGTTAAATAGTCACCATCTCAAAAATCCAATTACATAATCATAATGAAAATGGGGGAAAAATATGAATATAAATCTCTTTTTGTGGATAACATTGCCAAACCTCAATCTATACATATGCACCGTAGAGATTGATATCCTGAATACCTTTCTCCTTTAACTGGCAAACACTATGATACAGCAAGCACAACCTGTATCATGAATAAGGAAGTGAAAGCTTTGAAGTACTATCGTCTAGGACAGTGGTTCCCAAAGTGTGGGTCGAGGAAGGGTGTCGGGTGGGTCGCAACATGGGCTCAAAAGTGAATTTTAATTTTAAATAAAAATGCGTTATTTACTAAACAAACTCAATCATTTAAAAAACAAAAATTCAAAAAATAATATTAACTGGGAAGTAAGACGTTGTGTCGAACCGGCCGCCTGGCTACCGGCAACAGCACGGCCTGGCAGCGCAGTAGCTAGGCAGCAAGCACCATAGGAGCGGCGGCTTCAGCATGGAGCAAAGTCTGCGGCTCAAACAGGACTCAGCCAACCTCCTCTCTGCACCTTTAAGTCAAGAACCACTCCGTGGACATCCTAAATAAGTTTTTGGTCTTATTGAAGGTGTCAGTTTACTTTTAACTTTGTGTAGTTCACGTAAGTGAGGTTATTTATATAGTTTTTACTGTTTTATTATTTTATTGTATGAGTATTAGTGAATGAAATCAAATAAAAAATGAAAAGTGCTTTATTCATACAAAATAAAATTTACAATTATTGACGTCAAAACAACACAGATTGTTTTCTTCTAGCACATACAGCAATGGCTATTAAAAGAGCTGTCTGCTGGGTTGGCATAAAACTAACACTAAAAATACCTTAGAGCAAACGTGTGGTGTTATGTGTCCTGCATAAAATATTTTTTTATACATGTTACCCGACTAATTTAAAAATTAAATTAAAAATTAAAATCTTAAATTAAGGACCATCTGTAACTCTAGGCTTCCCTCAAGAACCCAGATAACCTACGTCAATCTCTTCCATTTAAAATTTGTTCGCATTCCGTTTCATTCAAATTAGGTGTTCCAAACCAACCCCGACGAAAGCCAGCAAGCACAGGACATACTGCTACAAAATGATAGACAGTCCCCTCTCCTGTAAGCTGCATAAAGAGCATAAACCTTCCCCATCCCTTGCTCAAGGTTTGTAATTTCATGTACAAGTTCCACCCTAGCCTTGATAGCCCACAAAACGGCTCCGATGTCAGTGATGTTTATCATTACAAGTTCAAGGTCAAGTGTTGCATAACCCGAATGATAAACCGATGCTGAACCCTACCTACACAGTACACGTGCCACACTGACCTTTCCCCCTCCACCACATCATTAAAACGTTGTTTAAAAATATCTATGTTTTCGACGTTACAAATAAACTCTGACAGATCAATTTCAATTTTTCACCCAGTCTCTTCCATTCCCGACACCATGACAATTTTTTCGCAATTATCTCCTTCCTTAATATTAGTGATAAGCGATTTTCAGGGCCTGTTGGTATTTTCAGTAGATAGTTATAATTTAAACCTAACATGTATTTATGAATTCTCCCAATTCCTGATTCTAGATAGTAAAAATATTCTGGTGTGTTGAACAGTAAACGAAAAAACTTCCTAAAAATAGCTTTAAAACAGAGTCGACTCCTCTAAACATTCGATATCCCCACACTTGCGCCCCATAACATATTATTGATTTAATTACGGCGTTAAAACAGGCACATTTTGTACTAAGCGGAATTTTATTGTTGCCAATAATATTTCCAGACTGTATTAATTGCTAAATTTGCAGCCGACACTCTTTCTTTGAAATGTTGCTGCCACGATCCGGACGCTGTGAGAATGATACCTAAGTATTTATATTTGCTTATGATTTCAATGGAACCAGAACCTTTAAACTAGAACTTATCATTTACTCCTAATTTTACACCCTTTCTAAACACAAATAACCTTCGATTTGTCGAGATTTACAGTTAAATTCCAATTGTCACAGTATCTCTCTAGTATTTTAATCATGTGCTGTAGTCCGGCAGCTGATAGTGCCAATATCACAATATCATCAGCATAAAATAGGCAGTTAACAGTGTTAACACGTGTAGCCCTAACTTACACCCACCCTACAGTATATTTGGCAAATCATTAATAAATAAGGAAAAATTCAAAGGGATGTTTGTACAGCCCTGTTGGAGACCCATATTAGTTTCAAAATCGTTAGTTACACCATTAGTTAGTGTGTGACACCACACACTTGCTGAGGTCCCAGTATAATAATTTTCTATAACTTTTAAAAACTTGGTTGATATTCCCAGACAAGAAAATTTGTAAATAAGAACATGTCCATCTATTGTGTCAAAATCTGTCTTAAAATCTACAAAAAAACATTAAAGTTTACCACCCTTCAAAGATAGCTGCAAATCTATCATACATGTGAAGCTATGGATGTTGTCAATAGTCGAATAACCTTTTCTAAAACCTGCTTGAAATTCAGTCAATATATTATGCTCATTGACCCAACAATATAATATGTTTTTCAGTAAACTAGTAGCCTAAATATCTTTGCTATACAATTAATAAATGACAGGCCTCTGTAGTTCCCTACATTATTAACATCGCCTTTCTTGTACAGTGGAAAAATAGTGGAGCTTTTGAAACTACTTGGAACTTCACCAATCTTGTATGTATAATTATAAATACGAAGCATTTATCGCACGGGATAACAAACTAACTCTTAATAACTAACTTTTAATATAATAAAATACCCCCGTTGCAGCAGACCTGCATACTCAGCGAATTTCCAAACCAATAATATAATAATAATAATATATGACAAGTTAAAAAAAATATGTCCATAAACATGAGAATAATTATTAGTCTATTCTCCATAAGATTGACATGGGAAAGAGTGTGCAGGTTTGCTGCTGTGAGGAAAACTGAAAGTAGGTGTTTCTACCACAAATAATTTTTATTTTTAACATTTATACCAACTTTTATCAACATCTGTCCATAAATAAAGGAGTTTGTCTATTCCCTATGTGATTAACATGGGAAAAGAGTATGCAGGTTTGCTGCCATGATAAACACATAAACTATGATTTTTAAACATAAACGGGTGGGTATCAACAACATGAAGGTAAATACCAATTTTAATCTAAAAATATTGATTGATATGGGAAATATTAATTTTTTCTTATCCTCCATAAGATTAACATTGGAGCCCCAAAATACAACCTACTGTGTTTAGATTTTTAATATCTCGGTAACCGTTGGAGATAGAGAAAAACTTTAAGGAACTTAATTGTGTAGTTTTTTAATCTGATTCCAATTGTGAAATATAAAATTAGAAATCTTTAAAAATTACATGTGAAAAATTCAAAAAACCCATTTTTGGGGTACAAAACCCCCCCAAACTACCCCTTCCGATTGACCGATATGTCTGGATTACGAACTCGTCCGAGCTATTGCAGGAATACACATTTCTACCAAATTTGGTCTCGATCGGACCGCTTTTACGAGAGTTATCGTGTTCACAGACACACGCTTTATTATTCTTAGATTGATTTAATACTGATTTTAATTCTTTAAGTGAGAAATCGCATATATCACAATACAAACTATCATGTGACTCTGGGATAAAATTTATTTATTCTAAAAAAAACTTAGTATCATTCTGGATTGAAGCCAGAAAGTATCCTACTGTTCTGATCTTTCTAACATTGCAATGAAGTTTTTGATGGTGTTATACATTAGTGGATGTTTACTATTTTCTAAATATTATTACTTCCTACCTAGATACACTTTTAGCGAATTTCCCATAGGGAAGAAGCTATTACCGTAGGTCTCATGGTAAGACTTAAGCCCGGGACCATGTTATTTTTTCTTCTTTAGGTGCCTAGAGACCAAAAACAATAGTCGTTAAAATTTATATATATATATATATATGTATATATATGTGTCTGTGAACACGATAACTCTCGTAAATGTAGAAATTACACTTGTTATAGTAATTTTAATATAATACTTGATAGTCAAAAATATTAAGAAACAAAAAACATATGGTTGTTGACATTAGTGAAAGTTATGTTTACCTTAGTAACCTGTTTTTGTTTGTAACTAGATGTAATGTTGTGAATTTGATTAATAAAATGTTTTGGTATCTTTATGTAAATTTGGATAATTGATTTGTTAGTTACTGCTAAACCATGCATAATTTCAATAGTAAAAATGGTCCGATCGAGACCAAATTTGGTAGAGACGTGTATTCCTACAAATGCTCGGACGAGTTCATAAACCAGACATATCGGTCAATGGGAACGGGTAGTTTGGGGGGTTTTGTACCCCAAAATTGGGTTTTTTGCATTTTCCACATGTAATTTTAAAAAATTTTTATTTTATATTTTACCATTGGAATCAGCTTAAAAAACTACACAATTAAATTTTTCTCTACCTCCAACGGTTTCCAAGATGTTACAAAATCTAAACACAGTACGTTGTATTGTGGGGCTCCAATGTTAATCTTATGGAGGATAGGGAAAAATTAATATTTCCCATATAAATCAATATTTTTGGATAAAACTTGATATTTAGCTTCATGTGGTTGAGATCTATTCATTTATGCTTGAAAATCATAGTTTATGTGTTTATTATGGCAGCAAACCTGCATACTCTTTTCCCATGTTAATCATATAGGGAATAGGCAAACGCCTTTATTTATGGGCAGATGTTGATGAAAGTTGGTATAAATGTTAAAAATAAAAATTGTTTATGGTAGAAATGCCTACTTTCAGTGTTCCTCACAGCAGCGAACCTGCACACTCTTTCCCATGTTAATCTTATGGAGGATAGGCAAATAATTCTCATGTTTATTGACAGATTTTTATAAAACTTGTCAAATATTATTATTATTATTATATTATTGATTTGGAAATTCGCTGAGTACGCAGGTCTGCTGCGACGGGGGTATTTATATAGTAACACCCCCCCCCCAGTAGACCTAATATTTCATTAGTGTTGTATGTGTTTCCTGATAATGATTAAATAACTTTTTTTAATCCCATTAAAATTTTTTGTTTCATATTAGTAAGTATATATTTTATTGAAATGAAAGGAAACAATTGGAATACGTGAAAAATGTTTAGTTTTATCAACCATTGAAGAAGATTAACTAGTGTTTTGAGATATCTTAAATGATTATGTTAGTGGATCGCAAAATAATTTTTAAGTTGGTGTTGGGTCGCAAGTCAAACAAGTTTAGGAACCACTGGTCTAGTAACCTATCGAACATACAATAAATCTAAAATTATCATTGGACTATACACTCACATCATGGAACATATCCACTGCTTGCATGTAATAGGGTTTGTTGATGAAATGTTTACGCAGCAACTGGTAGATCCCCGACTCTATGAAGATACCGTCATTAGCAGCACTGAGACCGATTTCTGGGTTGCGATACCAGCAAGGTCGACCTCTGCGGGTCTCTGAATTGTCTACCATGTCATCTATCACTAGGAAAAATGCTTGCAGCTAGGACAGAAAGATACTAAATTAATAACACAGACCACATTCCACATTCCAAACATAAAGAAAAATATAAAAGAATTAATTCTTGGACACTCCTTTATTTTAGACACACTAGATGTTTATGTTCACTCAATTTGTCAAAATAATAATTATATATTTACAAAAATCCAACAGTTAAAACAGGGTACACTAAAGAACTATTGATTAAGGTGTATACAAAGACAGCTGGCGACTCACATGAGCCGCCAGCAAAAATGCTAGTATGTCAATCAGCTGCAACTAAACCTTCCATCATACCGCAGGTTCTTGATTTTTTTGTTTAACCATGCAGCAAGAAATTGACACTATTTTCCCCTTATAATCATATTCTTGCACCTATACCGTACATAAATTTCCTGTATCATAGATTTCTTTTTGCAAAACGAGGTATAAGGTCAAACAGACCGTTATTATAATTTTTTTCAATGTTTGATGAAAAAACGGTAAGAAGAAGACCTAAAATCTTAGATGTAACATTTTAGATGATAAAAAATTAATTTGAACATAGTTCATAACAGAAAAAATAGATACACTGAAATTCTGCTGGGAGACAAGTTCCCATTTAAAACAATGTTAATGCTTACATACGCTAGCTAACCAAAACATCAGGTCTATCAGAGCGCCAATTTTTACAAATTCTTGTATAAAAAAAGTTAGTGAAGTAAATCAAACAGAATTTTAATATGTTACTTATGAGAGTACTTTAGGAATCTATAGTAGAGTTGATAGCTGTAACTGTATTTAATAGAAAAAATAAAATAAAATAAGTAGCCTATCGGTCTCACAGACCTATGTTTCGATGTTAATGGATTAATGTGTATGTAGGCCTACTAGTCATACACTGTTTGCAGGTATTGTCATTGTATGTTAAATAGAATTTTTCTAAAAAATTATTATTTATCAGTCTAGGTGATTTTTAGTGACTAGCTGGTTTAATAAGTTGTGAGAGCTCAATAAGTAGTAAACCTGAAATTTCTTTGAGTTTTCCTGTAGTTTTAGCCAATTTCCCATAGGGAAGAAGCTATTACCGTAGGTCTCATGGTAAGACTTAAGCCCGGGACCATGTTATTTTTTTGTCTTTAGGTTCCCAGAGTCCAAAAACAATAGTCGTTAAAATTTTTATATATATACAGTGGAACTTGGATAATTCGAACTTCTGTAATTCGAAAACTTCTTTATTTCGAAATTTTGTCTTTAATATAAAATTTTATATAAAAACAATGTTAAAATATCTTGGTTAATTCGAATAATATTTTGGATGATTCGAAGTTTTTACAGCGGAAATCTATAGTGTGTGTATAACTGAACAAGTCATTGTGTGCGATTTTCCAGGAAACGACGTTCGGGCTTCCTGTCCTCAGACTATTTTTAGCTAGATCAACGCGCGCCCACCCCACTCACTAGTCCACTACTGCTCATAAATCACAACATTGACATCTGTGTGTATCATCGGTGGTGGTTTGTTCCGATATTCAATAATTCCGAATCAATAATAACTTCCATTAAACTAACTTTTTTAATATACAATGTTAAAACATGATGTTTGATTGTTTATTTCAACCACTTGCATAAACTTTTCTAATTCGAATTTTTTTCTGGTCCCTTTGAGGTTCGAATTATACAAGTTCTACTTTATATATATATATATATATATATATATATATATATGTGTGTGTGTGTATATGTATGTATATATATATATATATATATATATACAGTAGAACTTGGATAATTCGAACCTCAAAGGGACCAGAAAAAAATTCGAATTAGAAAAGTTTATGCAAGTGGTTGAAATAAACAATCAAACATCATGTTTTAACATTGTATATTAAAAAAGTTAGGTTAATGGAAGTTATTATTGATTAAAAACCCTATTTTTTGTTAAATGTCAATAATGTGTTTGGAGAGATCCCGAAACTAGCTATTACAAACTTTTTCAAATCCCTTCTCTACCTCCTTGATCGCCGCTATTTATTCTTGCAACGTCAGAGATTTGTAGGTTCGCTTTGACGAAGCCATCATACACACGACGTGTTAACATGAACGCAGACGACGAATATCGGAACAAAACACCACCGATGATACACACAGATGTCAATGTTGTGATTTATGAGCAGTAGTGGACTAGTGAGTGGGGTGGGCGCGTTGATCTAGCTAAAAATAGTCTGAGGACAGGAAGCCCGAACGTCGTTTCCTGGAAAATCGCACACAATGACTTGTTCACTTATACACACACTATATATTTCCACTGTAAAAACTTCGAATTATCCAAAATATTATTCGAATTAACCAAGATATTTTAACATTGTTTTTATATAAAATTCTAGGGACCAAGACAAAACTTCGAAATAAAGAAGTTTTCGAATTACAGAAGTTCGAATTATCCAAGTTCCACTGTATATATGTGTCTGTGAACACAATAACTCTCGTAAAAATGGTCCGATCAAGACCAAATTTGGTAGAGACGTGTATTCCTACATATGCTCGGACGAGTTCGTAAACCAGACATATCGGTCAATGGGAACGGGTAGTTTGGGGGTTTTGTACCCCAAAATTGGGTTTTTTGCATTTTCCACATGTAATTTTAAAAAATTTTTATTTTATATTTTACCATTGGAATCAGCTTAAAAAACTACACAATTAAATTTTTCTCTACCTCCAACGGTTTCCAAGATATTACAAAATCTAAACACAGTACGTTGTATTGTGGGGCTCCAATGTTAATCTTATGGAGTATAGGGAAAAACTAATATTTCCCATATTAATCAATATTTTTGGATAAAACTTGATATTTAGCTTCATATGGTTGAGATCTATCCATTTATGCTTAAAAATCATAGTTTATGTGTTTATCATGGCAGCAAACCTGCATACTCTTTTCCCATATTAATCATAAAGAGAATAGGCAAACTCCTTTATTTATGGACATATGTTGATGAAAGTTGGTATAAATGTTAAGAAAAAAATTATTTATGGTAGAAATGACTACTTTCAGTGTTCCTCAGAGCAGCTAACCTGCATACTCTTTCCCATGTTAATCTTATAGAGAATAGGCAAATAATTATCATGTTTATGGACAGATGTTTATAAAACTTGTCATATATTATTATTATATTATTGATTTGAAAATTCGCTGAGTACGCAGGTCTGCTGTGACGGGGGTATTTTATATGAATATCTCTAAATGTGGATATTTTAATAGAATTTGAAATAAATGTTTACTTTGTAGCACAATCATGTGGGCCTATTTTCAAACATCAATATAATCCAAAATCTGCCAACTCATCTTTTTCTAGTTTTTATAACTTAGGGTACATATTTCCCATCTAAATTTTTAAAGATGAAATTTTAAGGTTATCAATTCATTCTATGTCCATTACAAATAACTCTCAATATTTATTGTAATCTTTCCCAATGTTAAAGTTTTAATTTTTTTTGGCTTAAAAACTACATTTGTACTACATAGGCTATGTAATAAAAAAAGAAAACGTAAATATCACCATCATCAATTAATTGTATTTTTAATAAAATTGGTTAAAGAAAATCAAAACACTTTGTTACTGTACTAATTAAACTTTAATTTATAATACGTTTGGCCAGAGAGAGATGTTGATGAAGTAGAGCAGCGACTACTCTTATCTCACAACCTTGGGTTTAACTACTTCAGTGGCAACATACTGTATGAGAGGTGTTTGCTGTGACTGTGTGAGACTATCAAGATTTAACCATTGGTTTAAAACGATATGTTTATATATTGGAATGCAATATACTAAGTTTTGAACTTATAGATAATTTTAATAAATAATAAGCACATGTTTATTAAATTGTATTCATCATCTGCTTATATCGGGTAAACTTAATTTCTGCAAGATGTGAAGACACAACAAGAAAAAAACACTGGATATATAGGACGAAGCAAACATGCTTTCTAATACAGTAGAGCAATAACTATCCAGACATCAATTATCTGGATGTCCGGTTATCTGGACATCTGGTGGGGAAAATAATAAAATTGAAAAACCCCTTGTAAGGTTTCAGGTTTTAGGTTAAGCTTTCCACACGCTGCGTTCTCACATTCCCTGCTCATTGGTTCAAAAACTATGAAGTGGCTGAAGCGACAGCTAAGTAAGACACAATTCAGCTTTTCTCATTAACCTTTTGAGTGCCGCGGCCATCTCCATTACTCTCCTGTATTAATCCTAGAACTGGCAAAGTTGTAATTCATGACTCATTTACGAATTCAATAAGAAGTGGCAGGTGGAGGCATCTGTTGTCAACTTGGTGAACTTGTTAGACACCGGCAACTTCGTGACCATGTTGCCCTCTGGGAGCTGATATATGAACCAGCTCATGCAGTTCACTAAACTGCCACTAGGATATTCTTATAGCCAAGTAAGCACTTTCTACTCATATACACGGTGGATGTATTGGTTAAAGCGCTACACTGACGAGTGTAATGTTCTAGCCATTCTGAAGTGCTAGGGTTCATATCCTGACCATGAGCAATCCAAATTTGACTTGCAAATGTGTAGTACAGTGGAGTATAGTGGGTGGCCTACGTTAAATAAACGGTGACCGGCTTGGGTGGAAGTTGACCACATTTGTAGGCTTATACATAATACACATAATTACACATGCTTATACATAATTACATAATTTAGTGAATGTTACAGTTAAAGGGGAAAAGACTTGCCAGTTCTAGGGTTAAGTGCTGTGGTATTCATGAAAAGTTAATGTTGGCCAAGAAACATTAAAAAAGTTTAATTTAAGAGATTTTAATTAAAGACAATTGAATTCTCATTCTGGATGTGTTATATTACACTACAAAAAAATAGTTTTCCCTACCTAAAATTAATTTAAACTTTGAAACTAAAACAATTTTTCTTTTCCTTTTGTGGGTTTTGAGTTCAATAAGTATTATAAAAAATATTTTAATTTTTTTTTATTGCTATAGTTAAAAAGAAAAAAGCAATAGACAAGTAAAATTCATGCATAATAAATCATTGTATGAAGACACCACAGAAATAAAGTTTTGTCTGTAACCATGACTACTGTTTCTGCTGAGTTTATTGTGTAAGTCTACAACCACATTTTTACATGCTTTAGTGCTATGATTATTGTTACTCAAGGAAGAAAAACTTTAAAACAACTAAAACCAAACTTGTAATAATATAAGAACACGTTTCAAGCAGTTTAACAACTTTAACATTTGTAACATAACCTCATTAAAAAAGCTGAGGCAGACGACGACAAAACTATTCAAGGTTAAAAGAAAGAGTACGATAACTCTAAAAACATACTGAAGGCAAAACGAACATCATAAATTTATTGCCGATGGTTTTCAGAACAAAACTACGCAAAAAGTAGGTCAGTAAATTTAATAATAATTGAGTTATAATCAATTTATGGAGAGTCGCTGTCAGTGACACCGTCACTTTATGCATAGGCTCTAGAGTCGCAGTGAACGACGCTGCAGCACTCAAAGGGTTGAAAATAATAAAATATTTAGCCATAAACACCTGTCAGAGGTATCAAGCAAAAAAGTATCTGATTTATTTTGTCAGAATCTCTAAACATTTATACTGATTACTGCACAGCTATAATTTACGTGATTAATGTTTAGTGTTACATTCTATGGTTTTTTTTTAATTTCGTCCTCTGGTTGGTAATACTGTGCTGTTTTCTCCTATTGCCTGAGTTGTGGCTGCTTCCTGTTGGTTGTGTCTCGCTTCTCTACCTAACTTATTCTGTACTTTCAGCCACTAATTGGTCTACAGCATCAAGTGCAGTACAATATTTTAATAAATTCACGATTTGAGTTACTGTATATAATTGAGTTACATAGCATTGTGTGTATATTAACTATAATGTGAATGAATGAAAAGTACATACAATTCATATTACATACAACATGTACTGCTGAATACTGTAGGACAAAAATGCAAAGTTCTACACATTTGAGCTACACTTTCACAAGTTCTACACATCTACACTTTTGAGCTAGGGTAATATTGAGTTAAAATCGGTTTTCTGGATCATCAGTTTACTGAATGCATAACATGAGTTTTACATACCATTTCTATACACCATCCCATTATTTGTGTGTCTCTAATTCTTTCGGGAGTTAGGGCATCAGGAGAAACCAACATGCGATAAGCCAGCACTAGGGCCAAACCCCTGTTCTTCTTACCCCCAGGCACATTGTATTGCAGGACCTATAACAGAAAACAATATGTATGAGTAATAACATGAAAACACCCCTATTATTGAAAATAAAATATACAGTATCATTATTTAGTTTAAAAGAATTAAAATTGTCAAATATATTACATTGAAAAATAAATATATCTTGTGTACATATGGTACAAGAACTTCTTTAAACATGTAAAATAAAGATTGTTCAAATCAATACAATTTCTATTTGTTATCTTCTTTTTCATCATTCTAGAGGTTAAGGATAGAAGAATCCTCATGACAAAAATAGAGTCAAGTTTCGCAAAAGAGCAACTCTTGCAAAACTTAACTCTATTTTGTTCTTAAAAGTATTTCATATACAGATAAATGACAAATTTCTGTAATGTCAACAGGTTTTGGATCTTAAATGCAGTCATAGACAGGCCAGAGAAAGTGTAAAGATTTCTTCAAATTAAGAATTTTAGTTAAAAACTGTTTTCTAAGATTGTTTAAGATACATCGACAATCCAGAAGTGGGTGGAAAACTGGTATAACCAAGAATAAATTCAAAGTTGATGCTATTCTTTTTCACTCATAGTCTCATGGATTATTTATTGATAAGAATCTCTTAATGACTTTTATATTAAACTAGTCAAAGTACCCATTCTTTGCACGGGTGAAAAAAGCTGAGAGGTGTACTGATAGACTACATTTAAATCATTGTTAATTAATTTTCTATTGTTTACAAAATGACAAAACACGAGTGTCTACAACATGACAAAGTAACACCTATAAAATTTTAGGAAAGTAATGATTAACGTAATACAGGCAGGCATTGAGAGAAAACTTAAAATCTACCATTCCACTATTTCAAACTAATAAATCTAATAACTAATTTCCATCCAGCAGTTTATCTATGAAAATAAAAAATTTTTCTTCTTCTCCCCGAACTGTCAAAATTTATTGTAAACAGAAACCTAGGTCAGTCACAGCAGCTTTTTCTTCCCGAACTGTCAAATTTTTAGTATTCACAGCTGTTAACATTCAAGTAATTTGATGTTTTTATTTTTTGAAAATGTGAACATTGAAACTTAGGACATTCATGGGGCGAAGCCCGAGGGCATTTAAAAAACATAAATATATATATGAGTTTAAGATCTACCTTTGAGTAAAATTTCAAACCCGTTGGTTTCAGTATTTTTCACATTTACTTGCCACAACAAACACACCCACAAACAAACATATAGAATCCACCTCTTCTTTATAATATTACTTGCTAACCCAGTGAACTTCGTAACGCCTAACAGTAAATATGTGTTAACTTTAAGATTGGCCGTGTTCTGAAGTCAAATAGCATTACGGCTTCGTTGTGAAAGATTAGATATTTTGGGTCGTGGTATAGCTAATAACAATACAAAAAATATAAGACATATTCAAATCAAAGATCATTAAAATCGGTCCAGCCGTTTTCGAGTTATAAGTGTTGTAACTACAACAACTTTGTTTTATATATTTAGATAGATACTAATTTATAATTTATATTAGAGGACTTTAAAAGAATGTATGCCAAAAAATCACAAGGAAGACTAAACCACTGACCTTGAGACATGCTTACAATGAAATATGTGCTGATTAAAGAGAAACTGGCTGGGTAGCTCTAAAAATAAGCCAAATATAAAAACTAGATTTATCTTTTTTTAACTAGTTGTAGTTTTTAGTATTATTTAAAACTAGCCAAAGTACCCGTTCTTCGCACGGGTAAAAAAGGCTGAGAGGTGTAGGCTCTACAGATACATTTAAGTTATTGATAATTAATTCTTTATTGTTTACAAAATGACAAAACACGTGTCTAAGTATATATCTAAACATGACAAAGTAACATATTATGTCAAATATTGGGAGAGGATAAGCATTAACGAAATAGAGGCAGGCATCGAGAGAAAATTAAAAATCTACCATTCCACTATTTCGAAATAATAATTCACTAATTTCGATCCAGCAGTTTATGTGTAAAAATTAACTTTATTTCTTTTTCTTCCTGAACTGTCAAAATGTAAAGTAAACGGATGTTGACATTAAAAACTTTAAACATTGAATCCCAGGGTATTTACAGCAACCATGTCTTCTGCTTCTCGAACTGTCAAATTTTAGTGTTCACAGCTGTTGACATTCAAGTAATTTTATGTTTTCATTTTCTAAAAATGTAAACATTGAAACTTAGGACGTTCACAGGGCGTAGCCCGAGAGGATTTTAAGGAAATGAGTATGCCTATGTGTTGCATGAGTTTAAGATCTGTCTTTGTGTAAAATTTCAAACTGTTTGGTTCAGTATTTTTTGCGTTCACTTGCCACAACAAACACACAAACCCACAAACACACAAACCCACAAACAAACATACAGAAACCACCTCTTCTTTATAATATTATAGATGATAAGTATCTTAACACTTAAACTATAAATATTATAATATTGTTTATACATTTTTATTTCTAAGCTAGAAAAACAATATAATTTATTTTATTGTGTTTTATTGTAACACATTATTCATTTCCCAAAAAAGAAATTTAAGTTTGCACCAAGTACTTTTAATCCCCTAAGCATTAAAAAAATTACCTATTAAAGGATTAAGTTTAACAAGCCACACACTTAGATCAAAGGCAGTTTTTATGGACACCAAAGTTTTAAGTACCTATTTATTGTTGATTCAGTAAAACTTTTTATTTTTGTAAAACCTTTTTCGCAAATTTAACTATAATTTTACAAGGGTTAAACATCAATGGTTAATGGCAATCGTAAAAAGGTCAAACTATTAACCCTAGAACTGGCAAAGTCGTAATTTATGACACATTTACAAATTCAATAAGAGGTGGCAGGTGGAGGCAGCTGTCGTCAGTTTAGTAAACTTGTTAGACTCTAGCGCCTAAGTGACCGTGTTGCCCTCTGGGAGCTGATATATGAACCAGCTCATGCAGTTCACTAAACTGCCACTAGGATATTCTTATAACCAAGTAAGCACTTTCTACTCCTGTGCACTGGGTGGCTGAACCAGCTAACACACTGCGCTGACGAGCGTAACATTCTAGCCATTCGGAAGTGCTAGGGTTCGAATCCCGACCATGAGCAATCCCAATTTGGCTTGCAAATATGTGATATAGCTGAGTGGGGGGCCCACCGTAAATAAACGGTGACCGGCTTGGGTAAAAGTTGACGGCATTTGTAGGCTTAATTTGGATTGCAGTGAACACCTGTTTTACTTTTGCGGTAAGTGATTACAAGGGGGGGGTATGTTTTATGCTTTTTTGTTTATACTTTAATATTTCAAGAAGATATTAGTAATTATTTTTACGTTACAGTTAAGAGTAAAAAGCTTGCCACTTCTAGGATTAAGAAACATATATCCTGCAACTTAAATGTCACAAAACATCGGATTAAACTCAATAAATTTAATGTGCACACAGCAAAATTTAAAAATATATACCTATTTGTATGAAGGTTCATTCCAAAAATATCAAGCAGGCTCAAATTAAGAGTAACTGCATCATCAAATTGCAGATAAGCTTGTTTAAAAATTAATACTGAATCTGTTAAGTTTTGTAATTCACTTTCACCAGATGAAAGCGTTACATAAAGGGGCGCATGAGGAAACTAAGAAGATGAGTTAGTGATTTATTATACAATTTGAGTGAAATTCTTAACCTTTGCAACCAAACTTTCTCCTTACTAAGTATGAATATGATTTTTGTCAAAACTCATTGAGATTGTTTATTGATTTATTTCTTTAGCTACTGAGAATAAATTAAGTACAGTATTTAATGTAACTTTAGCAGAAATTAATTCCACCTTCATTAATTCATAATTCATAAAATATTTTAATTTGGTTTGGGAACGAAAGAAAAACAAATATATGATAGACAAATTATTTAGATAAATAGACAAACCAAGCAAACCCCCACCCCCCCCCCCAAATTTTTTTTGTATTTACTTCCCTTTGGGAAATAGGTTAGATCATGATATATCTAAAGGGAATGTTCAGTTCATCTAAACAGCTTTTCTTAACCCTAGAACACAAAGGCTCCCTGAGCCAAGCGTTGTTACAAAGGCGTAGTCTCACAGACTACTTTTTTTGAGAGTAAATAAAAAATACTTTTAATGACAGGGAAATTTTTTAAATTATAAAAACACTTAAAATGAACATTGAATTAATGTTTTAAAAGAGTTTAATGTCCAGTTCTTAATTTTTCTGGCACTGGCAGCAGATTGTTCCCTGGTGATCGCCACACATGGCATTTGCACGGCGTCCATAAAAATGTTTTTTCATGCGCCGTAATCTTGGAGGTCAGAGAGCACACACTTTCCATCCTTGTTGGACTTGTTGTGGAGCTTCATTTGGCACACTTACATAAATATATATGCAATAGATTGCCGGACGAGAGTTCGTCACAACATTGTGGCCTGAAGCCAGGGCTTCAGGAGCTCTCTGTGCATTTCTCTGAGAAATTTTTGCCGACTTAGGGGCTTACAATTTGCTCAAGAGGCAATTTTCTACATATAATACATATGTATTGTTTTTAAGTGATGTTTATCATGTTATAAAACGTGCATTGGGGCCACCTCCTTGTTTCACAACTGCAGGAAGTGTTACTGTACATTAGGTCCATTGCTTACACTATATACAACATATATTTACAATATAATGTATAACTAACACCATAATACACGAAAAAGCGAAGGTATACTATACTCTGCAATAAGACACCACGATCTACACACGTTGTGAGTCTGCCACGAACTGTGCGTTGTTACAAAGGTGTAGTCGACCTGACAACGTGAACTTAAAAAACTTTAAAAAACTCGTTAAACTAAGGGCACAAGCGAACACCAACACGATCCTTTCAATAGTAGGCCAAGACCGACAGCTACATGGAGTTTTGTGAATTTTAGTGGAGTGGAAGGGGGTAAGGGGTAGAAATGACACCTTGTGCGTCGTCTCTCAGGCGACACCTTTGTGTTCTAGGGTTAATCTTTTATATTAAAAATTCAACACCATTACTCTTGTAGTTTCTATGGAAACCTGTTACATGTTTTCCATCTTGAAATGATTGTATTTACTTTCCTGCGGGAAGTAGGTTAGATGTATTTACTTCCCTGTGGAAAATAGGTTAGATCATGGATATGTCTAGAGGGAATGTTTTCAGTCCTTCTTCTTATTCTTATTATAGCTGTTCTTATTCTCATATGTTAAAAATTCAATACAATAGCTTTAGTAGTTTCTATGGAAACCTGTTGCTAATTTTCATCTTACAAATTGCCAACACCCCCCCAGAGCTAAGACATATCCATGTCAAAATCGCCAACATCCCCCCCCCCCCAGAGCTAAGACATGTACATGTCAAAAATGTTTGTATTTACTTCCCTGTGGGAAATAGGTTATATAATGGATGTGTCTAAATAAGGGAATGTTTTTCAGTTCATCTTAACAGCTGTTCTTATTCTTTGTATTAAAAACTCAATACAATAGCTCTAATGGTTTTTTTGGAAACCTGTTACATATTTTCAATCTTAACCCTAGAAGTGGCAAGTTTTTTTACTCTTAACTGTAACATAAAAATAATTACTAATATCTTCTTGAAATATCAAAGTTTAAACAAAAAAAGCATAAAAATTACCCCCCCTTATAACCACTAACCACAAAAGCAAAACAGGTGTCCACTGCAATCCCAATTAACCCTAGAAGTGGCAAGCTTTTTACTCTTAACTGCAACATAAAAATAATTACTAATATCTTCTTGAAATATCAAAGTTTAAACAAAGTTAAACAACATGCCCCCCCCTTATAACCACTAACCACAAAAGCAAAACAGGTGTCCACTGCAGTCCAAATTAAGCCTACAAATGCCGTCAACTTCCACCCAAGCTAGTCACCGTTTTTTAAGGTGGGCCCCCCTCTCCGCTTACCACACATTTGCAAGCCAAATTGGGATTGCTCATGGTCGGGATTCAAACCCTAGCACTTCCGAATGGCTAGAACGTTACGCTCGTCAGCGTAGCGCGTTAGCCGGCTCGGCCACTCAGTGCCTAGGAGTAGAAAGCGCTTACTTGGTTACAGACCTGCCCGGTGGCAGGCTCGTGTACTACGAGAGCAGTTTCGGTTGTTTGCCCCCAGAGGACAACACGGTCACGTAGGCGATAGTGTCTAACAAGTACACTAAACTGACGACAGATGCCTCCACCTGCCAATTCTTATTGAATATGTAAATGCGTCGTAAATTACGACTTTGCCATTTCTAGGGTTAAAAATCACCAAACCCCCTCCCCAGAGCTAAGACATCCAAATGTCAAAAACTAACTTTATCATAGGTGCTTTTCAACAAAATAAAGAGTTGTTTTACATCAAACTTAATTTAGTTCTATCTACCTTGGAATACCACTTGGTAACGTCAGGGATCTCTGTCTGTCTGTGTGTTTCTGTCAAGTCCCTTACAATGTCTGGAAATACAGCCATAAAGTCGCGCCTTTCATCTTTACTGACTGCGAGGCCAATAGCTGCTGGAGTTACTGATGCAAGACTCCTAGAAAAGATGATAATGCAATAATGAACACAAACATTTTAAAGGACTATTAATTAAAACGTAAATTTGATTATCCATACAGGTTTCACACACAATTTCACGAATGGAAGTGTAATATAATGTACTTTCTGCTAGTATTATCTGGTTAAAATTGGCAAAAGATATTAGAAGAACAAAAGAGATAAAGAAGATATAAGATTTTGGAAGCTTGTAAATCAATTTGATTAGGAAGTGTGACATTTCTTTTAGGGGATTCCCCACAAACCCTCTCACCCATTTAAACACATTAATATATAATATATAATTACAATGACTAAAAAGGGAAATTACTATGAAGGACTCATATTAAATGCATCTTAATAAGGATAGGCCTACATTTTACAAAAGTTGTAAACGTACTGGCATCAATAAATAGATAAATATAATATTTATAAATAACATTATTCATGACAAACATCAATCCATGATAACATACATTACATCAAGTGTATATTGTAGTTTTTGTAAATAATACAACTACACAAAAACGAAGATGAAATAATCTATAATGCTGCTCACTGAGGTCTACTGAGTCAAGAGGAAGTAATTGGATATGAATCTTTTGCTCTTCCATTATTCATAAGAACCAAAAATACTTCTCTTGGAAGAGATTAAAATACACTAGAGAAGATATTATCATGAAAGACTTTGGTTAGTAGAGATAGAGTGTAAAACAATTCTGTATTGGATACTATAATACGAGCAAGGTTTGTATATATATTTGCACACGGATCTAGAAAACGGCTCTAAAGAATTTCTTTAAATTTAGGAAATAACTAATTTCCAAGTAGAAAATAAGTTCTAGATAGGTCTAACGTCCAGGAAAATTCTGGTTTTCTTGTAATATTAATTTTAAAATCTAAAAATTTTACATTACGCTTATGGAGAATCAAATGTAAACAATACAGACCAACACATCAGTTTATAACCGTTTGACAGTTCTTGATTGAAGAAGACGGGAAACAATATGTGATTAAAGGTTTTTCATAAATATTTATTTATTTTATGTAGGTATGTAATAAATGCAAAATTATCAGGTTACTAAACAATTTGTAAAAACTTGCAACATAACCGTGCGAAATAAAAACAGAAAAAAGTATTTCTAAAATCTTCCGTGTTATGAAAGAAAACATATTCATTATATTGTTTGAAGTCAATGTAACAAACCAATTGATTGGTGTAAATTAGGTTTCTCTTTTTTGCTTTTCAATCCTCATTCCGTTTCTAACAAAATCAGATGATCACAGGCTAATAATAACTGTAGGGATAATTAAACAGTAAATGATCTGCTAAAACAATTGAGGTTGGCTAAAAAGACCTTAAACAGCTTGGCTCATTTGAATCACGCCATAGCTGAGTGGTAGCGCGTTGGCCTCATGATCCGAAGGTCACGGGTTCCATACTCATCAGGGTCAATACTTTTTGTTCAGTGCTATATTAATTATGTTGTATTAAATCGGTTTTATTTAAACCACATAAATGTTTTCATTGAGTAATAAATGTGTTTTAATTTTTCTAATTAACTTGTATAATAGATGTCTTATTCTATACGAGCAAATCTCAGTCACCAGGTACTGCATTATTAACACCAACCAACAATTGCGCATAGTTATATATAATTATAATTATACAGTTATAATTGTAGTTTCTAAATTTACTTTACTGATTTTATTTGATTTTTTTACTTATTTATTTATTATATTATATACCATACGTAAAATCAGAAACCTTAATTCGCATCTTTCACAGTAACACACTGTACCTATGCCATATTCATTCAACATCGGTCACAAAGAATGTCAACATTGTTTATAACCACATTTGTTTGAATTTCAATAAGAAAAATAATGATACATTTTTCAATTTTAAACATAATTTTCAACTAAACTGAGATTTTCCTGGATGTAACACCTAAGTTATCTAGAACTTATTTTTTACTCTGAAATTAATTACACCAGAGTCTCGGTAATCCAAACTCTCTACTTTAAAGTCAAATATATAGGTGATTGATAGGAAATCAAGTAGAATATGTTATAGAAGAATATTTTTATTTTATTTTTTAGAATTTTTATTTTATTTTATTTATTTTTTAGTATTTTTATTTTTTTATTTTATTTTATTTTTATTTAGAATATTTTAGGTAGAATATTTTTTAACTCTGAAATTAATTACCTCAGAGTCTCGATAATCCAAACTCCCTACTTTAAAGTCAAATATATAGGTGATTGATAGGAAATCAAGTAGAATATGTATTATCCATTAAACATACTAAGGGCTAATAGATATCCTTCTATGAAACTTAAAAATGGTCTATGGACGTGTTATGACCATTTACAGTCATAACTTTCATATTACCATATTATGGAATAGAATATTTTTAGTAGGTCCTATAAATTTTGTTAGGGTTTGATGATGGACCACATAACTAAACATGTGTTTGCAGATGAATTGGAAGGGCTGCCACCTGACTTATTTAAACTGAAGATTGAGGGGGCCATCTACCACCCTTCGTAGAATAGAAAAATTTTGTCTGTGGCAGGATTTGTAGCGATATTAGGAAAGCATCTCTACAGTATTAGCACATTATAAAAATAAAAGATTTTATCTCTTTAAGTCTTAAAATAATATTAAAGTAGTGATATAAAAAGATACTAGTGGACCTGGGCGGAACTGTATTTTGCTGTAAATGGAAAAGATGACATGCTAGGGGACAAGAGTTCATTTTCAAATCCAACTTAGTAATATTTTCCACTATTTCATACAAATAAAAGATACGCTCTCAATAATGCACAGTTATTTCAGAAAGCTGCATCATCCCGGCTGAGTTTTTAGATTTGTCTTCGACTCCGCGTGCGCGCCGCCCCCGCACCGCGCCACGGCCATATAGCCCCGGGCAGGGCGCGAGGAACTATATATGATAATGTAATGGATCCATCAATCACAATGTCACACAACAAAAGAAACGTGTGCTTTTGCTAGACTGATTATTTTAGTCCTCCTTATCTTTGAAATAAATAAACTCTTTCTAAATGTAAATCCTAAGGGAAAAATTAACTTTTAATCAATGTTTTATGATCAACAAATAAATTACTTTGGTAACCTAAAAAAATTCAAAAATGTCCTGGTTTAGCGAAATTGCAACAAACCAGGACAATTTTATTGACAACTAACTCATCATAATCAGGAGGAATATAAGGAACCAGCTGACCTGGCAAACTTCGTAACACAGTAAATACATGTTAACTTTTAAGTTTGGCCATTTCTGATTTTGAATAGCACTACGGCTTTGTTGAAAGATTTAGAAGAAAAATTTTGTCTGTGGCAGGATTTGTAGCGATATTAGGAAAGCATCTCTACAGTATTAGCACATTATAAAAATAAAAGATTTTATCTCTTTAAGTCTTAAAATAATATTAAAGTAGTGATATAAAAAGATACTAGTGGACCTGGGCGGAACTGTATTTTGCTGTAAATGGAAAAGATGACATGCTAGGGGACAAGAGTTCATTTTCAAATCCAACTTAGTAATATTTTCCACTATTTCATACAAATAAAAGATACGCTCTCAATAATGCACAGTTATTTCAGAAAGCTGCATCATCCTACTATATAGATAATGTATGATCCATCAATCACAATGTCACACAACAAAAGAAACGTGTGCTTTTGCTAGACTGATTATTTTAGTCCTCCTTATCTTTGAAATAAATAAACTCTTTCTAAATGTAAATCCTAAGGGAAAAATTAACTTTTAATCAATGTTTTATGATCAACAAATAAATTACTTTGGTAACCTAAAAAATTCAAAAATGTCCTGGTTTAGCGAAATTGCAACAAACCAGGACAATTTTATTGACAACTAACTCATCATAATCAGGAGGAATATAAGGAACCAGCTGACCTGGCAAACTTCGTACACAGTAAATACATGTTAACTTTTAAGTTTGGCCATGTTCTGATTTTGAATAGCACTACGGCTTTGTTGAAAGATTTAGATATGCAACAGCTGATTAATATAATAAACGTAATATGTAAAAACATTGTAATTATTTTTTATTGGCCAACATATAAACACGTGACTTTTAATCAGACAGAAAATAAAAAATATAAATACATAATCCCCAAAAACCATAAACTATTAACATGGCGAATAGAGTTGTTCATTTTGTACAGCGCTTATTTACTTCATAGTTTTACATTAATGACAGATTCAGGTGGCACTGGATAAAAAAGCAAATTGCTAATGGAAAGTAAAACCAACAGCTGTAGATTAAGAAATCAAATGTTTTGATTGAAGAGAATTTGTAAACAAACTTATTCCCCATTAGATTAACATTGGGAATTTAAAACGCCATAAAGTGGAAACTTATGGAGTTTTTGAAAAATATTTTTCGCTAAAACCTTCCCGGACAAATAAAGAGCGGCTTCCTAAAATTTCAGGACGATCGGATGAGTAGTTTGGCAACACATAAAGGGCATACATACATACACTCATCTATTTTATATATATATATATATATATATAATACAGGGTGTTCATTAAAGTCGGGGACAAACTTCGAGGGGTGATAGTACTCATCAAAATAAACAAAAAATCACCTATAACCATTTGTCGAAAAATCCTTCGTTTAGCCACTAGCCGCCATTTTGTATTTTTTACAAAAAACGTTATACATCAAGAAACGTTTAAGATACAGGAACCAAACTTTGCACACATATTTATTAGTCAAAGACACAAATAGTTTCAAAGTATCATTTAATTTTCTTTTATATTTTCAAAATGGCGGTGGTTAAAAATCTTTTAATTAAAATAACAAAAAACCCATTAATTTTATAAAATTTTTACAAGATACAAGAAAGATTGAAATCTTAATTTCAAATCGAACGGTACTTTGGTGAACGAAATCCGTCCACGGATAGCCGAGAAAATGCAGGTTTAATGTTACATTACAGGGCCCACGCGCAACCGCGGAGCGGCCGTAGCAAAGAAGCCGCGTTGTGCCAGCTGAACTCCGCTTCTTCGAACAGCCACATAACAAAAAAACAATCCAATTTTTGAAAAAATCAGAAAACTCAAACAAAACATATAATCCCATTTTACATTTATATAGATACAACAATTTTTACTAACTTCTTCAAGAACACTTGTACATCTATTAAATTGAAATTATTTAATTTAAACATATGTGATTTTAATATTGTTTTGAATTAACTTGAAAATGGCCTTTAAAGGTTGAAACATGTTGTTTAAATAAAATAATGTTTATCAAGGATACTCAGTTAATTATTTTAACTTTACTTAATATATATATATATATATATATATATATATATATATATATATGTATATATATCCAATACTATAATACGAGCATGGTTTGTATAAATATTTATGCTCACGGATCTCGAAAACGGCACTAAGGATTTTCTTTAAATTTTGGAAATAACTGATTTCTGAGTACAAAATAAGTTCTAGATAGGTCTAATGTCCAAAAAAATAGCGGGTTTTCTTGTAATATTATGTTAAAAATCTAAAAAAATTAACATTACGCTTATTGAGAATCAAAATGTAAACAATACAAATCAAAACATCTGTTTGTAACCGTTTGACAGTTGTTGTTGATTGAAGATGGCGGTGAACAATATGTGAATGGAGGTTTTACATTCATATTTATTTTATTTATAAATGAAAAATTATCAAATTACTAAACAATTTGTAAAAAATAAAGCTGTATAACTATACGAAATAAAAGCAGAGAAAAGTATTTCCGAAATCTTTCATGTTTTGATAGAAAACATATTCTTTCTATTGCTTGAAGCCACTGTAACAAACCAATTAATTGGTGTAAATTAAATTTCTCTTTTGCTTTTCAATCCTCATTCCTTTTCTAACAAAATCAGTTGATCACAGGTTAATAATAAATGTATTGATAATTAAATACAGTATAAGATCAGCTAAAAGAATTGAGGTTGGCCAAAAACCCTTAAACGGCGGCCCTAATTTGGCCGACGCCGTAGCTCAGTGCTGGCGCTATGTTTCACGTGCTGAAGGATGTGAGTTTGATCCCCTTCCGGGACCTCAATTTTTGTTCAGTGTTTATGCTATATTAGTTAAGGTGTATTAAATCGGTTTTATTTAAACCACATAAATGTTTTCATTGAGAAATAAATGTTTTTAATTTTGCTAATTAACGCAGGAACTATATATATATATTTCATTTCATATATCACTTGTAGCTGTAAGTTTGATGTAATAAATATTATAATATGTTAAAACCCTGCTATTCAGTTTGAAACACCCTTTATATATATATTATTAAATTAAATGAACTTGAGCTCCCTTTACTCAGCTTATTTCTTACATGATACATGTGTCGTGTATGTAAGCTTGTATGTAGGTGCTGTTCTAAAATTAACTATTAGTCTAATTGGTATATCAATTTTGTGGGTTTTTGGTTGTCCATTCAGGGTTGGGGCTTTTGGAATCATCATTTTTAGGTAGTTTCATTTAACGTTCTTAAAGTTAATGGTTTTTTTGTTATTTAAATTAAAATATTTTCAACCACCGTCATTTTGAAAATATAAAAGCAAACTTAATGATAATTTGAGAATATTTTTTTCTTTAGCCATTAAATATGTGTGCGAATTTTGGTTTCTGTATCTTAAATAATTATTTATATATAACGTTTTTGTATAAAATACAAAATGGCTGCTAGCGGCTAAACGAAGGATTTTTCGACATATATATATGTTTAAAGGAAATTTTTTGTTTATTTTGATGAGTACTATCACCCCTCGAAGTTTGTCCCCAACTTTAATGAACACACTGTATATATATATATATATATTGTATATTATATATATTATATATATTGGTGTAAAGGGAGCTAAAGTTCATTTAATTTAATAATATATATAAAGGGTGTTTCAAACTGAATAGCAGGGTTTTAACATGTTATAATATTTATTACATCAAACTTACAGCTACAAGTGATATATGTAATGAAAGAAAAACTCAAACAGTTTGATGATAGCCTACAAGTGTTCAATGTGAGCACCATTCATCACTCGGCACACATCAAGACAGTATGCGAATTTTACCCAAACTTTGATGAGTAATTATCTCATTAGTAATTGCTATAACAGCTGCTTCAATCCTGTTCCTTAATTCGGGAAGGTTAGCTGGTAGTGGAGGTACATAGACGAGATCCTTAATAAGCCCCCAAACATACCATGCGAAACAAGCAATGTCATTAGGCCATTTAGTCCAATCCAGCGGTTAGGAGCAGTGAGGTTAAGCCAATCGCATACCTCGTTATGCCAGTGAGGTGGCGCACAATCTTGCTGAAAGATGTAGTTCTCTGGTTCATCCTGTGTCAGTTGAGGGAAGAGCCACTTCTGTAGAGTATCCAGTTAAGAAATACCTGTTACAGTTGGATCGCCAAAAAAAGGACCATAAACTTTCTGCCAGGATATGGCACAAAAAACATTCAATTTAGGAGAGTCTCTTTGGACTTGTACCATCAAGTGGGGATTTTCTGAGCCCCAAATACGAACATTATGGGTGTTTACTGTACCACTAAGGTGAAAAGTTGATTCGTCACTGAAGACAATAAAATCCATAAAATCTTCATTGTCATGCAACAACATGTTGTTTGCAAAGTTGACACGTAAAACATGGTCTGTGGGCTTCAGAGCCTGTAAAAATTGCAAACGATAAGGACGTAGCTGTAAGCGTCGCCGTAAAACTCTCCAACACTTGTCACAGGGATTGCTAATTCATGACTAGCCTTCAGAACGGATTTCATAAGGCTCCACGTGAACAACTCACGCACTTGGTCCACACTCTCTTCACTAGTTCTTGGTCGTCCCGTACTCTTGTCTTTACAAAGGCAGACAGAGTCTTCAAACTGATGATACCATCTACAAATGTTGTTATCACCTGGAGGATCACAACCAAACTTAATCCAGAACGCACGTTGCACAGTAACAAAAGATTCCGTCTTTGCAAACTGTAAAGCACAAATTGCTTTCTGTTCTTAAGTTGCCATGTTTGCTACTAGCCCTTTCCAGCAGATTGTGGCGGAAACATTCCGCACACATGTGCACTGACAGCACCAACAAACAAAACTGTTTGAATTTCTCTTTCATTTCATATATCACTTGTAAGTTGGATGAAATAAATATTATTACATGTTAAAACCCCGCTATTCATCTTGAAACGCCCTGTACATACATATTAGATTAGAAAGAATAGTGAATTGAGTTTTTGGGACCCCAAATACCAAAAACACAAATTTAAAGCGTCCCCAACTCTCTGACAGGCATGTCAAGGAAGTTACCAGTCATGAACAAACTTGGTTTCTATCATCTCAAATAAATTTATAAATAAATGGAAATTCACAGACTGCACCGGTCTGCTGCTACGGGGGTATTCTGTTACAGATGGACCTAATTTCTATAAATTATAGGATATGTAGCCTTATTAGCAAAGCATCTACTATAGTATTGATGACATATTATACAAATGAATTGCATATAAGACTTACCCATAGATTTTTTTCTATGGAGTTATATGAAGCTATGCATATGAAAAATTTAAACACAAGGTGTTGTGAAAGAAAACACACTTTTGATTAAAGTTTTGACCATAGATGCATTAGTTTTATTTTGTTTAGAGGAGTGTCATGATTTTCATTCCATGTTTGGAATCAACAAATCAAAGAATCACGAACGATCCCCCTAACCCCAAAATTACACCTACGTGTCTGAAACTCAAGGTAGCGGGAGTCAGATGTCCTGCACCCTAGCGGGGGAGTAGTAACTTCAAAATACTAAGTCTCACAGATTGAAGATACCACTCTAGGGTTAAGCTTAGGGCCATGTTTGTTATTTTGATTTTTAAATTATTTGAGTTTTTAAAAATCCACATTTAACAAATCTTTGACAGGTAATAGTGCAGGTAAACAGTCGCCATTAAACAGTGAGGTTAAGCCAATCGCATACCTCGCTATGCGATAAAAAACAGCACTATTAACATGCACAGTAAAAAAGAACATATCCTCATGTCAGCCGTCTGGTCACCGTCAATATGATTTTTCATAATACACTCATTATGATCTCAATAAAATATTTGGAACTAAATGAATATGTAGATTTTGAATTAAGGGTAGAATGAGTATGTAAGGTTAGAATTAATATTTAAAAGTATACCTGATACAAGTTCCCCTTGGTTCTTGAAGAGAGTATCCATTGCTTTTGTTGTTAACTAACCATAGTGGTGAACATCCAAAACCATTAAATAAATAATCACTAAATTTAACAAACTGGGTTGTTTGACGACCACTAATTTTCAATGAGCTAAACATTGCTCTTGATGTCAAAAATAGCCTCGTTACCTAAGTTTAAAACTGCATGTACGTAAATAAACAACCAGGCTTAACCACAATGTAAACAATTTCAGGCAAACCTAATCTTATAATTTGAATAGTTTCAGTTTTAAAAAACCATTGAATAAAATGTCGTGTGTTAAATCACCGAAGAGTTTATTTATTAGCTGAACTAGAGCATTAAAAACACATAAGCAAAAAAAAACAAATACTAGGGAATGGTAGAGAAATTTTAAGACAACCCACTTTAACACGAGACATTCAGAGTTCAGACGACGCGACGACATAAGCTTCACAGTGAATTATCACGTACACCTATCTTCACAGCTGATTGTGTTACAGCTGTTTATAGGTTGTTTTGGGACGAAAGCAGCAATGAATATCCTTCTTCTTTAAGTAACGTCAGTACTATCATCAATGATTGATTACTATGAGTTTCCTTATGCATTCGTGTAATCATATGGTCAAAAGAATAAAATGTCCATCGTCGTCAGTAACTTAATAGGTAGTTTGTTAAAACGTATAAAACGTACTCGTGATTCAAAACTTTTTCAGGTTGTATGAAACAAACTTGAACCTTAGTTTAAAATAGAAAAATATGTCCATCCAATATGGTACTATAATAATAACGAGCAAGGTTTATATATTTGCACAATGATTTCGATAACGGCTCCAACGAATTTCTTTAATTTTTGGAAAGAACTAATCTCCGGTTAGAAAATAAATTCTAGATAGGTCTAATCAGTGGTGTAGTGCTAAAAAAAGCTGTGCCGGAGCGGTCCTTCCCAGGAAGGCCGTTACTCTTTGGGGGGGGGTAATGGGTAGTCAAAGTCTGCAAGTTCCTCAGGAAGGTCATTGCGTGGTCAAACGCGAGGAGTTGTGTACAATGAATCTATTTAAATTCTTATTTAAATAGATTCATTGTATTCACTCAATTACAACAACCGAAGTTTAATTTTGCTAAAGTGACTAGTGATGTTCCTGGGGTATCTGTTGTATTCATGCAAAGTATTGCAGTCGAAGGCAAACGGTCCATTTTTAGTAAGGGTTCGCTTTCTTTTTCAACCCGAACTGGCGAGTGCAGGTCAAGGAAGAAGAACATATTTGTAGATGAGTTTACCCACCATATAATACGGAGGAAAATCCTCTTGTATTTTGTAAAAAACACCGCAACTTCATCGAAATTAAAGGCTGTTCTGTAGGAAGAGGGTTTGTTGAAATGAATATCTTAGACGGAGATTAAAAATGAATAGGATTTAAATGGTTAAAGACTGAAAATATAAATAATCTCAACAGTTCTTAACCAGTCTCAAGTTTGTTGTAAAAAGTATATTTTTGAATAAAATAACTAGATACTATACTATAAAAAGATATATGGTCTTCAAGTAAGCCCTTGTGTCTGATTCTGGTGTTACGATGTTTTTAGGTTAAGGTTAATGTAAAACGCCTAAAATTGCCTCGATATTGCGTGTTGATAATGAAATGATGCGAGCCACTCGCTTACATACCACGCTCTATAAAAAGGCAAAGTACAAGTATACAAATCTGAGTTTCGGCTGCACGATAAGCGCCGCTCCGGCTTCTAAATTTTGGAAAGCGGCGCTCCGGACCGCTCCGGTTAGAAAATAAATTCTAGATAGGTCTAATGTCCATGAAAATTCCGGTTTTCTTGTAATATTAAGTTTAAAATCTAAAAAATAACATTAAGCTTATGGAGAATCAAATGTAATTAATTAATGTATGTATGTAATAAATGAAAAATTATCAAATTAGTAAGCAATTTGTGAAAACTAACGGGTAAAACTGTGCGAAATAAAAGCAGAAACACGTATTTCCAAAGTCTATTATGTTTTGATGGAAAATTTATTCATTGTATTGCTTGAAGCCACTGTACCAAACCAATTAAATTGTTATAAATTAAATTTCCCTATTGCTTTTTAATCCTCATTCCGTATCCAACTCAATCAGTTGACCACAGTTTATTAATAGTCGTACAAAGAATTAATAATGATGGCAATCAATCCCCATCCGGGTCAGTTATTTTTTTGTTCAATAAAGAACTATCATTTTTGTTTTTATTTCAAGAAACCAACTAACGTCATGTTTTGTCGCCGACATAATTATTAAAACAATAATTATTAAACTGTTTGTATTATTTAGTATATTAATTTATTCCCTTTTAAAATTTTCTTATTCTATCCGAGCAAAGCTCGGTCTCCATCAGGTACTACTTTTAAAATTAGAACAGAATAATAAATAGCAAATATATCAACATCAATAATTGACATTGAAGTGAAATACAGTAGAACCAGGTAATCTTTATGGTGGGGGGCGATTGGTCTTCAATCGCTACTAGCAGTTGTGAAGTGCCCCAGGGGTCTGTTCTGGGGCCTTTACTGTTTCTAATAGCCATAAATGACTTGCCCTTTAATTTAAATTGCAACACCTATTTATATGCTGATAATATGCACCTTGTTCCTCTCAAGTCATAAAGATCTGGGCTACCTTGATTAAGTGGTATAAAATACTGTTAGAGATGCTGCTGAATGGTTTTCAGCTAATAGCTTATTGCTAAATGAAGACAATACACAGACTGTAGTCTTTGGCTTGAGAAATCAAAATAATGATGATCAACTTGATAAGAGCAGCACTGTTAAAGCAGCAGTTAAATCTCTTGGGCTTCATATGGGTAGTAAATTGAATTGGGCATGCCACATTGAAAATCTATGTATTAAGTTCAGGAGACTTACGGTACTTTTCTTTTTCAAAGACTGGTGGGTGTTTTACCACAAAATTATCTAAGGTCTGTCTACTTTGCTCTCTGCCAATCTATTCTAAATAATAGCATAGTTTTCTGGGGCAATAGCTCTAATGTTTGAGATGTGCTTGTAATCCAAACAAAATTCTACGTCTCATGGCAAAAGCTAAACCCTTAGATCACTGCCGGCACATTTTTATAAAATTAAATGTTCTTACAGTTTTAAATTGATACATATTTAATATTTTGTTATTTAGCTATGAAAATATTTAAGCCCAAGAAACTAGAGGTCTTTATCACAATTATAACACTAGAAATAAGGATAGAATTAATGTACTATTTGTTAGGCTGAGTAAAACCAAAAACAATCATAAAATATTAGACCTAAAATGTTTAAACAAATTGTCCAAGGAGATCCTCCAGCTACACTACAAAGCCTTCAAAATTCATTAAACATATCACTGGTTGGTTATCCACCCTTTTTATAGAATTGACGAGTTTTTAAGTCTACCTACTCTTGAATTTATTTATTAGTTATTGTTCCTGCCGTCTCTTGTTGATTATTGGTAAAGTATTCATGTATTTATTTGTCTTTAATAATTATTTATTAATTATTAATTAATTATTTTCAATAATTATTAATTTTGAAACACATAATAATACGATAATTTTTTTACTTACAAATAATTAAAGTTAATTTTATTAACTTGTATTAACACTTCATCTACACTAACACCTTAATCTTATTCAAAAGTTTATCACTTATTGTAATGATTATTAAATTACTAATTATTAAAGGCATATGATTCACATTAGCTTACACTGTATTGAGTTATTTAAATAAATTTAAACAAAAGAAATACTCCCTTTGCAGCAGACCTGCGAAATCAGCGAATTTCCAAATCAATACTATAATAATAATAATAATATATGACAAGTTTGATCAAAATCTGTCGATAAACATGAGAATTGTTTGCCTATTCTCCGTAAGATTAACATAGGAAAGAGTATGTAGGTTTGCTGTTGTGAGGAACACTGAAAGTAGGCATTTTTAGCATAAACAATTTTTATTTTGACAATTTGTACAAATTTTCATCAACATCTGTCCATAAATAAAGGAGTTTTCCTATTTTCCACATGCTTAACATGGGAAAAGAGTATGCAGGTTAACTGCTAAGATAAATACATAAACTATGATTTTTAAGCACAAATGGATGAAGCTTAACCACATGAAGCTAAATATCAAGCTTCATCCAAAAATATTGATTGATAAGTGAAATATTAATTTTTCGTAATTCTCCATAAGATTAACATTGGAGCCCTAAAATACAATGTTCTGTGTTTAGATTGTTTAATATCTTGGTAACCTTTGGAGATAGAGAAAACTTTAAGAAACCAAATTGTGTAGTTTTTTAAGTTGATTTTAATAGATAAAATTTAAAAACTTTTTAAATTACATATTAAAAACTACCCCCAAACTACCCGTTCCGATTAACCCATATGTCTGGTTTATGAACTCGTCCGAGCAAATGTATGAGTACACGTCTCTACCTAATTTGGTCTCGATCGGACCATTTTTACGAGAGTTATCATGTTCACAGACACACACACACACACACACACATATATATATATATATATATATATAAATTTTAACGACTATTGTTTTTGGTCTCTGGGCACCTGAAGAAGACAAAATAACATGGTTCCGGGCTTAACTCTTGCCATGAGACCTACGGTAATATCTTTTTTCCTATGGGAAATTCGCTAAAAGGAAAGTTAACTTTTAATTTAATAAATAATAATAATAACTGATTAAGATATTGAATATAGGCTTTGGATAATTAGTAGTTTTTATTCTTTACGCAAAAATTATGATGGAGGATTTTATACACTGTAGACACTTCTTCAGCTCACGGATCTTGTGATAAATAAACGGTATCAGTAGACTGACATATACTTTCTCCCTTAAGTAAATTTAAAATACCCCCGTCGTAGCAGACCTGCGTACTCAGCAAATTTCCGAATCAATAATATGATAATAATATTACATGTCAAGTTTTATTAATACCTGTCGATTAATATATAAGTTAGTTATTTGCCTATTCTCCACAGGATTAACATGGGGAAGGGTATGCAGGTTTGCCGCTATGAGGAGCACTGAAAGTAGGCATTTTTAGCATAAACGATTTTTATTTTGACAATTTATACCAACTTTCATCAGCATAGATTAGATTAGATTATTTAAATGGCGACCATACTCCAAGGTAGGTATTTTAAGCCAAGTATGAATGAGTAACGAGTGTAAGATGATTGTGGTGCGATCTTAAACTATACGTAACTATACTTAAACTATACGAGAAATTTCTACTTACAGTGTTCCTCAACAGCTAACCTGCGTACTCTTTTCCCATGTTAATCATAAGGAAAATAGGAAAACTCCTTTATTTATCGACTGATGTTGATGAAAGTTCGTATAAATGTTAAAAATAAAAATTTTTTATGGTAAAAATGCTTACTTTCAGTGTTCCTCACAGCAGCAAACCTGCACACTCTTTCATATGTTAATCTAAATAATGCTTACCTGGCTAGGTCTTTTAATGTAATAGTGTATTGAAAATAGTAAACATACAGTATTGTATAATTTTTAATGGGCGTGTTCGGGGAATCTATGGACAGCAATATTAAAAAATACCTGTTACTGAGCTTAATTCTCACCGTACCGCTTCCGGTAGTAGTTTAGTCCTTACAGGGAAATTCACTAATTAAATAAATCCACCGTATTCCCAAATATTTACTAAAGTAACATTTAACAAACTTATTATTTCAAAATACTCATTAAATTTCTTTCAAACATTCTGGGAAAGAATCTTTGTTTATTTACCAACTAACTATTTTCCGTTACTCAATTTTTAACAGCAGGCCTACACTGTGTCGGCTCATCGTATCTTTGTCTATCTTGCTACATCGCTACGTCGCCAAATCCCACGCATAGACCTAGAATATGCGTGGGACTTGGCGACGTATAGTTTAAGATCGCGCCACAATCATCTTACACTCGTTACTCATTCATACATGGCTTAAAATACCTACCTTGGAGTATGGTCGCCATTTCAATAATCTAATCTAATCTATGCTGCCACACTCCTTAATAGCTTGAATTTTCTAAATTTTAGATGAATTTTCAGTTACAGTATTTGCTTTCTGCAGATATAAACAATCGGGAACGTTGAAGAAAATTATGACAGAAGTAAGAAAAGAATATTTTTAGAGTAATGTCGTGATTGTTCTACAAAAATCAAGTACGTATAAACCTTAATTACTTGTCTAAATGCAAATACGAATAGTATGTATGTATCTCAACTAATATGAAGGAACCATTGATACCATTGTAATTGTCTCCTCGCTTTGTCTCAGATAAACAGAAATCTCCAGCATCGCGCGAACCGTTACGAAAAGGTGATAGGTCACCTATGTCAATCGATAGCTCATAAAAGAATGGCAAGTAATAGAAATGGTGGAGGTAGGCACCTGCTGTGAGTAGTGAGCATTGAGCATTGAGCATTAGTGAGGGTGGGAGACGAAGGCGATGGTCGAGGAGGGTCACGCAGACAACGAACGGTGGAATAAAGAACATAGGCCTACTATCTGACAGCAGTAGCGTAGATACGGGAGGAGATAAGGGGGATAAATACCACCCCCCCATAACGATCACTTTTACTAATAATATATAATAAAAATATCCTGAAATGCCGCTACGCAATAACAAATATTATGAAAAAACAGTGCATAAATGTTGATGTATGTTAAAAGTCGAAACACAGTATACGAGAGTATTCAAATCAAGAGATCTTCCCCAACTGGTCTCCCGGTCATCCATCCCTCAATCAAGATTGCTCAGCCGCAAAATCTTATAACATTTACTGTAGGTCTAACCTAAACAGTTGAGACCTTGACGTTAGTGATATATGACGTATTATCTCATATATTTTCGTACCCTCTACGTTTTGTGTTCGGCATTCGTTTTTTGTCTACTTTTCACTTCTTTCATTATAATGAATGACGTAATGTAATTAAAAGTAATATAAATTGCATCTAAAAGAAAACCAAAAGTAATTTATTAAAGTCACGGTGACTTTGTTCGTGTTGAGATAGCACATTGTAGTAGTATTGGTAACGATAGGAAAAACAGTGTTTTTGTACGGCCCTCCCAGAGACAGCTAGAATAAATTGTCTTTAGTCAAAATTGTAGTTCCAAGAAGTAATAAATCATTGAAAAATTTATTTTATATATAAATTAAATTATAGAAGGAAAAATTTAATGTCGTGAAAATGTTAACGGTTTTATAAATAAACCGTTTAACTAAATGTCATTTTTATTTCGTCTGTTTGAAAAAAATGAAAATAGGGATCTTTGGAAAAAATATTTTTTATCATAATTACTTTTTTCCACACAGCCAATTAAGAAATTAAAAAAATTAAGTACAAAATTTACAGAAAATGTAATGTCGTTTTCAGTATATTATAATGCGTAACCATTATTTAGCCTGAGAAATTTCCATGTGACAGCATTACTGGCTACATTATAGTCGTAAACAGATGGTTCAGTTGTCAAATTTAACGTAAAGAGGGAACTACATTATTATTTAAAAACATGGATGAAATATAATTACCTCTCAATTTTACTCGATAATTGAAAAGTCGCATCTGATTAACTAAATAATGAATGTAAATTAACAAGTTGTCAATACTTTTGACGAATATACTTATTATATGTATATTACCTTATGCAATACCTCCAACGTCATCTTGGACTCTTTTCCATTAAGAACAATGTTAATTTTTCGACAGCGATACAGATCATTCGATTGTCGTGAAAAATGGCTTGGATGTCAAATTAAAGGTAGAGTGATTATCTGAGGAATTGTATACATACATACATACATACATACACACACACACACACACACACACACACACATACACACACATATATATATATATATATATATGACTATAATATTAAAACTATATTTGGGCATTGAGGTTTTAAAAAGTTGTTGTTCATTCCAAGTTATTAACTGTCCACTGAGAAAAAAATAAATAAAATCAAAGAGGAAAGTCCTCAAAGAAACTACAAAGAAGCCGTCAATTCACAAAATCTGACAATTAAGCCCGTACTCCGTGCCGCAGGAAGCGTGCTGCACGCGTGTTGCTGCGTGCGGTGGGCCACAGCCCATTAAGCGTGTCAGCGTATCAATTATGTTTATTCGCAATCAATCGGTCGTTTCATAGAAATGTTTGAAATTGGGATTTTTATTTAACTCGTGTCTTTTGTCTTCGACACCATACATTTAATTCTGCAAAACAAAAATTTAAAAAATCGCCGGAACCGGCTACGAATCAGATGTCAAAAGGACCTAGTGCCTCGAGATAAGAAACAGGTGAACTGGTAAAACAGACTAATCAGATCACTCTCGAGTAGTGGTAGAGAATAGCGTGTGGAGGGTAGCAAAGCAAGCCACTCGCCCCTTCCATAACAAAGTCAATTGTCGTGAATTGGCTTATGGATACGTTGTGATATTTTGTCCAAGGTGGCACAGGTGCCCAACCGTCCTGAGGCGTGACTCGCAAATCACAGTGTAGTAACTGTTACTTTCTTCGCCTGACAGCCGCTCGATGTGGAACAGTTACATGTCCGTGCCGGCACAGGTCGCCGCTCGCTGCTCAGTCGCTGGTCGACGGTCGTGGCTCGGCGTCGGCATGAGGTGCTCAGTCTTCCTCATTTTCTCAGCCTGGGTCCTTGTGGCCTCGGGCAAGCAACAATCCGACTCGTTCAGCGTGGACTCAGTCCTCAACAACCCTCGTGTGCTCAACGCCTACCTCAAGTGCGTCCTCGGCACCGGCCCCTGCACCAAAGAGGGTCGCGAGTTAAAGCGTGAGTATTCCTTGCAAAGTCTAGAATTTAATATGGCTTTCAATCTGTAGTCTATAGCACTTTTTTGGTTTTCCGTTTTGTAGAATAATTTATATTTGTCAATAGAAGAATTTTAAATATTCTAGATTCCAGTCAATATAGTACATACTTAATACAGTATTTACAGTAGAACCTTCCTTATCCGAGCTCCCGATAACCTAATCCTTCCGATATCCGACTTAGTGTCCGACTCACTGCGTCATACTGTAACTTGGAGGTCAGTAATTGTAGATTGTGAGCGATGTTCAGTGGGTACGGCATGATGTCCTCTTGTGTGGACCGAAGTCTGCACTGTTGAATACTACATTCATCTGCATAGACCATCCTCATGAATTAGACCAGTTCGTAATTCAGATGGCAGTGGTTCGGATTCCACGTTAAACTGTAGGTCCATTAATTTCCATCGGCTGCTGGGCTATTGATTAATAGTCCTGTCTAAGTAACATATCAACCTTAGTCAGTAACAAGACTACAAGATCGCGTGACAATCATCTTACACTCAATCTCATTCATATTTGGCTTAAAATACCAAACTTGTGGTAGGGTCGCCATTCCATATGTCCTTCTGAGGCTCTCGGCACTGCTGAGCTTGCCGAAACGTGGAGGACTTATTCTAGGTGTAGATGAAATAATTATATAACTTATGTCATTTTTCAGTTTCTATCTTGATGTTTATTTCAATGTGTTTCAGGTAAAATAATGTTGTTATTCAATAGTGTGGCCCTGCTTTCTACCTGAAAAATGTGTTTATCATTTAAATTTAGTTTTATGTTTTAACATGTTAGTTTTTTACTAGTTTTCTCCTGCTCTAGATCCAAATTCGTAATTTATCACACAGTGGAAGCAGTGCAGGAACAAGAACGTGATATAACTGTAACTAGCGTTACCAGTCGCACGTTGCTGCAATTTACCAAACAGATTAAGTAGGTTTAGATTCGCTGGAAAATATGAAACATAATATAATTATTTTTACATTTTTGAAATTGTGGCCTATTTAGGTATTTTAAGCCAAATTATTTATAAGAAATTAGTGTATTCATGTGGACTCATGGAAACGTTAAAACATAAATGAAAAATTTAGCCAGACTATATCATCTTACACTAGAAAACTCTGTATCATTTTACAACCTGGTAAACACACACACTCGCACGTGCGCTCGCGCGCCCACACACACACACACACACACACACACACACACACACACACACACACACACACACACACACACACAATCATGCACAAAATCAAATATTCGTTAATATTACACAATGACAACATCAACCTGTCATACATTTCAGATGGCGAAAGGATAATATCAAAAATATACAGTTGCTGATTATAATACACGTAATATGTAGTACCTGGTGACCGAGCTTTGCTCGTATAGAATAAGACATGTATTATAAAAATTAATTAGAAAAAACAATTAAAACACATTTATTACTCAATGAAAACATTTATGTGGTTGAAATAAAACCGATTTAATACATCATAATTAATATAGCACTGAACAAAAAGTATCGCCCCTGGTGAGGATGGAACTCAGGGCCTATAGTGAGGCCGACACGCTACAACTCGGCTACGACGTTAGTCAATTGAGCGATGCCGTTTAACGTCTTTTAGCCAAAGCCGATCATTTACTGTTTAATTATCCATACCGTTATTATTAGCCTGTGATCAACTGATTTTGTTATAAACGAAATGAGGATTGAAAAGCAAAAGAGAAATTTAATTAACATCAATTAATTGGTTTGTTACAGTGGCTTCAAGCAATACAACGAATACGTTTTCTATCAAAACACGGAAGATTTTGGAAATACTTTTTTCTGCTTTTATTTTGCACAGCTATGTTATCCTTAAGTTTTTACAAATTGTTTAGTAACCTGATAAGTTTGCATTTATTTAATTCATAATATAAATATTAATGCATAACCTCTATATTGTTCCCCGCAGTCTTCAATCAAGAACTGTCAAACGGTTATAAACAGCTGTTTTGGTTTGTATGGTTTGTACGCTTATGGAGAATAAAATGTTTACATTTTATTCTCCATAAGCGTAATGTTAAATTTTTAGATTTTAAACTTAATTTTACAAGAAAACATGAATTTTCCTAGACATTAGACCTATCTAGAACTTATTTTCTACTCGGAAAGTAGTTATTTCCAAAATTTAAAGAAATTCCTCGGTGTCGTTTTCGAGATCCGTGTGCAAATATATATATATATATATATATATATATATATATATATATATATAAACCTTGCTCGTATTATAGTATTGGATAAAGATTGTTTTTTGCCAACATATAAACATGTGATTTTTAATCATAACACATAATCCAAAATACCACCGTCACAGCAGACCTGCGTACTAAGCGAATTTCCAAATCAATAACATACAAAATAATAATATATGACAAGTTTTTATCATTATCTGTCAATAAATATGAGTATTATTTGCCTACTCTCCATAAGATTAACATGGGAAAGAGTATGCAGGTTTGCTGCAGTGAGGAACGCTGAAAGTAGGTGTTTCTGGCATAAACAATTTATATTTTGACCATTTATATCAAGTTTCATCAACGTCTGTCCACAAATAAAAGAGTTTACCCAAACTCTATATGATTAACATGGGAAAAGAGTATGCAGATTAGCTGCCATGATAAACACATAAACTATGGTTTTTAAGCATAAATGTATGGATCTCAACCACATGAAGCTAAATATTAAGTTGCATCCAAAAATATTAGATAATAAGTGAAACATTAATTTTACCTTATCCTCCATAAGATTAACATTGGAGCCCCAAAAAAACAACGTACTGTGTTAAGATTTTTAAATATCTCGGTAACCGTTGGAGATAGAGAAAAACGTTGAGAAACTTAATTGTGTAGTTTTAAGCCGATTTTTATAATGAAATGTAAAAATAGAAATTTTTAAAAATTACATGTGAAAAACGCAAAAAACCCCGTTTTGTGGTACAACCCCCCCCCCAAACTACCCGTTCCCATTGACCGATATGTCTGGTTTACGAACTCGTCCGAGAATTTGTAGGAATACACGTCTCTACCAAATTTGGTCTCGATCGGACCATTTTTATGAGAGTTATCGTGTTCACAGTACATATATATATATATATGTTTATATATATATATATATATATATATATCGTGTTCACAGTATATATATACACGATATATATATATATATATATATCTTAATATATAAAATTCAAAGCCCTGACTCACTCATCACTAATTCTCCCACTTCCCAATAACCTAGGAGGCTGAAATTCGGTATACTGTTTCTTTAGGCCAAAATAGGAAAGTCTAATAGATAATAATATATGACAAGTTTTTATCATTATCTGTTTCAATAAATATGAGTATTATTTGCCTACTCTCCATAAGATTAACATGGGAAAGAGTATGCAGGTTTGCTGCAGTGAGGAACGCTGAAAGTAGGTGTTTCTGGCATAAACAATTTATATTTTGACCATTTATATCAAGTTTCATCAACGTCTGTCCACAAATAAAAGAGTTTACCCAAACTCTATATGATTAACATGGGAAAAAAGTATGCAGATTAGCTGCCATGATAAACACATAAACTATGGTTTTTAAGCATAAATGTATGGATCTCAACCACATGAAGCTAAATATTAAGTTGCATCCAAAAATATTAGATAATAAGTGAAACATTAATTTTACCTTATCCTCCATAAGATTAACATTGGAGCCCCAAAATACAACGTACTGTGTTAAGATTTTTAAATATCTCGGTAACCGTTGGAGATAGAGAAAAACGTTGAGAAACTTAATTGTGTAGTTTTAAGCCGATTTTAATACTGAAATGTAAAAATAGAAATTTTTAAAAATTACATGTGAAAAACGCAAAAAACCCCGTTTTGTGGTACAAACCCCCCCCCAAACTACCCGTTCCAATTGACCGATATGTCTGGTTTACGAACTCGTCCGAGAATTTGTAGGAATACACGTCTCTACAAAATTTGGTCTCGATCGGACCATTTTTATGAGAGTTATCGTGTTCACAGTATATATATATATATATATATATATATATATATATATATATATATATATATATCTTAATATATAAAATTCAAAGCCCTGACTCACTCATCACTAATTCTCCCACTTCCCGATTACCTAGGAGGCTGAAATTTGGTATACTGATTCTTTAGGCCAAAATAGGAAAGTCTAATAGTTTTTGTGACGATTTTCCCATAAATCTCTACCCTATACGCCTTCAAAGTTCCCATGTTAATCTTATGGGGAAATAATTTTGTTTTGGATTCCAACATATGTATCTTACCTTTTAAGATTTAAACAGCAGCTGTTTTTATTTGAACCATTGAGCAAGCCAAAAAAGCAAGCATAAAATATTAAGTACTCAATGGTATCTAATTACTGTGTAAATGTAATATTTCTCAGAACGAATTTTTGTGACTATGTTTTATGATTAAAAATCAAATGTTTATTTGTTGGCGGAATTATAAATAATGACAATGTTTATACAAATTACGTTTATTATAATAATAATAACAATCAGCTGTTGTATATTTTTATATTTTCCTTTTGCTATCTGATATGTCTAAAAGGTTGATACCTTATTTTGTATTATTATAGAATATTTGATTGTGTGTGTGTGTGTGTGTGTGTGTGTGTGTGTGTGTGTGTGTGTGTGCGTGTGCGCGTGTGCGTGTGTGTGCGTCAAAGCTCTCACTCACTCATCACTAATAATTCTCTCACATCCCGTCTAGCTAGAGAGGTGAAACTTTGGATATACACGTATAAATAGGAAAGTCTAATAGTTTTTGCGACGATTTTCCCATAAATCTCTACCCTAAACGTCTTTAAAGTTACCATATTAAAAAGCAAGTGTTTGAACTTTACCGTTGAGTCAAGCCAAAGAAGCAAGCAAAACATACAGAAAACACTAACCCAAAGACATCTAAATACTTTATGAATATAATATTAATTTATTTAATAAAACATAGTAATAATAATAATTTAACTATGTAATTTTAAAGTCAAATTAGATTGTACTTTGAGCTATTAAAAAAATCACTTTATAATGGACTAGGTATAAAAAGTCATTCATATAGAAAAATTGTAAGAAGATAATCTATTCTATTTATTACTGTCAAACTTCAGCATACAGCTGGTTTTGTTGGTTTGTTTATGTTTTTTATTTACTGTGATACGGTTTCAGTTTGAATTGTGGTCTTTGATCTTAAATCATTTTAGTGATTTTCGTAGTGTTCTTCTCTTATTTTTAATACAATATTTGGTTAAAATCTTTTGAAATGGACAGTTAGTATTTTACAGAGAAAACAATTCTCTGTTTAGTGTTGTTGTAATGCCCCCAGATGGGTCATGTCTTTCACGCAACATGCTATCTACTTCATGGAAATAATCTGTTCACAAATGAAGTCAGGGGAAAAATTGTAACCTACGTTTCGGCTAATTGGCATAAATTTTAAATCATGTTTCAAAAGGAGAAAATTGTACCTCACCTGAACTCTATCGGATTGAGATGCTAAAACCAATCACATATTGTTCAGCATGCGAGTTAATTGCAGCATCTGACATTTACCACTGTTTATTCAGAGTGCACCACAATGGTATTTTACTCCAGAGCTTTGGAAGAGAAGGTTCAGCTTGAGAGTACCATATTACCATATACTGTTTAGTGGAAGTCTTATTAATGGGAACTTTGACGTTCTCGAGGCAACACCTGTCAAAATGACTGGAAGGTTACCAAGCAATGGAAGTGAGATGGTAAACTTTGATGAACACGGCACCTAACAAACAGTGCAACTAACACCTGAGAGATTAAAATGAAAACCTTTCTCACAACCTGAAGAACCTCCCTATGAAACAACATAAGGAAGACAATGTAGATGTAAACAAGAAAATAACCAAGCGGAGAGGGCGATTCTCGAATTTGCCACGTTTAAAACAACTACGTGCGTCTGCAGCTAAGTATAAAAAGACACATCCAGAAGTCAACCGAGCTGCAGTTAAGAAGAACACGCAAGAAAACCCTGAGGTAAATTGAGTGGCTGTTAAAAGATACACACTCATAAATCCAGAAGTAAACAGGGTTGCAGTTTCAAAATATGACAGAAATAACGAAAAACGCCAGCATCGTAAAAACAAACTGTGGACTGCAAACACCACTCTGGATTTAAATATGACCATGACATCTGTTATGAATCAGATAAGACTATTGCGATTGGAGCCCAGAATAATGTATGCATTTATTGTAAGGCATTAAAATGGAAACACGAGTCAAAGGGGTTGTGTTGCAGCAGTGGAAGAGTTTGCGTAAGACATCTTGAAAAGCGACCTGAACCACTTCATAGCCTCATTGTTGGTGACCATCCCGAAAGTGAGCATTTCCGTAACAACTCCAGAAAATACAACAGCGCTTTTCAAATGATATCTCTTGAAGCTAAGCAAATCGTTGAAAGTGGGTTTATGCCAACATTTAAAGTACAAGGTCAAATATACCATTTTATTGGTAGCTTATTGCCGTCATCCAACAATGACGACCATCAGTTTTTTAACTGTATTTTATCGGTGATGACAGCAAGGAAACAACGGCACGTTGTAAGTATATACCAGGTAGGAGTCAAACCAGCATTGGTCCAACAATTGCAGAATATGCTTCACAATTGTAACAACTATATTATGGATTTTGAATGTGCCATTGAAAGTGAGACAGAACCAGGTAGACAGTTCAAAATGGTCATTCATGCGGATAAAAAGCCTGACAAAGCTCATAGAGGCAGGTATAATGAACCAGTAACAGGAGAAGTTGGTGCAGTTATTGTAGGCCAAGAATTTGAAAAAAGAGACATTATAATGAAGAGTAGATCGGATAGACTGCAGCGTATTAGTGAAACTCACAGATCGTATGATGATTTGCAGTATCCTCTGATGTTTTGCTATGGTGAGGATGGTTACTCCATTTCCATCCCTCAAACTGACCCAATTACAAAGCCCCCTTTTTCGAAAACAATTTCTGCAATAATGTTCTACTGTTACTATAAGTTGATTCAGGCTACTAGAATAGAATTGAAATGAATATACCAAAGGGCTCCGACCCAGAGGGCAGAAAATGGTGCAGTGTCAGGTTTTATAAATTTAGTGTTTACAAAATTATAAGCTGTGATGAAATGATTTGAAAGGTTCTATAAAATTGTATACATTAGTTTTAGGCGGTACGATGTTCGCCGGGAAACACTAGTATATATATATATATATATATATATATATATATATATATTATATGTATATATATTTATATATAAATTTTAACGACTATTGTTTTTTGAACTCTGGTCACCTAAAGACGAAAAAATAACATGGTCCCGGGCTCAAGTCTTACCATGAGACCTATGGTAATAGCTTCTTCCCTATGGGAAATTCGCTAAAATCTGTAAAATATTAACGTGGCGAATAAATTTAATTTGTACAGCACATATTTACTTTATAGTTTTACATTAATGAATGAATCAGATGGCATTGGGTAGTAAAGTATATTGCTAATGCTCAAATAAAAAACCTACTTTTCATGATTATCTCAAGTCAACATGAGTTAAAATCTACAACCAAGCGATTTCCTCATAAGATTAATATGGTAACTAAAGACGTGTAGGGTATAAATTTATGGGGAAATCAACCCAAAAACTATCACCTTCCTACTTCGGTCTAAGAAATATATATCCGAATTTTCAGCTAGTGTTTTTAGCTAGCTAGTCGGGTAATGGGAGTATTAGTGATAAGTGATCATCTGTAGGCTGTAGCATTCCATTCCATCCATTCATTATTCATCATTAAGATTGTTTATATAATATTAGATTTAATTATGTGTCTTCCCCAAACAGCTCATAATAATATTTAACTACTTGTTGATGTGTCTCCTTTATCTATTCACTAGCTGACCCGGCGAACTTCGTAACGCCTGACAGTAAATACATGTTAACTTTAAGATTGGCCATGTTTGAAGTCGAATAGCAATACGGCTTCATTGTAAAAGGTTATTTATTCTGGGTCGCGGCATAGTGAATAACAATAACAAAACGATAAAACATATTAATAACATACCCATAAAACAAATAAATCTGAGTGGATTAATTCACAATTTTCGAATCCAATCCAAACCCAAACGAAACCTGTAATACGGCTTTTATAGGAAAGATATACAACAGCTGATTATTATAATAAACGTAATAATATAACCATTGCAATTATTATATAAACACGTGACTTTAATCAGACAGAAAATAAAAATATAAATACATAATCCCCCAAAACCGAAACTATTAACGTGGTGAATAAAGCTGTTCATTTTTTACAGTACACATTTACTTCATAGTTTAACATTAATGAATGATTCAGATGGCATTGGATAGTAAAGCATACGGTATTGCTAATGGAAAGTAAACCAATCAGCTGTAGCTAAGAAATCAAATGTTTTCATTTTAGACAATTTGTAAACAAACTTACTCTCCTTAAGGTTAACATTAGAAATTTAAAACGCCATAAATTGGAAACTTATGGGGTTTTCGAAAATATTTTTTCACTAAAATCTTCCCGGACACATGTAGAGCAACTTCCTAAAATTTCATGGCGATCGGATGAGTAGTTTGGCAACGCATAAAGGACATACAGACAGACAGACATACATTAAATTTTATATATAGAGATAACATCTTGCTCAGAGATTAAAGTCAGCAGGAGTCATCATGGGGTTGGTCCGAGGTCGCCGTGGAAGGTACAGTAGCCTGCCACGAGCCTTAGTTAACTGAATAACATCTTGCTCAGAGATTACAGGCATCTGGAGTCGTCATGGAGTTGGTCCGAAGTCGCCGTGGGAGGCACAGTAGCCTGCCACGAGCCTCAGTCAACTGAATAACATCTTGCTCAGAGATTAAAGGCATCAGGAGTCGTCATGAAGTTGGTGGGAGGTCACTGTGGAAGGCACAGTAGCCTGCCACGAGCGTCAGTCAACTGAATAACATCTTGCTCAGAGATTAAAGGCATCAGAAGTCGTCAGGGGATTGGCCCGAGGCAGCCGTAGGAGGCACAGTAGCCTGCCACGAGCCTCAGTCAACTGAATAACATCTTGCTCAGAGATTAAAGGCATCAGGAGTCGTCATGAAGTTGGTTCGAAGTCACCGTGGGAGGCACAGTAGCCTGCCAAGAGCCTCAGTCAACTGAATGACATCTTGCTCAGAGATTACAGATATGAGTAGAAGTCATGGGGGTTGGCCCGAGGCCGCCGTTGGAGGCACAGTAGCCTGCCACGAGCCACAGTCAACTGAATAGCATCTTGCTCTGAGATTAAAGGCATCAGTAGTCGTCATGGGGTTGGTCCGAGGTCGCCGTAGGAGGGAACGTTGCCTGCAACGAGCCTCAGTCAACTGAATAGCATCTTGCTCAGAGATTAAAGGCATCAGGAGTCGTCAGGGGGTTGGCCCGAGGTCGCCGTGGGAGGCACAGTAGCCTGCCACGAGCCTCAGTCAACTGAATAACATCTTGCTCAGAGATTAAAGTCAGCAGGAGTCATCATGGGGTTGGTCCGAGGATGCCGTGGGAGGTACAGTAGCCTGCCACGCGCCTCAGTTAACTGAATAACATCTTGCTCAGAGATTACAGGCTTTAGGAGACGTCAGGGGATTGGCCCGAGGCCGTCGTTGAGGCACAGTAGCCTGCCACGAGCCTCAGTCAACTGAATAACATCTTGCTCAGAGATTAAAGGCATCAGGAGTCGTCATGGGGTTGGTCCGAGGTCGCCGTGGGAGGCACAGTAGCCTGCCACGAACTTTAGTCAACTGAATAACATCTTGCTCAGAGATTACAGGCATCAGGAGTCGTCATGGGGTTGGCCCGAGGTCGCCGTGGGAGGCACAGTAGCCTGCCACGAGCCTCAGTCAACTGAATAACATCTTGCTCAGAGATTACAGGTTTTAGGAGACGTCATGGGGTTGGTCCGAGGTCGCCGTGGGAAGCACAGTATCCTTCCAAGCGCCTCAGCCAACTGAATAACATATTGCTCAGAGATTACAGGCATCAGGAGACGTCATGGGATTGGCCCGAGGTCAACGTGGGAGGCACAGTAGCCTGCCACGAGCCTCAGTCAACTGAATAACATCTTGCTCAGAGATTAAAGGCATCAGGAGTCGTCAGGGGGTTAGCCCGAGGCCGCCGTGGGAGGTGCAGTAGCCTGCCACGAGCCTCAATCAACTGAATAACATCTACTCAGATGATTACAGACAAAATACCGGACTTTTCTGTACATTTTTCATGAATCATAATATATATTATACAGTGATTGATTCTAGTCGCTTAATTTAGCTTATTCATAAAAGACACCTTAGTAATGGGCTTTTTTTAAATAAGTAAAATGTAATAGCGTAGAAGAGCAGACTCGTAATCTGTAGAGAAGTAGGCGTAGTGCGACATCATGACCACGATCTATTAAATGCAACAATGAAAATGCCGTTAGAGAGAGCTCTCCATTCGGTGAAAGCAGGATCATCTGACGCTTGGGTACATCTCCGGAACCTCGTCCATGTATCCGGTTTTAGATTGAAATTGGGGATATATGCTCAAATCAAATGTTTTTTATTCCTGATGAAGAACAGTTACATGGTCATACAGGTTTAAATTCAATAAAAATAATTCCCAAACGGACTTTTCAAAATGCGCAGATGCCACCTCTGCACAGCGCTTGCTAAAGAGGTAGCTATATCTATTATGTACAGAAAATCAATATAAAATTTTATAAAAAGTGTTGAATGTATCATAAAGATTTGTAAATTTTTGAAATACAGAATTCATTGATTTATTTAGGACTGTCCAAACATTGTTCGAAATAAGACAGTCAGTATTCTGAAGAAGTACATTTTACATACATATAATTCTTTTGATTATGTTGGACTCTTCCTGGAATAAAATGCAAAACTTATCCGTCCTATGAAAGACTATAATTAATTAAAATAACATAATCAATAAGTTAAAATTAAATGTATTATTATTAAAATGTGTTAATCAAATTCACATTTCTTTCCGCGAATGGACCCGGAAGGAACACGCAAAGCAGGTTGACTCCGTTTCTCCCACACTTCTCTCATTCTCTCTCCATGAGAGATTGAGTCAGTGAACAGTCACTGATGCCCGATCATGACTTGACTATTACTACTAGTATATTATAAAGAGAATTGCCCTGAGAAGATTATCGACATATATTCCCCCTGAGCAATCCTACTCTAAAGTGATATTTTATCCATTCATTCACATATTTTGGAGTGAGTTGTTCAGTTGAGACGTTGAACTTTAAAACCTCAATTTATGTTTTTAAGGGAACAATATTTTCATCCATTTTGCTATATCCTGCAACTGGAAGATATTGGTTTTATGATGTATAGAAATGTATAGACAGCATCTATAAATTGGCTAATTAATTTAGTATCTCTAGAACTAAATCGAAACGCTTGACAGGAAAGTCGATCTAAACGTACGTTGTCACTGAGAAACCGCGTGGCAAGAAGATTCGGCCTTAGAAAAAGGTGGAGAAAGTTCATAGTTCAGCGACGGTGAAATTTGAGCAGACGTTGGGAAGAAATATTTTGACTTGGCAGGAGTGTTGCGTCATTGCTTCACGTCGCGTCGGCCAACTGTTGCTTTCTGTGGATCAAATTGACAGCTGACTAGCTCACAACATATTGTTGGCAAGTGCATGACGTAAACACGATCTCTTATAATATAGGATATCAAACCATAGACGATTTAACGTTTAAAGACCCTAGTGTTTTCTTCACGAATCCATATAAATGAAATTATAGATATGTCTGTAAATTGCTTGAAGTTATAATATTTTTGGTTATTTCTCTGTTTATTTTTTATTTTTTTGTTTTTAACTCCGAAAAACCGAAATGGGTCTTAACTCGATTATTGTCTTTCTGGAAATAACTCTAAACAAGACATTTGTGCTCGTAGAAATGAGAGCACCCACACTTCTTATGAAACTTATTTTGCTTAACCTATACCATTTGGAGATGGTTTTTGTATAGTTTTTGATGGTTTACTTTGAACTGACCCACGCATTACGAAAAAAATAATAATCTCTTAAACCTAGTTTAAGCTATATTAAACGTACGTGGTGACTGTTGAGTACGTCGCCAAACTTCATGATGTGGTTTATTGGGTCAAAATAAGCAAAATGGGGGTAGGTCTACGTCGTAAAATCCATACCTAGCCAGATATCCACCATTTTGTATTTTTTATAAAATATTTTATATCTGCCTTTTTTCAATCGATTATTTAACTTGGAATGTGTCTTTAAATAGTAAAGACCCATTTTATATCAGAATTTTAATTTATATAATTTATATGGGCCCTTCTTACAGCTATTTCACAGTTTTGGGTTTACATTTTCTCGAAGTATTCAGAGAGATTATTAAAACAATTTGCAGATTATTAAACAGTATCAGTGGACTGAAACATACTTTCTCCCTTGATTAAATTTAATAGCTTCATCGTTCTTTAAAATATATCTAAATATCATTAAACATTTTATTGTTTCAAACATAATTATCCAGTTTCTTAAACTAACAAGACAAAATAAGTTAAAGAAAAAAGTTAGTAAGAAATGAAAAAAATGTTAGAAATGTTTGGGGCATTACTCTCATCCCCGCCTATAATACCAAACTTGTTGAGTGTTATAACCTTACACCGCATTCCAAATTCCATGGTAAACTGTTGGCAAATAAGGGATAAATTGATTTTGTTATAACATTGCTCTCAGACAACGTACTGCATTTACCATGGATTCAAAATATGAATTTGTTTAGTTATCAAGCCGGTATTTCCAGAAATGAATAAAGAAAATAATGTTTTGTCATTTAAAAGCCCGTAACTTTTGAATCATTCGTTTTACAGATATACGAGGGGTGTCATATTATTTGGACTCTTAAAACCTATAAAACATGAAGTTGTAATCAAAATTGGTAAAAATTCAAAATTCGATTTTGAAAAATTTTCCCATTTTTCACATTTGTTAGGAGTTTTTATGGGTAAACCAACCTTAAAAATAAATATAAATAACACGATTGCCTAAAGATATATCTAAAGCGCACCGTGTATCGAACGATCTGTGTGGCCTTAGGGTTTATATACAGACAGACGTCAGGCTGAAAACCCCTTTTTTGGAAAAACTAATATATCCATTCTCAACTCAAATTTGAAAATTTTATAATAACAACGTCAAAATTGGTGGCCTGTTTTTAATCCTTTTAAATGCCGGTTCCTCATTGATGTAGTTTGGGCAGTATTGAAAATCATTCAAATGCCTCTATCAAAACTTGATAAAGGCAAAAATTCTGGTTTTCTGGTAATATTCAGTTTAAAAACTAAACATTTAACATTACGTTTATGGAGAATCAAATGTAAACAATACAAATCAAACATCTGTTTATAACCGTTTTACAGTTCTTGATTGAAGATGGTGAACAATATGTGAATTTTTTTAACTTTATTTATTTTACAATCTGTTAAAAAGATAACAAAAAAATGTTAAAGGATAACAATAAGTAAAAATTATGTAACTGAAATGTGACATGAACTATGCGTCATCCAGTGGTGACACAAAAATGTTATTGTTTAAATCGTAGAGGAAGATCCAGGACTGAACAACGCTTAAGTCTATTCACTGTTTCACTGTTGTCAAGTAAATTTAGAGCGAGGTAGTTGGGATGATTTTCTAGTTTGGTCAGAAATTTACTGCTGAAGCGGCGAATTTCCTCTTTGACAGAGAGTAATTTTAAATCATCATGCAGTGTCTTGTTTGATACGAACCAAGGAGCTTGGGTTACTTTTCTCAAGACCTTTGATTGGAACCTCTGTATAATTTCGATGTTTGAATTACTGGCAGTACCCCAAAGCTGCAATCCATATGTCCAAATTGGTTTTAAAATAACTTTGTAAATTAAGAGCTTGTTTCCAAGAGACAATTTTGATTTCTAACCCAAAATCCAGTTAAGATTATTTAATTTTAAGTTTAATTGTAGCCTTTTATTTCATACATGTGATCGCCACGTGAGTTTAGAGTCAAGGTGAAGACCGAGGTATTTCACACTTTCCACTTGGGGCAATAAAACGCCATTAAGGGTCACTTGTGGGCATATGTTTCGTCTTAACGTGAAAGTTATGTGTTGTGATTTAGCTTCATTTACTCTAAGTACCTGGTGACCGAGCTTTGCTCGGATAGAATAAGACATGTTTTTACAAGTTAATTAGCAAAATTAAAACAAATTTACTGCCCAATGAAAACATTTATGTGGTTGAAATAAAACCGATTTAATACACCATAATTAATATAGCACTGAAGAAAAAATATCGCCCCTGGTGGGAATGGAACTCGCGGCCTATAGTTCTTGAGGCCGACACGCTACAACTTGGCTACGACGTAAGTCAATTGAGCGATGCCGTTTAACGTCTTTTAGCCAAAGCCGATCATTTACTGTCTAATTAATTATCCATACCGTTATTATTGGCCTGTGATCAACTGATTTTGTTATAAACGGAATGAGGATTGAAAAGCAAAAGAGAAATTTAATTTACATCAATTAATTGGTTTGTTACAGTGTCTTCAAGCAATACAACGAATACGTTTTTTATCAAAACACGGAAGATTTTGGAAATACTTTTTTCTGCTTTTATTTCGCACAGCTATGTTATCCTTAAGTTTTTACAAATTGTTTAGTAACCTGATAATTTTGCATTTATTTAATTCATAAAATAAATATTAATGCATAACCTCTATATTGTTCCCCACAGTCTTCAATCAAGAACTGTCAAACGGTTATAAACAGCTGTTTTGGTTTGTATTGTTTACATTTTATTCTCCATAAGCGTAATGTAAAATTTTTAGATTTTAAACTTAATATTACAAGAAAACACGAATTTTCCTGGACATTAGACCTATCTAGAACTTATTTTCTACTCAGAAATTAGTTATTTCCAAAATTTAAAGAAATTCCTCGGCGCCGTTTTCGAGATCCGTGTGCAAATATATATACAAACCTTGCTCGTATTATAGTATTGGATTCTCCATTTTTTAAGCCACAGCTCAAGACAACTTAGTCCAATTTGAAGGTTAAGTGAAGCAAGCACATTATTCATATGAGTAGCTAGAATAGCAGTATCGTAAGCAAATGTAGCTATGGTAGTTTCTGGTACTGTAGGAATGTCTGCAGTGAATATCGAATAGAGAACTGGACTTAGAACACTTCCTTGGGGAACTCCTGAATTAATCTCAAAAAGATTTGTATGCACGTCCAAAAATTTAATTTTAAAAAATAATTGGGTCAAGTAAGATTTTAGTATGTTGAAATAAGAATGAGGAAGAGAGCGTTTCAGTTTGTAGAGTAGTCCTGGATGCCAACCCTTGTCAAAAGCTTGTTTGACGTCAATGAAAGCGGCAGAGTAAAACTTCTTCTATTCAAGCGAGTCTCTGACAATGTTAACAACCCTGTGAACTTGTTCAGTAGTAGAGTGGCATTTTCGGAACCCAAATTGATGGTCGGGAATCAAGTTTATGTCTTCAAGTACTGGTTGCATCCTCTTCAGAAAAAGATTCTCAAATAGCTTTGAAAGGAATGGAAGTAAGCTTATGGGACGATATGAAGAAACGTCATGAAGCGGTTTACCGGGTTTGGGAACAACGACAATTTGGGCTATTTTCCAGTGGCAAGGGAAGTACTCTAGACGCAAAACAGCGTTGAAAATAAATGTTATAAACACAATCGCTTTTCTGGGAAGTTCTTTGAGTACCCTTCCTGTTATGAGATCATATCCTGGTGCTTTTCTAGGATGTATTTCCTTATGTATCGTGCTGTGAACTTCAGAAGGGGTGAACGGCTTAATCGGGAGTGATAACTGCGTAGGTGATTCCAGGTAGTCAAATATTTCCTCGTCATCATTTTGCTGATCAGAGTCAAAAGGCCTAAAAACATCCGCAATATGATCTGAAAATGCATTAGCCTTTTCACTGGAACTCTTTGCCCACGAACCATCGTTGTTTCTAATAGGTGGAATATGTTGTATTGGTCTTTTTAAATATTTAGTTGCTTTCCACAAGGAATATTCACTTGATTCGATTGGTGAAAGAGAATCTGTGCACTCTTCAAACCACTTGTTTTTGGTTTGTATTATGAGTTGCTTAAGTTTTCTGGCCGCTCTGTTAAAACGTGTTTTGTCCACAGGGTTCCTTGTATTTTGCCAAATTCTCCGTAACCTTCTTTTCTCAGCTATTGTTCTTTTTATGTCTAGAGGTAGGTTGTTATACTTAACTCCTTCTTTATTGTGTTGGGGTGTGGCATTCCAAGCAGAATTTTGAATAATGGTGTTAAAATAAATAATTGCGTCCTCCACATCACTATTTGACTTCAACGGATATTTAAAGTTTAGCTGCTCATTAATCTCGTCTCTGAATTTCTGAAAGTTTGTATTTTTGTTAAGGAGTGACAGAGGTTTCTCAAGAGGGCTTGCCCGTGAGCTAAGCGACAATATTACCGGTGAGTGGTCGGAAGAGAGATCCAGGCAGGAGGATTGTTATTGTTAAATATTGTTAAATATTCATTTGATATTCCTTTTATAATAAAAAAGTTCAAAAGATCAGGGATTTTATTCCTGTCAGTGGGCCAGTAAGTCGGTTCACCTGTAGATAGACTTGTAAGCTGTTGTTCCATTATGATATTGAAAAGTTCACGGCCTCGTGGTGTTGCCAATCTTGAGCCCCAACTCGGATGCTTTGCATTAAAGTCCCCTCCAACAAGAAATCTATTACCCAAAGAATTGAAAAACTCCCTGAACTGGGCTCTATTTATTACATGAGGAGGAGGGCAATAAATAGCTGAAACGGTCACAGGGCCGGTTTCCGTCACAACAATACTTGATGCTTGTTGAAATCATGTTGAAATTTAGGTAGTTCAAAGTGCTTTATGTTATTTTTTATTAACACAGCAGCTCCACCACGTGCTCTAAGATTCGGATGGTTAGTATGATAGATGGTATAGTTTGGAATTTTGAAGAAGGACCGTTTCGTAAAATGTGTTTCCGATACTAGAAAAATGTCTAATTTTTGATGTAATAGAAAAGATGTTACTTCTCGATACTGCTGTACAAATAAGCCATTGGCGTTCCAAAGAGCAATCCTGATGTAAGAATCCATCATTTTAATTTTGACACAAGCGTTGTTAAAAGATTCAGAAGTGAACCCATTTGTTGTGATTGTTGAATAAACAACTTTTCAAAGCGATCTAAGAACTGATGAATAGTTTGTGACAGGTTACTGTCAGTTTTGCTGTTGTTTACTTGTTTAACGGTGTCCGCATAACTTAAGGAACTACGCCTTTTAGATGAAGAGTCTACTCTAGGTAAGGGTGAAGCATGATGGTCTTGGTCTTGCTGTACTGGAGGAGACTTGGTTGGGACAGAATCACTGGAACGAGGTCTAGAAGAACCTCCTTCCGAATTGTCTTTACTTTCTGCTCTTATTTCTTCTAGAGCTCTTTGTCTCAACGGAGGATACAGTTTGTTTTTCACTTCTTTATAGACAACACACCCTTCGTAGTTAGCTGGATGGTTACCCTCACACAATGCACATTTAGGAGGATCAGAAACAGGTTTCCTACATGAAAATGTGTCATGGTTTTGACCACACTTCACGCAACGATATGGGCATCTACAATACGCCCTGGTGTGGCCATACTGTTGACACCTTTTACACTGTACAACATCAGACTTTTTACGTGGAGGCTCAAACAAGATTTTAGCATTCAATAAATACTGAATGCTATATATTTCTTTATTGTTCTGATTAGGTTCTAAGTCTATGAAAAACCTGGACAGTGGGGACTTAGTTTTATAGTCTTTAATGTTAGAGATATTTCGCACCTTGTGTCCGAATTCCTCAATAGACATTTTAATATCGTTTATATCAGTTGAGAAATGCATGTTCTTCAGGACCACACGATAGGCCCTATCCTGTTTAATTTGAAACGTATGGAATTTAACCTTGAGGCCCACTAGCAGATGAACTAGCTGTCTATATGCGTCAATAGAGACTGGACAAATTTTTACCTTATTTCCAGATAGACATTTGTATGTATATTCATTCTTTGGTATGACTGACTCTATAGAGAACATCATTTCCTTAATGTTTGCGATCCCAGGCAAGAAAATAGGCGGAGGTTTTGTGTCCTTCGAAGTTGGAGTACTAGGTTCACCCTCATCCTGGATCTGGCTGAGTGGATCAAAAATGTTTCTTGTTTGAAAGGTCACCGTTGGAAGCACCTGGTGAGGTTTTTTAGAATGATGATCATTAGAGTTCACATTGCTCGTTTTATTGCTAGGAACAGTCTGCCAGGCGCTACCTTGCGTAACTAGTTGCAATTCTGCACCGTTGCAATCAATGTTTTGAACTAAAGTTTGGCTTGAGGTTTGGGCACATGTTGCCAATCAGTTAATATGGCATATGTTAATATTGTTAGCAGTTGTTTCCTTATCTTTATGTTCAATGTTAAGTGGCGAACTATTGCTAACATAAGTTGACATAGTTTCATCTTGCAATTGCAAGTTCTCACGGCAATAATCATGGTCTGACATGTTATCGTAATAGTTTAGTGAATTCACAATACAAATTAAGGAAGGTAATAAACAAACAAACCAATAAAAGTGAGGTTATATTCAAACAAACACTTTTTTGTCAGTTAAACAATAATATATCAGCAATTGTTATAACAAATTAATACAAAAACCGTCACGGTTTTACTAAACGTTCCTCAGTTCTTCAAAGTAAAAACACAAAATTATCAAACTTTGAACTTACATAATTAGTCCACGTTATTTTCACAAATACACACACAGCTGGCCAATATGTGAATAGAGGGTTTTCATAAAAATTTATTTTATGTATGAAAATATAAATGAAAATTTTCAGGCTACTAAACAATTTGTAAAAACTGAAGGGTAACCATAACTGTGCGAAATAAAAGCAGAAAAAAGTATTTTCAAAATCTTCCGTGTTTTGATAGAAAACGTATTCATTGTATTGCTTGAAGGCACTGTATCAAATCAATTAATTGGTGTAAATCAAATTTCTCTTTTGCTTTTCAATCCTCATTCTGTTAACAAAATCAGTTGATCTCAGGCTAATAATAACTGTATGGATAATTAAACAGTAAATGATCGGCTAAAACAATTGAGGTTGGCTAAAAGACCTAATACGGCGTCATTCGATTCAAAATCAAAACGTTTCGCTGACATTCTGCAGATTTTTGGTCTGAAATGGTTAATAAATTCACCAACAAGAGTAACTGCCACATCTAAGACAGCAATTGACAACATCATTACAAATTTACCAAACGTGGAAGCATCTGTGGTCGCAACTGCAATCGGAGTCCACTGGGGCCAGGAGGCTCTTATCAGTGGTCATAAACCCGAACATGAGCCTCAGGCTCGAAGCAAAAAGCGGAACACAAGACCTGCAAATATTGCTCTTCTAAATTCCTTCCTTAAACGAGAGTATTGGTCTCCTCTTAGCCCCCCAAAGTCAACGGAGGAAAGATTCTCTCTTTTTCAGAATCATTTTCACTATCATTTGGATAACTGCTGTCCCGTAAAAACAGTCAAAATAAACCCCAAAAAAGAATCAAGTGCCTGGATCACAACAGGAATTCTTGTCTCAAGAGAAAAAATAAAATTTTATTCTGAGATAAACAAACATTCTACAAACCCACAGTTCAAAATTTTTTTCCAAAAGGTATAAAACCGTCTATAGGAAGGTCATAAAGGCCGCTAAGGCCTATGACATCTCAAGAACAATTCTAAGTTCAAAGAACGTATCAAAAACAACATGGTCCATCATCAATCAACAAAAAAATCTAAGTGTCACAATCAACTTAAAATTAAATTCCAGGACTAACTCATCAGCGAGCCTTCAAAGGTAGCTGAAGTCTTCAATGACTTTTTTGCCAGTGTAGCTGACCAGAGTCAAATCAATCACGGGCCTCAACAGGCCGCCCTCCGAATAATGCAGGGCCCAGTTGCCTCAATGGCTCTGGTGCTTGTCACAGAGGAGGAAGTTGCTCGAGCCATTCAACAGCTCCCATCAAAGAAATCAAATTACATTAATTTCATTTCAATGTGGCTGGTAAAACAATGCTCAATGCATATTGTAAGTCCAGTCACACAGTTAATAAACTCTTCCTTCGAAGAAGTATATTTCCCATCACAGTTGAAAATTGCAAAGGTGACTCCCATTTTCAAAAAAGGCGATAGTTTATCTGCTGATAACTATCGACCTATCTCAATTCTCCCTGCCCTCAGCAAAATCTTTGAAAAATTATTCCTGGTCAGATTGATGAATTTTCTAGAAAAATACAACCTGCTTTCAAACAACCAGTTCGGTTTAAAAAAATGAAAATCGACTACAGACGCGGTAGTGAGTCTTGTTGATATGGTTGTGGAAGGCTTAGAGGGCAAAGAAAATACCTTAGTTGTATTCCTTGACCTTTCTAAGGCCTTTGATAGTGTAGACCACAGCTTGCTTCTACATCGATTATAATCACACGGGATTTGAGGAGTGCCACATTTGTGGCTCAAATCGTTCCTGCGTGGATCCCAAATTGTCCAAATTTCTGGTCAGGCCTCCAGCTCAAAGCTCATGTGATATGGAGTCCCACGGGGTTCTCAGTCCTCTCCTCTTTCTGATATACGTGAAGATATTGGCTCATATTGGACACCTACCATCACAAGCAGGTGTACATTTGGTCAACACATTGCCAGACTCATTCAAAAATACACTTATGCCAAAGGCATTCAAATCTCGCCTCAAACAATTCCTTGCCTCAAAAGCTTTCTATAGCATAGGCGAGTATTTATCTTATGACTGGGAGACCACCATTTCAGATCAAAATTAACGCCCGATCCTGAGGGGCAGATTAATTGGCGAGTGGTTGATGAATGAATGAACAAATTTGTATGTCTGACTGGCTGAATGAATGGAAAATTTTAGTTTAAGCGATGTAAAAAACTAATGACTTTTGCAATACAGTTCGTGTAATTGTCTACTGCAATAAAGATTTATTATTATTATTATTTATTATTATTATTATTTCTTTAACATTGGCGTCTGTTAAAGAAGCCTGTGGTAGCGTGTTAGCTTCAAGAACCGAAGGTCGTGCGTTCCATCCCCGTCTGGGGTAATACTTTTTGTTCAGTGTTATATTAATTATGGTGTATTAAATCGGTTTTATTTAAACCTCATAAATGTTTTTATTGAATAGTAAATGTGTTTTAATTTTTCTAATTAACTTGTATAATACATGTCTTGTTTTATACGAGCAAAGCTTGGTCACCAGGTACTCTATAATAATGTGTGTAGTATTATCATCCTGTGTGTAGGAGTACGCCACTGCCTCGACCTCCGGCTACTTCTTGGAGCCTTACAAGTCCTATCACACGTTCTCGCGTTGTTTGTAAATGGAACAAAACCAATTAGACCTGCTTCAGTAGGCTTACATGTGACTGGTACATGATTCGGAATCTCGTTGCGACACGTCTAGGCCGTTGTCCTGGGCCGGGACAGCCTCTTATGCCACAAGACTCCTTGCGGTGAATACAAATTCGGTTACATTAGGCAGGGCAAGGCATGGGAGGGGGAGGGGAGGCTAGAAAGCGACGGCCGTTGATGCGACCGTGCTTTCACTGGCTCGAGCATTGTGTCTGGCAGGTTGACAGGTCGCCTCGAAAATGTTTCTGTATTACATACTGTATCTAATTTTTGTTCTCAGAAAATATACATTTTATAAATACTACAGTGGTGCGGATACCACTTTGAGGTATCAAAGTAATTGAGATTTGTAAAAGCTCAAATTATGCCTTCAAATATAAATGTGTCTCCTTGTTATTTTTGGACGTAAATTACTTTATTGGAATTTAAGGATTACTTTATTGTGAGGATTTTTCTCAGGATTAAACCAGCGACCTTTAGATCTTCAGATCTTAAAGTAAGCTATTCAGAACTCTATTAGCTATAGCTTTTCATAACTTAACATTGTACTACCGTGTGGACCGCTAAGTTTGGCTTACCAAACTGTTTGCCTTAGCAAACTCGGCAATTCATAATTTTCTTATACAATATAACTATACATTTGTATATCATGATTCAGGGTTTGGCCCAATAACCATGAACGACGAAGTGAAGAGTAAAAGCAAAGAACATGGAAAGTATCCAAGTATCCATGTTCTTTGGTAAAAGCTGGTCGTTCGTGAATAAACACTCTGTGCGATTGGGTTTGGAGCCTGATGAAAATGTGACGCACAAACGCGCACAGCGTGGCGCAGCGGTCAGCTGATTACAGACGTGAGTTTGAAGGCGACTGTGCTAAACTGGATCAGATTGCTAGATAGAAAATAGTCAATCTCAATAATATATGTTTGTACAGTATAAATGTTTGTTTCGTTGTTAAGCATTCAACAATTTGCCCTCCAATTAGAAACAGCTTAATTCAATTCCTTGGATGATCAATCAAAAAAGAGACAAATATATTTCAGTTTTAACATATAACATCCAATTATAATTGGATAATAACGTTCCGATTTTATAATGTAATTTATGTTTTCATTCTCTGAAATGTAAACATTGGAACTTCACAGTGCGTGGCCCGAGGTGACTTTAAGGAATTGAAAATGCCTATGGGTAGCATGAGTTTAAGATCTAAATCTGTGTAAAGTTTCAAACTGGCTGGTTCAGTATTTGTCGCGTTTACTTGCCACAACAAACCCACAAACATACAGAAACCACATCTTCTTTATAATATAATAGAAGATAAACTAGATGACCTGACAGACGTTGTCCTGTCTTTAATGTGAATATCAAATGTGAAATGGAATAAAAGCAATAAATATATATAAATATTTGCTGACCTTTTTAGTTTACAACATTATTAGTCTTGTTTTCTGGTATGAATAAATAAGTTTGATGATGGGTTTGCAACACGTGAACATCCTTGACAAAATAAAAACCAAAATTTAAACAAATAAACACGTTTTTTAACTCATTCAAATCTTGGTATTGACTAGCAGTACGTTCGTACTTTGTACGGGTTGTAGGATTATATTTTGGGTGAAAAGATACTTATTAACACGACAATATTAATTAGATTAGACCAGGAAATATTTATAATTATTAAAATTCGTTATTCCTCAAGATATTATTTTAATACAGCATGATTTCGACGTAAATTCAAAATCAATTATCAATATAAACAAACTAATATTCATTTTAATTTGAGAGCTGTTTGTTTTTCTTTCTATTAAATCACTTTAGAAGTAACATAAAAAATTCTTAAAATTAATGACCAATGCTTAGACCATTAGTGTTAAAAACTACAAAGACAGCTGATTATTACCAGTAGGCGATTCCTTGAAAACTGAAAGCAAAATGTGATTATTATCGCGTAAAAAGTGGGTTTTCAAATGCTCGTCATATACTTTTAAAGGGACGGCGGGCAATTTCAAGCATTGAAAAAAACCTTCTCTGGAATGTTTTTTAGCTGAAGACGGCGTAAAATGTCTCATGGAGCGTCACAGACAGACAAAGAGCCAGACAGAAAAAATTGAGATAATACTTGTTTCGTCTCCTCTAATGCACGAAATATTTGATTTATATAGATTACATATTATGATAAAACCAAAAGGCATTGGAAATGTTCAAATATCAGGTGTTGCCATCCAGCGGGTAAATTGTTAATGAATTTAGATAAGTCTACGAGAAAACGACGTCCCTAAAATTCTTACATTAATCTTTTATTTGTTCATGAATTATAAACATAAAGCCTTTTTCTCATTAGGGGAAAACCTTTCACCATATACTAAGTACGTTACGTTTCATGAAATGTATTTGATTGATATTTAATCATGACAGTTTTTTGTAATTGGAAATTATCTCTCAAGTATCTCACAGTTATCATACAAACCTTCCCATGGCATTGAGGAACGCAACAAAAATAAGAATCGTTTATTTTGGTGCAATCGTTCTCGAGTTATGGAGTCACGTTAAAAAGGGATTGTTATCTATATAAATAAAATTTGAGTTTTGTCTGTACATTGATCAGAATTATTCATTTTTTAGTTATTTTTACTTTTCGTGCGTTAGAGAAGCCGAAACCGGTCTTATCTCAAATTTTGTCTGCTTGCCTGCTTGAATGCTGCATCAGTGTGCGGCCGGCCAAAGCAGTTGGAGACTGTTGCATTGTTGAGGCAGATTTTAGTCGCATGCCTTGGCATGCACTGCAACTAAGCTCTAGCGGTCACCTATCACTAAAGCTACCATATCTCAGTTAATATTTGTCTAATTTAAAACAATTTGGTGTCAATCGATTTGTATTTACATTACCTAAAACAAGTTATTCTTGTAAATTTTCTGTTAAACCAACGGTTCACGAGTTATTTGTGAAACGAAATTTTAAATGGCCACCATTTTGTTTTATGAATTTGAGAAATTGTCATAAATTTTTTGTAGCTTTGTCTATTTACCATAAATGTTTGTGCAAAGTTTCAATTCCGTACGTTTAACCATTATTCATAAAAAAAATTATAAGTGAAAAAAACAAAATGGAGGCTGTGTGAGTAACTAAAGACTTCTGGACTATTTAAATATGATATTTAGATGTTTCTTACCCAGGAACAATGCCCTAGAGTATTGGTAGGGAATTCTGAAACACCCTGTACATGTACTTACGCCAGAACCCAATGACAAATCTTGCAAGATTTGTTGGGACTCATCTCTGTATTGTGTTACATTAAAATAAACTTTCTTGTATGTTTGAACTCTATAGACCTAATACTCTGATTCCGCTCGAAACATTGTGATGGTTCCTGTGAAGTTTGGTGCAAATCTGTTCCAAGGGCTCTGCACCAGAGGCCATAAAAAGGTGCAATGTCAGGTTTTATAAATTTATTGCAAATTATAATCTTGACCTTGAAACTCAGTTTATGTAAACAATCATCAAAAATATTTATCTTGATAAATATTTTTATGTACGCTTTTTTAGTGAAAGATGTCCTACTAATTCCTTTAAATAAAATATCAAAACTACTTATTGTTAATGTTGTGTAGAACATGTTGTAAATAAACAGCTGTGATTAAATAATTTTAAAGTTTCTTTAAACTGTCATTTGTTCAATTAATTGTAAAGAATTAGCAATATGCTTTACTATGCAATGCCGTCTGAATCATTCATCAATGTAACACTATAAAGTAAATATGTAATGTACAAAATAAAAAGTTTTATTCGCAATGTTAATATTTAAAAATTTTTTGAGATTATGTATTATAATTAGAAATCATATGTTTATATTGACCAAAATTTACAATGTTTACACATATTGCGTTTATTATAATAATCAGCTTTTGTGTATTTCTTATATTTTCTTTCTCTATCTGTAATGTATAATAGGTTTATATTGTGTATTATTAACGAATATTTGATTATATATATATATGTGTGTGTGTGTGTGTGTGTGTGTGTGTGTGTGTGTGTGTGTGTACGCGCGATAGTGTGTATTTACCAGGATGTAAAATGATCAAAGATACTCGGTGGAAGATGATATAGTCTGTCTCAACTTTTTATATAATATGTTTTAATGTTTAAAATAATCTACATGAATACACTCATTTCTAAATTGCATAATTTGGCTGAAATACCTAGATTGGCTACCATTTCAGAAAAGTAATAAACATTATTATGTTTCATATTTGCCTAAACCTAATTAATCTGTTTTGTACATCGCAGCAACGACATCGACATCGCACAACGGGTAACACTGGTAAATAAATATTATACCAAATAAAGAGTAAATATTAAGGCCTCAGCGAGCTTTAACAATTGATTCAACCTTACTATTGAATGTCTTAAAAAAAAATGAATTTGTGATATTTAGATTTTTACAGTGGGCATTTTAACAATTGCTTCAACCATACTATTGAATGTCTTAAAAAAATATAATGAATTTGTGATATTTAGATTTTTGCTGCGGGCATTTTAACAATTGCTTCAACCATACTATTGAATGTCTTTAAAAAATATGATGAATTTGTGATATTTAGATTTTTACTGTGGGCATTTTAACAATTGCTTCAACCATACTATTGAATGTCTCAAAAAAATATAATGAATTTGTGATATTTAGATTTTTACTGTGGGCATTTTAACAATTGCTTCAACCATACTATTGAATGTCTTAAAAAAATATAATGAATTTGTGATATTTAGATTTTTACTGTGGGCATTTTAACAATTGCTTCAACCATACTATTGAATGTCTTAAAAAAATATAATGAATTTGTGATATTTAGATTTTTACTGTGGGCATTTTAACAATTGCTTCAACCATACTATTGAATGTCTTAAAAAAATATAATGAATTTATGATATTTAGATTTTTACTGTGGGCATTTTAACAATTGCTTCAACCATACTATTGAATGTCTTAAAAAAATATAATGGATTTGTGATATTTAGATTTTTACTGTAGGCATTTTAACAATTGCTTCAACCATACTATTGAATGTCTTAAAAAATATAATGAATTTGTGATATTTAGATTTTTACTGTGGGCATTTTAACAATTGCTTCAACCATACTATTAAATGTCCTAAAAAATATAATGAATTTGTGATATTTAGATTTTTACTGTGGGCATTTTAACAATTGCTTCAACCATACTATTGAATGTCTTAAAAAAATATAATGAATTTGTGATATTTAGATTTTTACTGTGGGCATTTTCCATCACGATTTTATGTAAAACAAAGTTTCACGACTTTTCGGGATTTGGAATTTGATCCCGCCCACAGGCAAACTAATAATCTAAAACAGAACACAATTAACACAAAATCCGGACTAAGCCAGTATAAAACACGAAACAAAAAAGTTTAAAGCAGTCAAAACACTTAAAAGCTAATCATTCACTAACCATTACTTTACTCACATAAGAAATAGAACACCCGTCCACTCGTCAGGGGGACTTGAAGACAATGTTGTCTTAGTCTTAGTCTTAGTTAGTCTTAGTTATGTTTAAGACATTAGTTCGCCTGAGGACGGGATCAGATTCCAGATCCCAAAATGTCATGACACTTTTGTTTACATAAAATCGTGATGGAAAATGTCCGCAATAAAAATCTAAATAATACAAATCCACCTTTTGTCCTTTGTTTAAAAATCATTATTGGTAATAATAATGATTTTTAAACAAAGAATAATAATTTGCTGGGTTGCTTTTAGTGCTTGGGCTAGAACTTAAACCTAGATTAAACTTCATTAGAGGTTATAGGCCAAAAAACATTTGATTTATTCCTAATTCTTAAATATTGAAGGATAATTTTTTTCAGTTAATGATCAATTGCATCATGGGTTTGGAAATATTGATTACATTTACAACTATGCTCAAATATATTTCTATGTAGCAAGTTTTATTAAATGAAACACACTCTCATTTTTGTGTCTCAATAGCTAAGTTACACCTGCTATTCAATGAGGCATAATATTTGGGCATACACTAACCATTAGTTTTAAGAAAAAAATAAAATTAAAACAATACTTGCATGGCTTTCCTTGAATTAAAATTATTGAACTATTTACAGGACTTCTACCTGAAGTTTTGAAAACCGCTTGCAAGTCCTGTACACAGTCAAACAAAGAAAATTTGAGAAAGTTTTTGAGAAGAGTTGAGGCAGACCCCAAACTGTCAGATGCTTGGAGGAAAGTGTTGGAAAAGTACGATCCCCATCGGCAGTACAGGGGAGATCTTGAGAAGTTTGTCAACACTGACTATGACTGAGTGGATACTTTATCTTTTATGCTAATTGGAATAATCTTTATATTGTCTTAGTTTTAAGCTATTTAATTTATACAAATAAAATATGATTTTGTAAAAATGTATGTTACAAAACAGTGACAATAACAAAATACAACAAAAATAACTATAACAAATATATCCCATGTCCCTATTAAGTAGGGTAAGGTGTATATTTTATTTATATTTTGCACAAGTGTATACAAAATATTATATTGCTGGTTTGATGCTGTCTTGTTTCTTTACGTAACATATGATTTTTAAAACAACACAAGGTGACAGCCAGTTATGAAAATTATATTCAACATTTAGACATGGATATGTCTAAGCTCTGGGGGGGATTTTGGCGATTTTTAAAATGGAAAATATGTAACAGGTTTCCAGAGAACTACTAGAGCTATATTGTGTTGAATTTTTAATATAAAAGAATAACAGCTGTTTATATGAAGTTAAAGCATTCCCTTTAGACATATCCATGATCTAACCTATTTCCCACAGGGAAGCAAATATAAACATCTTATATTACAGATACATGTATGTAGCCAGGGAGAGGACTTGAGAGACTTAAGAAAAATATGGGTATGAGTTACTGATCCATTAGATTTTTAGATCGTCCAGTCATTGTTATTACAGTAATAAGCATAAAGTATTTACTTATGGAATAAGCTATACATTAAATTTGCTTATTGGACAGACCTGACCCTCCCCCTTCAAATTAGCCAAAACCAAACCTTACCTAAAACCAAAAACTCTACGTTTTTGGTTTTTGGTAAGCTCTACTGGCTAAGTGCCTGTACCAATAGAGGAAAAATATATTGTGATAGAGAGCAATGAATATAGGCGAAATAAGGCTTTAAACATTTTTTAATAAAGATAAAAGATTCTAAATTGAATTTTTCTGAATTTCTTAATTTTAACCAGAAATTATATTACCATATTATTGTCAGAAATTATACATGGTGAATTTTATGTCCTTTGCCCCTACTTTCTTTCTAAAATTAATATTTAAGATGATTTTTCAATTATGGAATTCATTATATAGGTACACACCATAAGTCCATAAGTCCAGGATGTAGGAGTCAAATTAAAAATTCTTCATGAGAATCTTGTCATCCTACATATTAAATAACATTTCCTTTCTCCTTTGAGTACACTGCCTCAATCTAAATCCATAAAGGTTGCACCATTTTAAGAATATCCATTAGGTGTAGGATGTAGAAGTCAACATTAGGTTTTCATTAGAAGTTTACCATACAACAAATCAAATAACACTGTCTTTCCCTTCTGAAAACAGTGACACAATCCCCTTTTAAAAATCTTCAATGATCATTTTATGCACAATAACACTCACCTAACAATTTAATATTTACATTAAATTGTTACATTAAATTGAACATTTAATATATATGCACTTATTGTTGATTATTTTTTAACTCAACTTAGTGTTGATTCCACATTGAGTCTGTATAATTTAAATATTCACCCGAAATCCGAACGCATGTGGCATTCTCGCTCATCCTAGCCCCTGCTACTGATAATGCGACAAATATTAAAATCAAGGTCACCGTGTGTTCATTCAACAGTATCAATTCATGTGACTACAAAGTATTATTTTGAAATATTATGGAGTAGCTGAGCCTCAGGAAAATATCAAACTTTAAGTGGTTCAAAGTATCCCTATGGATACCATCGCCTCTTAAGTGATGGACTCCTAGTATCCATATGGATACCGTTGCACCCAATGTGTTAACAAAGTTAATCTACAAACTTAAACAAAAAATGATGTCAAAATATTAAAACATTTATTTGGACTAAAACAGACAATACAAACCATTATCTAAACTGAACCATTTTGTACTAAATTCCTTCATAGATGTACACCACCTACAAAACCATGACAAATAATTAAATGAAAAAAGAACCAACAAAATACTGGTTAAGACGATGAATTTAAAATCTCTTAGGCATCTTCTCCTCCCTCTTCCTCTTCATCGTATTCTCCCTCTTCATCTGCAGTAGCCTCTTGGTACTGTTGATATTCAGAGACCAAATCGTTCATGTTTGATTCAGCTTCTGTGAACTCCATTTCATCCATACCTTCTCCAGTGTACCAATGCAAGAATGCCTTCCTTCTGAACATTGATGTAAACTGTTCTGAAACTCTTTTGAACAATTCCTGAATGGCTGTTGTATTACCAATAAAAGTAGATGCCATTTTCAATCCACGAGGGGGAATATCACACACAGCTGTCTTGCAGTTGTTAGGGATCCATTCAACAAAATATGTCGAGTTCTTGTTTTGAACATTCAACATTTGTTCATCCACTTCCTTCATAGACATTCTTCCACGGAAAATTGCTGCAACAGTGAGGTATCTTCCGCGTCTTGGATCACACGCAGCCATCATGTTCTTGGCATCAAACATTTGTTGTACCAGCTCAGGCACAGTCAGAGCACGGTACTGCTGGCTCCCTCGAGACGTCAAGGGAGCAAATCCTGGTACAAAGAAATGCAACCTTGGAAATGGCACCATGTTCACTGCTAGTTTTCGGAGATCTGAATTGAGTTGACCAGGGAATCGCAAACAAGTGGTCACTCCAGACATTGTTGCAGACACAAGATGGTTTAGATCTCCATATGTTGGTGTTGTCAGCTTCAATGTTCGGAAGCAAATGTCATATAGCGCTTCATTATCAATGCAGAAAGTTTCATCAGTGTTTTCAACCAACTGATGAACTGACAATGTTGCATTGTAAGGTTCTACAACTGTGTCAGAGACCTGTACGAAATACAGTAGATTACTTGAGGGATAATAAATTAAAATGACGTTGTATTAATTTACTTCTTAATAAAACTTAAATTTATTCAATATGATAAATGCAATTAAGGTTGAGTCGAGGTTATAGTTAAGATTGGTGTTAATAATTGAGATTGTATTTAAATTTTTATACATGTTTTTTTATGTTCGAGCATAACTATTAGTAAATCTACTGGTCATAATTCTTTCTTAAATTCAACTTTCACGTGTCGAGTTTCATAGGCATAGGCAATCGTTAAAACAAATCGACCACTGGTTATTTTATCTATGTTCTCCTTCATTTAATATTTTAAAAGGAAATGAGGCTACATGGTTTCAATATCTCAAAGTTATGATATAGTAGTTATATCCACAAATTATACTCTTCTTATAACTCCTTGAAGAGTGAGATAAGTAAATCTTTTAAGATGACAACAAAGAATTTCTGCAATGATCATAATAGAATCAGGAAATATAATAGTTTCTCAAACCTACCTTTGGTGAAGGTACAATACTGAAAGTGTTCATAATTCTATCAGGATATTCCTCCCTAATTTTTGAGATGAGTAAGGTCCCCATGCCAGACCCTGTTCCACCTCCAAGAGAGTGAGTCAGCTGAAAGCCCTGAAACAAGACAAAATGTCTAGGTCTTTCCAAATGAAGGAGCAGAGATATAGATTCTAATAAACCATGTTTCTGAGTTTGATGAATTTTGGTGTCAGTTGAATTTATTTTACAAATTTCAGCTTAATTAAACTCTACGCTTTTTTAACTTAGAAAAAAATTTTAATACACAGTTTTTCTGGTTACAGACATGGTTAGTGACAATGCTCTCATAAAATCAAAGGTTCCTGGATCAAAGACATTGTTAGTAGTTGTTATCAGATGATGAACAGTAACCTCTGCCTCTAGCCCATGTGTATCTTCTACTGCTAGAGTACGTTGCTGCCCTTAATTGACCATACAGAATGTAAGACCATAGTGCCACACAGTTGAATATTTTACAAAAATCAAAGACAAAAGATAGCTTCATAAGTTAGAAAACTTTATTGAATTTGGAGTACTTTTTGCTCTATTTGTAGCATTACACCCCCAAATCTGAAACTGTGTCGATTTTGGATATCGGTTTGGATTTGTTTTACTTTTTGACAAATAGTTTTTATCAGTACAGTTCTATTTTTTCGGTATACAGGTGTATAGCTACCCTTACACTACCTCGACCTGCATATTTTTTGTAGCACCCTGGATTATTATTATTATTAGTCTCACAGCTTTAGTCCCATAAAAAAGCCCAGTAGCTGTACGACACCCAGCTGCTTAAATTCTTCAAGGTCTAAGAAGATCCTACCAACAAATTTTACCTTCTCTGACTAATTTCCAGGAATTTGAGCCAGAAATGAGTAGTGGAATCAACATCATCCTCACAGTTGGACAATACAAAGCCTAGATGGTTGTCCCAGGACTCCCAGGTCAATTTCTAATCCCAGAAAAGCCCAGATACTTTGTTGCTTGTTTGCAGATCACTTCCACACATAGATTTAGTGAGGAGTGATCACCATTCTCCTCTTCCTTGTGAAAGTCCTCCAGGAGGAACTCTTTCTCAGAGATCGAGATGTCTCATTCTAAACCAACCCTGATAATGTAGCAGTAGTAAAATAAGAGGGATAAGTTGGATGGGGTATGTAGCAAGAAGACAGAATAGAAATCAATTTCTTGAAGAACGGGAAAGCTACTAGACCAAGATGAAAGTGTCCGTTGGGTAGAAGATGGACTGATAAAATAATGAAAAAAAGTTAGAAAAATGGGTGATTGAATGTTTTCAGTAAAATTTATGACAGCACCCATTTTTCAACTCAGAGCAGAATGGAAGATGCTAGTCTACGAATGGAAGATGCTAGTCTACAAGGCTAAAAATTAAGTAAGATTTGCAGTTAGTAAGTAGGTAAAGTACTGCACAATAAAATTAGTTTTGAATAATCAAATTTAAACAACTAATAAGTTATTTAAAAGTTCGCCACATATTGAGATTTAATTATTTAGTTGACAATATATTCATACTTTAACTTTCCTACTTCTAGATGTAAATCATATAGTTTAAGCTGAAATAGATTGATTATTTTCTAATAGACATCTATGCAAAGCATAAATAACGTATATAGGGCACACCTGAATGCAGTCACAACTCTCTGCTTCTTTACGTACGACGTCCAACACAGAGTCAACTAGCTCAGCACCCTCAGTGTAATGGCCTTTAGCCCAGTTGTTTCCTGCTCCGCTCTGGCCAAATACAAAGTTGTCAGGTCGAAATATCTGGCCAAATGGGCCGGATCGCACTGAGTCCATAGTCCCTGGCTCCAAATCCACGAGGATTGCCCTGGGCACATACTTTCCACCTGAAACCAGTGCTCGGTAAGATTAGGCCCAAACAAAATTTTCTCATTACTTATAGTTTTGTGAGAACAGAATTGCTTCAGTGGTCATTCAATTTCTAAAAATATTCTTCCTCTCTTTTATTCTTTGCTGTTAATTTTTTAAATGGTACATCTTATTAAGTCATGTCTGGATTTGATCAATAGAAAACAATTTGCTAACATCACTAAAATTACCATATCAACAGATATCAGTAATAATAAGTAATAAGGAATTCAAGTGTTCTTGATTTTAATGATATTATTATAGTCTAACGGAAATACAGATATCATTAATCTACAAAAATTTAAATGCAAATCATCAGAAGTTCATTTTATATTAGTGTTTATTGGCCCAAATAAAGATACAGTAGGTACCAATATGTTCTTCCAGAGTTGATTTCTAAAGTTTTTCCCACAAGCAAGTGCCGTATCACCCATATAGCTTCTATTATAGATTTAAACATAAGCTATAATCAATATTTTTCCTTAAGTTACAAGTTTGCTACTAGGTTTCCTTCAAACAAATTATGTATTTTGTAAATATCTAAGATATTAAAATAGTAAATCAGAGCATTTGCATTTTAGTATCATTTATGTTTCTATAGACATTACACTTATACTTATACACATACACTTATTCATTCTCATAAAAATTCTCTTAAATGCTATGAGATTAGATGCATGTTAATTTTTGTACAACTATGCCGGTTTCTCCAAATTCTTTCAATCAGGAAGAAGGCTAAATACAGTATAAGATTCCACAAATGTTATGGTCTGCAGTGCACTAAACATGTTTTTAAACTCAACCTTTTTTTACTAATTTATAGCTCATCCAACAAATAGCTTGAAAAAATATACATCTGATAGGAGATAAATTATCATTAAAAAGGGGGTACGAAAAACTTTAATTAGTTTTTTTTGGGCTTCCAATACACCACGTAAAAAATATTAATAACTACTCCACTACATCATTTACCTGTTGCTTCATTGTAATACACATTGATTCTCTCTAATTGCAAATCGGAATCTCCGTGGTAAGTTCCTGTAGGGTCAATACCATGTTCATCAGAAATCACCTCCCAAAACTAAAACATACATATGGTTTTGAGTTTAGTAATTCAATTGCATTAAAAACTAATTTTAAAACTAATCATTAGTTTACTAATTTTAATAATAGTTATGACAATCAACTGAACTGACAAATTAAAAAATTAAAAATGTGAAAGTGTTCCTTAGTGACAAATTTAATAGAGGGGTTTCCTCGCGGTCTCAGGGTTGTAGAGCGCCAGCTACAAGGTGCGTTGAAAGGTTTTCTAGTTTCGGATAGATATTACAGTACTCGAAACCACATTTTAGGTTCACTCATTAACAGAAATAAGCATTCTCACTCACACCTCAAAGATTGCACAGCAATAATTTTGCCTTACATTATGCACCTTACATTTTTTCATAGAAAAACAATTATTTTAAGCGTAAAACTTGAGTTTGATTAACTCTCATAGCATTTGTTCATATCAAAGATAACAATCTTAAAATGTATTCTAATTTTCTGTTTAGATTGAACAATAACTAAAATCTCATAGATAGTCTTTGAAAAATATTTTCAACCGGTTAAATTTTGTACAATATTATTAGTGTTCTCACAGTTTTTAATGTAGAATAATTATATTTCAGTAGGCCCTACTTTATAGTCTTACAATAGTTAATCAAATGTGAATCGTACTTTCTATTTAAATATATTTAACACGGGAACTCCTGCGAGGAAAGGTTTTGTCCGTGCCTTCTACAATACTACAGCCAAATGCAACACATTACAGCTTGGATGTTGCCATTGGTACTTTCTCGAGCAGACATTTATCACACATACGTTTTTATCTAATAATCCAGAGGTAGTTGTTATTCTTTACTAACTATATTATGGTCTCTCTTATATATAACTGCAAACTGTAGGTTTATGTGGGTGCAAACTCCTAACAAAAGAGATTTTTTTGTACACAAACGTTTATAATTCACCCGATCGCCATGTTCGTACTCGTCAAGTACAACGATAGTACGACAATAATGTTTTATACTTGATTGTCTCGCTAGTATTTACTATAAACATTTTTGGTACCGTAATAAACGTTACAACTCAAAATGACGCGACTTAAAGAAAGATAACAATTTCTCTGCGCATGTGTTTGTTGTTAAAAACTAGGAATACATTTTACTACGATAGAAATTATTTTTTATTACCTTGGCACCAATCTGATTTCCGCATTGACCTGCTTGAAGATGAACGATTTCTCTCATATTTTATTAAGTAAAAGATAATATTTTATTTAAATTCACAAAATGTAAATACTTCTTAAAGCCTATACTAAACCAAAATTTCAACAATGTTCACTAAGCTGGATCTTCATTACTAAAGACTAATTAGTTTGTTAACCATATGTTTTATTGATTAATTGATCATGGTTTCTTCTTGTCTTTATGAAATGGTAATACTGTAATAAATTATATATACAATTAACTATGATGCTAGGGCAATATACTTACTTTAATTATGTACTTGCTAAAAATTATTTATAGCTCGGTAACGGTCGGGTACTCTCTCGGTGCCTAATCTATTAGAATTGAAACATTAAATATGTTTTTAAATTACACAATTCATAGAAACATCAGTTGTAGTATAGTAATTTAAAATTAATAAAAAAAGGTGTAATAATTAAGAAAAATTGCATTACGCCCTTATTAAGGGGTTTATTTCATGAGTTTTGAATAAACAGTAATTAATACCAAAAATGTTTATATTTACTTCCCTGTAGGAAATAGGTCAGATCATGGATATGTCTAAAGGGAATGTATTAAGTTCAAACTGTTAACACCCAACTTCCGTAGCTAAGACATATCCATGGATAGTTGTGAGCGATGGTTGGTAGGTGTAGTGTTCTCTTGTGTGAATTAACGTCCACACTATTCCGTGCCAAAATCACCAAATCCTTAATTCTTGGAAAAACAGTTCAAAACCACCAACAGAATTTATGGATGATTGCACACGATAATGAGATGTTTGACGAGGGTTCAGGGTTGTAGAGCAGGTAGTCGGGATGTGCCTAACCTGTGATGGTGCAGCCGGACCGGGCGCATGCGGGCCTCCTACTTACTAGGTCTATAAAATATTTCCAAATATTATTCATTTTATCGAATTTTCCATAGGGAATAAGCTATTACCGTAGGTCTCATGGCAAGGCTTAAGACCGGGACCATGTTATTTTTCCATTTTGAGGTACCTAGGGACCAAAAACTATAGAAATTAACATTTAAATATTTTTATTTTATATTGAATTACATCTGGTTGAGATCCGCCAATGTATGCTTCAAAATATCAATTAATTTCCCATGCTTTATATAGCCCTTTTATGCCGTTATTGGCAGGACAAATCACATAGTTTGTGGTTTACATGACCTATTCCAGATTTATTCATTTCTCGTGAAATGATACGTATATATTCATATATTATTTCAGATATGTGATGAAGAATTCGCTCCAATTCTGCAATCTGGGTTTGAACTTTTGACTAATTTCCTGACTACACTGGCTGTAAGACAACACTACGTGGCCCCAGTGGGTTCAGTCGAGGGGATGTATACCTGTCAAGCGGGCGCTGCAGATGGCCAATTATCGACTCGTGGAATTTGGTGGTTTTAGCACTTGGTGGTTTTAGCACTTGGTGATTTTGGCACGACACGTATTGAATACTGCGTTAATCCGCAAAGACCATCCACATAATTAGACCAATTCGCAATTCAGAGGACGTGGTTCGGATTCCACGTTAAACTGTAGGTCCCTTAGTTGCTATTGGCTGTTGGGCTATTAATTAACAGTCCTGTCTAAGGAACATATCAGCCTTAGTCAGTAACAAGACTACAAGATCGCGCCACTTACATCTTACACTCAATTCTCATTCATACTTGGCTTAAATTCCTACCTTGTAGTATGGTCGCCATTTCAATAATCTAATCTAATCTAAATATACTAGTACACTAGTACGCTAAGTGACGCTCGTGGAACGTCCTTTATCTATATGGAAATCTAAATCTGTGGAAGTTGAAGTAAGGTTATTTATTTATATTATAAAAATAATTATTAGTTACATGGCAATCAATGTTAATGGATCATTATCAGTGGTTACAAAGTATAAATTTGTAATATCCTTTAAATCAACAATCAATGGAAACAAATTTTAAAACACTAAAACATCCCATATGATCGTTTTCTATCTCGGGTTTCCTACTTTAAAATGAAAAAAATTGAGATTGTGAAAATAATATATCCAACTCGATATTATAATGTCAAATTACAACTCAACTCAATAATGTCATATTGGCCAGACCGTCAGTCAAGACCCAGACCCAGGGAATCAAGAACAAGAATATCATCGTACGAAGATCTCTTCAAAATAAAAGCTGAATTTCCGACCTCGGCGGTTTTACCACCGAGGTCGTGAACTAAATACCGCCACCGAGGTACACTTATAGGTTAGTAAACCTATAAGTGTACCTCTAAAAAAAGTGCACCTATAAATTTGGATATCATGCGCAAAATATTCAGGATCACTATTAACTAATAAGTTTACAGTAATCCTGAATATTTTGCGCATGGTATTCAAATTTATCAATTCAGACGTTATTTAGTTTATAAATAACTTTGATCCTGTAAGTACATATACTGTGCATAGCATTAGACATGTGTCTAATGCTGACAAAACACTCACTCAGTATGTCCTCGTATATGTATACGAGTACATACTGAGTGAGTGTTTTGTCCTGGCACACCTTGATATAATTTGAACGGCCCGAAACATCGATTTGTGACCTTGGCCTTAACTTATATATTACTTTTTTTACCTTTTTAGATCGTTAAAAATTTCCCCCCTCAATAAATATTTTCAAATGGAAACCTGAGGATTAAGGTCAGGAGACCTTTCTGGCCATTCCACAGCGCCCCTTCGGGCTATCCACCTTCTTGGGAAGACATTATTTAAATACTGTCGTACTTAAAGGCCATAGTGTTGTGGTGTAACCAAATGTCTAGCTGCAACCAAATGTTCTAAGCTTCTTGTCTGAACATATTTTGGGGTGCAGGCACAATCTGGTTTTGAAGAAACGCTAAATACTTCACAAAATTTAAATTTACATCAATAGACCGAATGAATAGACCGATCAAGTGGCTATCAACTATTCCTGCCAATCTAATTGCACAAGTATCAATAACGACACTTGTCCTATTGACGCTACCGTTGGTCATGAAAGTAGCTTCGACACTAAAGAGTATTCTGTTCAGAAACTCAGGTTCAGAGTCTAGTTTGATCATCATTCCATCACATAAATTCAATCCTGCTATCATAGTCGTCTTAACTAAATTCTTGCACAACTGTTCCTTTAAATGGTTTGAATTTATTATCTGTAAAATTCTTCTTGCCGAAGATTGGCTGATGTCATGCTCCAATGCAGCTCTTGTCGTAGATAAATGTGGATTTTCAACTGTACTGAACTGAACAACTAGAACTGTATAACATCTAATGATTTTTCTTCATCAATTAAAAGAAGCACGTCCTGGTTCGAGTATTTCTTTTACAGATAGCGTATCATTAAACCGTTAAACAGTTTTTGCAACTGTAAACTTCCTTAATGGGTTTTTGGTTCGGTTCGGAAAGTATGCATTAAATAGGTCCACTACTTCACAGTATTATCTCTTACGGTTCCCATACCCTCTCATCATTATCACAGTAATTCTTTCAAATTCCGGACCTTCCATTGGAAAATAACTAGGGTAACACTATTCACCATAAAAGTAAACTTAATGTGTTAATGGCTATCTGAGCTATGAACTGGTAAATTACAGATGAGAGAGGAGGACACGGGAGAAAGTCCAAAGTAAATTGTTGAAACTGATCATAAGAACCCGGGAAATCCCAAAGCACGTTGACTCAAGTAACTAACAGCAGGAGAAGGAAATAAAAAATGTGTTTATCATAGTAATCTTTGTTCTATCAAATGAGCTTCATATTTTCATCAATATTTAAATGAAATCAAGTCTATCAAATTTCCTCAATAATAAAATAAAATATGACATGTTTTATAAAAATCTGTTCATAAACATGAAATTATTGCCTATTCTCATAAATTACTGAAAGAGTGTGTAGGTTAGCAGCTGTGAGGAACACTAAAGTAGTCATTTATCCATATAATTTTTTATTTTAACCAATTATAAATTCATAACATCTGTCATTAAATGGTTTGCCTATTTATATGATTAATATAAAAGAGAATGCATTTGCTGTCATGACACTCTATGATTTTTAAGCATAAAAGAGGATTCAAACATGCTAAATATCACGTTTCATAAAAAAAATGATTAATTGGGAAATATTAATTTTTCTATCATCAAAGATTAACATTTGCACAACTGTACTGTGTTTAATTTTTTAATATTCGGTTGGAATAGAGAAAAACTTTAAGGAAACTTAAGTATTTTTTACGGTTCATTATCATATATTAGAATTTTAAAAATTACGGACCTAACACTGGGGTACAAAACAAACTATTCACCATAATAGTCTGGTAAACTTAATGGTAGGAATAAGCTATACAAGGGATCAAAGAGGAGGAACAGACACATATAAAAAAATATAAAAAAATAAGCACGTTGACTCAAGTAACTAACAGCAGGAGAAGGAAATAAAAAATGTGTTTATCATAGTAATCTTTGTTCTATCAAATGAGCCTTGTCATTATTTTCACAATATTTAAAAAGATGATATTTTTTAAAGATTACTTCTATTGAAATGGATGTAATTTTTGTTAGGGGCAACGTAGAGACCTCTAATTTGCACCATTTCATTTCTTTGTTTATTTCCTTGAAAAAGAGTGGTCACAAGCGGGTTTGCCCATCCCACATAACCTATGTAGCAAAATCCCCCCCAAAAATGATTGTATTTACATCCATGTGAGGAATAGGTTATATCGTGGATATGTCTAAAGGGGATGTTTTCAATTCTTCGAAACAGTGGTCCTTATAACCAAAGGACGTCACTTATATGTGACGACACCATTTCAAATTTTGGTCTGACGAATTGCAAACTGCCCCCCCACAGAGCAAGACATATCCATGTCAAAATTTGCATCCATGAACAAATTCTAGCATTCAACTAATAGTTTTTCAAATTATTTACTTGTCATTACAAAAATTTTGGTTAACATTTTTCTCCGCAACTGTATCATTTATTCTGATTAACATATGAGCTATTTGTAATCTTAATTACTTTTTATTCAAATCGGCATATGGAGCTCACTAAACCAATATTACCCCCCAGTGGAACCGGAACCGGAACCGAAACCCCAAATCGGACTTAGGAACCAATAGTAACGTTGGAACCGGAACCGAAACGCCAAATCGGCCTTAGGAACCAATAGTAACGTTGGAACCGGAACCGAAACGCCAAATCGGCCTTAGGAACCAATAGTAACGTTGGAACCGGAACCGGAACCGAAACGCCAAATCGGACTTAGGAACCAATAGTAACGTTGGAACCGGAACCGAAACGCCAAATCGGACTTAGGAACCAATAGTAACGTTGGAACCGGAACCGAAACGCCAAATCGGACTTAGGAACCAATAGTAACGTTGGAACCGGAACCGAAACGCCAAATCGGACTTAGGAACCAATAGTAACGTTGGAACCGGAACCGAAACGCCAAATCGGACTTCACGTGTCAAGTTGCTTCTCGATCTCGACTATAATTTCAATAATAAGTTCAATCAATCAATTCAATAATAATTTAATAATTTTAATGTCGATAATTTATCATTTCTCAAACGCCATACTATGACTGAAATATTCTGAAGACACAAATAATCTGAAAACTTTGCGAAAAAGCTTTCGCCACTCTTACAATCAATCGTGGCATATGAAGAACGTGCATATATAAGCAATGAATGCTCTGATATGTTTACTGGGATCAACATACCAAAACTTAATAACATACAACAAAAGCCGTGGATAGCAGGCGAAATTCCTACATGGAATTAGAATGCCACAAGATTTCTTTATTAAATATTTGTGGTTGGGCAATTGCAATCACGAGTCATTAGTAAAGATAAGATACTATCTTTTGGGTTATGTTTGATTGTTCATAACTCAGCTCGGTGTTATGACAGTTTACTGCCACCTCGATTGACTTTAATATGTTATTTAAGAATCTACGTTTATTTTCGTTGGTGAAATTGGATTCCCTTAACGGTGGATTCAAATCATCAGTCAGTTGTAATCTAAGATTAATAAATCTTAGGTTAGCGTGATTTTTGTGAAATTCGACCAGTATGAAATAATATCCTGGGAATAAAGTTTTAAAAACACATAACCGATCATAAAATACTTTTTCATGGGTAAATATTTACATTACACAATTGCTTTCTACTCACTTATTAGGACTTCTAATATAAATATGAGATTAATAATGCCAGAGTACCCTTTTAGCGAATTTCCCATAGGGAAGAAGCTATATTATCGTAGGTCTCATGGTAAAACTTAAGACTTAAATTAATGTTTCACTAATTATTTAATATTTTTGGATGGAACATAATATTTAGCTTCATGTGGTTGAGATACATACATTTATGCTTAAAATCACAGTTTGTGTTTATCATGGCAGCTAACCTGCGTACTCTTTTCCCATGTTCATCATATATAGTTTAGGTAAACTCCTTTATTTGTGGACAGATGTTGATGAAACTTCATATAAATGGTCAAAATATAAATTGTTTACGCTAGAAACACCTACTTTCAGCATTCCTCGCAGCAGCAAACCTGCATACTCTTTCCCATGTTAATCTTGTGGAGAATAGGCAAATAACTCTTATATTTATCGACAGATAATGATAAAACTTGTCATATATAAATAATGTTATTGATTTGGGAATTCGCTGAGTACGCAGGTCTGCTGCGACGGGGGTATTTAACTTTTTTACGACGAATGATGAATTTATTGTCTGGTTTTACTATTGCACAGTTGCACACCGAGCCCGGATAGCTCAGTCGGTAGAGCATTAGGCTTTTAACCTAAGGGTCCAGGGTTCAAGTCCCTGTTCGGGCGTAAACTTTTAGAAAACCTTTTAGGAAAGACCAGGCAAATATTCAATGGAGGATTTCAATTTGGCTCTTCTAGGTAAACTTATTAATTCTTACGGTTTTTATTTTAATTTTATTAGCTGAATATTACCAGAAAACATATTTGTTATATAGACTAAGCTTATAAAATAATGTACTTTTTTATTATTTAGACAATTTATGTCACGTTATTTTATCCGTCATATGACAGAAAAATATGAAAAATACTTTGTCTATTAACTATGTAATATAGGTTTACCAAGACTTATTTGAAATATACCTTGGGATCGCGCTCTGCAATCAAAATATAGCTGAACACGGTTAACAGATTTAGGAGAATAGCTCCTTTTAGACTAAGAGTTTTGTATATTTAATGATGAGAAGTGGCAAGATTGATTGTTTATAAATGAACAGACCAATGACAGACATCTGGCCCCTATAATTAAGTTGAGCATTCAAGGAGTGCAAGGAGCGTTCAGTGCACCGGGAAAAATGTCTGATAGGACGCTTCTCGTCATTGCTTAGTCCATCCGTTGTGATCTGAACCAAAATGTAGGCCTACTGTGTTGTGTTGTACCTAACTACAGAACCAGCCCGTAATGTTGGGTCCAAGAGACTGTCAATAGTCTCTGGCGACAATCGTGCTCGAACCAGTTTTTACCAGAGTGCGTCAATTCAAGAATACTTCTTAATTTAAAATTGGACCTGAAACAACTTTGTTCAAGAGCTATAACTATACAGCATGGACCTGAATGAAACTATCGTGGTGCATGGCAGGAGGTTTCGGGTTTTTTTCAAGAGGGTTGCAGAATTTGTTACTAAAAAAGGGAAAAATAAATAATCAAAGATATAACAAGAAACAAAAATGGTTTCTTATTTTCAAACTAAAAATTTAAATTTGTAAACTGGCTCATCGTATTTATATGTTATGGGTTAAAAAAATAACAAATACAGTAAAACTCCAATTATCCGAACTCCGACTATCCGAATCGCCGATTATCCGAATCACTTTCAGAAAAAAAATTTGTCCGGAAAAAGTCTAAGTGCGCTATTATTCTTCCCCCCGCGAAGCCAGTGTTTGCGTGTAAAATGTAAGAACATTTTATTTATAGTACCTGGTGACCGAGCTTTGCTCGGATAGAATAAGACATGTTTTTACAAGTTAATTAGCAAAATTAAAACAAATTTACTGCCCAATGAAAACATTTATGTGGTTGAAATAAAACCGATTTAATACACCATAATTAATATAGCACTGAAGAAAAAGTATCGCCCCTGGTGGGAATGGAACTCGCGGCCTATAGTTCTTGAGGCCGACACGCTACAACTCGGCTACGACGTTAGTCAATTGAGCGATGCCGTTTAATGTCTTTTAGCCAAAGCCGATCATTTACTGTCTAATTATCCATACCGTTATTATTAGCCTGTGATCAACTGATTTTGTTATAAACGGAATGAGGATTGAAAAGCAAAAGAGAAATTTAATTTACATAAATTAATTGGTTTGTTACAGTGGCTTCAAGCAATACAACGAATACGTTTTCTATCATAACACGGAAGATTTTGGAAATACTTTTTTCTGCTTTTATTTCGCACAGCTATCCTTAAGTTCCTTAAACCCTTAAGTTTTTACAAATTGTTTAGTAACCTGATAATTTTGCATTTATTTAATTCATAAAATAAATATTAATGCATAACCTCTATATTGTTCCCCGCAGTCTTCAATCAAGAACTGTCAAACGGTTATAAACAGCTGTTTTGGTTTGTATTGTTTACATTTTATTCTCCATAAGCGTAATGTTAAATTTTTAGATTTTAAACTTAATATTACAAGAAAACACGAATTTTCCTGGACATTAGACCTATCTAGAACTTATTTTCTACTCGGAAATTAGTTATTTCCAAAATTTAAAGAAATTCCTCGGCGCCGTTTTCGAGATCCGTGTGCAAATATATATATATATATAAACCTTGCTCGTATTATAGTATTGGATTTTAAACATGTGAAAATATCATGATTCTTACATTTAATTCAATAAAAAAATAGTGCAATATCAAAACGTAGCTTTTTTTCTCTCGAATAGCACTTAAAAAAACTGCGAATATCCGAATATTTGATTATCCGAATGGGTCCCGGTCCCCATTAATTCGGATGATTGGAGTTCTACTGTACAAATAAAAAATTTTTGTAACTTACGGACATCTGTGGTATATTATTATTACATTACTATTTTTTAAGTTTTTCCAGGTAAATTTTTAAAATAAACAGTATTTATATTAAGTAGGATATTGATAGTGATTGATATTAAGTATGATATTAGTATTGATACACCCTAAAGATAAAAGATCATTGTTTATTTTGATTCAGCAAGACAATCAACATTGACAATTCGCATCGAAATGCTAAAAGCGGCTGAAACAACTTGTCAAAAACTTAACTTTTTTAAAGAATTATAGTGACAAAGCTATGAATTTTAACTTATATAATGAAAATAGCTAGTAGCGATGCATAGAAACATGATCTAAATGCACCCGTCTGCGTACTCAGCGAAATTTCCAAAGCGAAATCAATAATATGGCAATAATAACACAAATATGGGAAGAGATTGACCAATAAAAATAAGTTCCTGTTGATAAATTAAGAGTATTTGCCTGTTCCCCGTAACATTAACTAGGGAAAGAGTATGCAGGTGTGCTGCTGTGAGGAGCACATAAACTATGATTTTTTAGCATAACCGTATGGATCCCAACCACATGAACCTATTTTTTATTTTGACCATTTATACCAAGTTTCATCAACATCTGTCCATAAATAAAGGAGTTTACCTATTCCCTATATGATTAACATGGGAAAAGAGTGCAGGTTAGCTGCCATGATAAATTACATAAACTATGATTTTTAAGCATAAATGGATGGATCTCAACCACATGAAGCTAAATATCAAGTTTCATTAAAAACTATTGGTTATTAAGGGAAATAATTATTATTCCTTATTCTCCATAAGATTAGCATAGGAGACATATATATATATATATATATATTTATTTATTTATTTATATATATATATATATATATTAACGACTATTGTTTTTGGTCTCTGGGCACCTAAAAGCGAGAAAATAACATGGTCCCGGGAAATTTAATAAAAGAAGAAATTTACATATAATCCATTGGATTATAACAGAAAAGTTCGGGATTAATAATAAAGAATTCAATAACTTAAATATAGCAATAACATGAACAATTCATTGTGCATGTTAGGTTATGTTGTTTATTGCGTCACAAAAATCCCTCACTGAACAGGTTCGTGGTCCCGCCAGAATCTGGTGGTTCCCTAGGTAGCTAAGGTCGTTTTTTAAAATCCAAGTAAGAATGAGAAATGAGATTAAGATGATTGTGGCATCCTGTAATCTTGTTGTCTAGTTACTGTTTTGCACTTTAAAAATTGGGTTTTTGCGTTTTTCATATGTAATTTTTATCTTTCACCTTTAAAATCAACTTAAAACTACACAGTTTAGTTGTTTACAGTTTTGCTCATCTCAACGGCTACCGAGGTATAACAAAATCTACGGATTGGATTATAAACAAAGTACGTTGTATTTTGGGGCTCCAATGTTTATCCTATGGAGGATAAGGAAAATAAATACAGTATTTTACTTATCAATGTATATTTTTTGGATGAAACTTGATGTTAGCTTCATATGGTTGAGATTCATCCATTTATGCTTAAAATCATAATTTATTTGTAAATCTTGCAGTCAATCTGTTGGACAACAGTCAATCTACATTTCGTCTTCAGAGATACCATGTTCTTGAGCTCAGTTATCGATTTGAGTAAGATTTAAGTTGACATTTATTTTTTCCCTATGTTAGTGCAAACTCTGGTTTGTTTCTGACTCATGTGATTTAATTTTATAATATTTACTTATTGTTCTTCCTAATGAACAGATTGTAAAATAAAATTATATTAAAAAATCATTACAGCTAACCTGCATACTCTTTGCCTTTTCTTATAGAGAAGAGGCAAACACTTTTATATATGGACAGATGTTGATGAAACTTTGTATAAGTTGTCAAAATAAAAATTGTTTACGTTATAAACCTTATGGAGAATAGGCAAATAATGCTCATATTTATGGACAAATATTAATAATAAAACTTTACATAAAATATTATTATTATAGTATTGACTAGCAGTAAGCCCGTCCTTTGTACGGGTTGTAGAATTCAGTTTAATGAAGAAAGATAATCATACCAAAATGTAAACCTGAAATCCTAAACAAATCAATACAAAGAAAATAAATCGATACCCAGCTTTATTAATTAGTATTACTTTACAATTAAATAGATTAGAACATTTATACAATTATCATAATTAGTTATACGTTAAATAACTTTTTAATATAGTATGATTTCGGAATGGGTTTAAAATCAATGACAATATAAACTAACTAATATTGATTTGACAGCTGTTTGTTTTTATTTCTATTAAATCTTCAAACTAAAAAGACAGCTGGTTATTATCAATAGGTTATTCATTGAAAACTGAATCAAAATGCGAGTAATATCACTTTTCTAATTTTATTTATATAGATTTGAAAATTCGCTAAGTATGCAGGTCTGCTGCGACGGAGGTATTTTCAAGATATCGTGTTCACCGACACACACACTCACACTAACCTTTGACCCCTTATTTTTTTATGAAAAAATAACATGGTCCCGGGCTTAAGTCTTGCCATGAGACCTACTAATGAAATGAAAGGTTCTCAACAATGGCTCTAACAATTTTGATGAAAATTTGTATGTTTTATAATCTTCTATGCCAAAATTATACCCGAATTTCTTAAAAAATCGGGGCTTAAAAGTTTTGGGACTTAAATAATAAAAAAAGTTTTTTTTCTAATTTATGGCTTAACCATAATTCTATAAAACAATTCGACTATCACTATTAAAACTAGCTTATAAAAACTAATAAAAATTGTATTTTGAATCATTTTGATTAATCATTTTTAAAATAATTATTCTGTAAAGGATATTTAAGTAAACGACAAAGATGTTTAGTTTTATTAATACTGTAATACTAGACGATCCGACAGACGTCCTGTCTGTAATGAATATTAAGGGAACGGCGGCTAGTACGGGCCACTCAAGGAATTCATTTAATAAAATTTATACTTGAGATTCAAATAAGGTTAAAATTCTCTTATATACAATATAGCTTTTATATTAAAATCTTTAAATATAAATCCCACGAAATTATCTTGCTTGTATGTATTATACCATACAAGAAGAAGTAATAAACATAGTTAATCATTACTGGAGACAGTACAGGAAACTCCCAAAAGTTAATCGAAGCAACGATGTCTAAGTGCGAAATTAAACGGCAAATTAAAAGCAACACAGCGCGACGACCACAACCAAATACCGTCTCACTATAATGGAGGGCCTTGCGGTTCTGCTACGGCTATAGAGGTTCTGTTAACCACATGGCCCATACCCCGCCGTTCTCCTAAATGTGAAATGGAATAAAACTTGAAAGTACATAAAAAATTCTTGTTCACAATAGCACAGTTAAATTATAAGATTCCAGATTACATTTTAGCACTTTTTTACCTTAATTATTAAATTATTAAGTTTAAAATAAAACGAATTTTTGTGATTGTGGTTAATAACGACTTTACACAATAAACATATATAAAAACTAAAACTTTAAAGTTATATAAAGATTCTGGTTCACATTATAGCACAGTTAAATGAAAAGATTCCAGCTCAAATTATAGTATAGGTCTACTTTTACCTTGCTTAATAAAAAAGCTTTCAACTAAGTACGATTTTTTAAATTCTTGACAAAATAAAAACCAAAATATAAACAAATAAACACATGTTTTAACTTTTTTTTTAACTTTATTTATTTTACAATCTGTTAAAAGGATAACAATAAGTAAAAATTATCTCATTTAAATTTTAGTATTGATTACATATGATAAAACCAAATGGCGTTGAAAATTTTCAAATATGCTGCCATCTAGTGGATAAATTGTTAATGGTTTGGGATAAGACTACACGAGAACTTGTCCCTCAAATTCTTATATATATTTTTGTGGCAGGGGTAAATCTTTATGAGTACCCCCACTCTTGCGAGGGTTATGTGACTCCACCGTTAAACGGTGTATACCCAAACTAAATCCCCCTTCCCCAATCCGTCCGGACGTGTATGAGCATCTTACATACGGTCAAATGAACTTCATTTGACCGTAACTGGCAACTGGCAGCATATATCAATGATCTAACCTATTTCACACAGAGAAGTAAACATAAACATTTTTCAGTTGAACATTTTCACGACTAGACAAAACGTTTAGTGTCACGTGTGCTCACGGATAATAAATCATCATTTATCTTAGAAAGTTTACGATAGTTGTTATTGTTGCATCATTTAAGACTCTTATTTTGTACAATGTGTAACTTAATCAAGTTGATCCAGCTCGCAATAGAGTTAGGGGATAATGTCGAAAAAACAATGCATGCCTGATGGAAAAATTCATTGAACTTTGAGCGTATGGGTACTGGAATAACCCGAATAAAATTCATTGAACTTTGAGCGTATGGGTACTGGAATAACCCGAATAAAATTCATTGAACTTTGAGCGTATGGGTACTGGAATAACCCGAATAAAATTCATTGAACTTTGAGCGTATGGGTACTGGAATAACCCGAATAAAATTCCAACAGTTTATAAGAACAGTAATTTCTATGCTGGTACCTTGCTTATCATGAACTGCATTACCTTCTGACGTACGTGTTGATCGGTCTGTACTCTTATCACGTAGATCCTGCCATCAAATCACCAATGGGTGCTCGTCCTTTGTTGGCAGTTGGCAACATGATCACCTCAGGGTTGGCAGCAATGCTTCTGTTGGCGGGGTCGGTTGCCCTTACCAGCCCCAGATACACCACCAGGTTCGATAGCATCAACGTGGAAGCCGTTCTCAAGAACGAGAGGATCCTGCGACGCTACGTGGACTGTGCGCTGGACCGAGGCCCCTGCACCGCCGAGGGTCGCGAGCTCAAGAGTATGTCTAGTTAGTACGGTAGTACTCCCGTATGTAGGCCTAGAGTAATTTATTAACCGATCTTTAGAGGCTATCCTCGGCTATACTTGTTAAATGAAATGGATCAGTTCAGGATAAACTCCGTTCACCCGATTTCAGTTATATATATATTTGTTTTAATTAGCTTATTACCATAATTTTATTTTTCTACAAATTTTAAAATTTAAAAATTGCCAACACACTTGCCAAAAATTATTAATAATTGTTTATATTTTTAATATGTCATTTCAGTGGGTTAAAATGCACTATAAAATAAAATTTGAGTTGGCCTGTGGACTTCCTGTACGATTAAAAATGCCTTCCGATGCAACCAACGTACGAGAGACAGCCGCACCATAGCCCACAAACACAACTGCAGAATACTCAATGTTTTGTTTCAGAATATATGAATACAGAAATGCATAAATACTCGTACAATAATGCATGAGTAAATATTTAGCAAAATATAACAGAATAATCACAACGACGCGCGTGGCGATTGGAATGTACTAATAACGCTAGTTATACAGTATGAGGTTCTAAACGATAAATATTATTACAAAAGTTGAAATAGACCTAATGAGGATATTTTCAACAAGATGTAGATGAACTCAATGGGTATTCATTCCTATTATATACACATATAAGGCCTCTCTGACATTAACAACCGTGCCATTAGATAATAAATTAAATATTTTAAGGTAATTTTTCATACGATTTAGTGGATGGTGTAATTAAACCTGCTCAATGAATGTTAGTTTATCTCGTAAACATCTTTAGATTTTGCAAGCAAATTCCTTAGCACTGATTATTTTATACAGTAACTCTGGCGTTAACTTGCATGGAGTCTTCAACTCTTGATAACTACCAGACGAACGAACATGGGAGTAGCGAACGAGGTAATAGAGGAAGTGTTTGGGATAGGCTTGGTAACAAAAATAAGAAGGAGTCTTCGCGATCCAACAGGTCTGTCAGGGAATGGATAGGGGATGAAATCGCTAATAAAGACAGCAAAGAAAACAGGTCAGTGAAGGAACGACTAAGAAGTGAAAAAAATATTTTGGAAAATTACAACAAGAGTAAAGATCACGAGGGAAGGCAAGATAGACTGTTGAATAAGAACCACAAAAATTTACCGAAGGAGATGGTGGAAGCAGACAACACAACCTCAAGGGGCAATAAAGCTTATAAGCATGATCTGAATAGATCGGATATTAGGTCCCGCATGAAAATTGATAGGAATCACTCATTTACTGAGAGGACTGACCGTCTAAAAAAACAAGAACTCGAACCTCAGAAAGCATCAACAGTTTCGGTTGTGATGGAAGAAGAAAAAACTGAAGAGGAAGTAGCTATGATGAAACTACTGGGGTTTTGTTCGTGGGGATGAATGTAAATTCAAATTAGAATAGGACTTACAATTTATTAAAGTTCAATTTATAAACTACGGAGTTCCAGTGTTAATTACTAGGTATTTTGTCAAGAGACTGTGGTATATTACCTATTTTCCCCCTTCTTAGTAAATACTTTTAAATTTATAACTTCAAGTATTTATTCTTACCCTAATTTTGGATATACCGCTTCATCGCAGAATAACATTTAAGTACTTGCGTTTTTACTGGTTTAAAATATGTATACCTATCTAGTTGTGCGCATGTACAAGTTGAACCAAAGTAACTCAAACTTGGAGTTGGAAAGCAAGTAGCTTCTAATCACGTATAATAGTATCCTAAAATCGTAAACAAAGAAATGGAAATATAATAATACGATAGGCCTACAGTGTGTAATAAATTTTCTGTTCCATCTTTTGGGGGGCAGGTGGCAACTCTTAATGAACATGCCCTTCCCCATCCGTCCAGATGTGTATAAAAAACTTACATTCGGGCAAATGGACTTTATTTGGGTGAATTACATTAGCTTTTCAGCTGTAGCTCTTGGATGGCTATAACAATCAAATCAGAACAGGGCCGGAGCAAGTGAAATATCAGTTGATGTGCCAGGCTTTGGCTGGGCGGGACATTCTTTTCCCCTACGGCGGATCATCCTGGAGATTCCATCGTTCGAATCTGAAATTGTTAAAAACTGTTAATTGTTCCAGCATTGGCATGTTGTATGAAGTTTTACCACCCAACGTTTTACTACGTATTGGTCATATGAAACGACAGGGTGGCAGGTTAATGTTCACGAGTGGGAGTACAGTATAGGCAGCAGAAGGACGAGGCCGTTTTCAATACTATATTAATAGAAAAAATAGTTGCAAGTAGTTACAAACTACCGTTTAGACTTTAGAATCGACACGTTTTTCCCATGTTATTCTTATGGGGATCAATTTTTGCGCATCTCGTTTTAATCCGTAAAAATCCCACCTTTATTCATATCCAATCTACTGTATGATGCTATACAAAATCTTTTTCATTAAAAATAAACAAATATTTCACAAAGCACGCACCTTACAGGTCCGAAATCCTGGACTCCCGCGCAGCGGTTCATAACACTGACACACACTACAAGATTGAACAATTTTATAAAAATCTCACCTTTATTCATATCCAATCTACTGTCTGATACTATACAACATCATTTTCATGAAAAATAAGCAAATATTTCACAAAGCACACACCTTACAGGGTCCGAAAGTCGATGCGGTACATAACACTGACACACACTACAAGAGCAAACAATTTGTAAAACTTCCGCCTTTATTCATATCCAATCTACTGTATACAACATCATTTTCATTAAAAATAAACCAAAATTTCACAAAGCACATACGTTACAGAGTTTTAAAATCCCAAGTCCCGCGCACCACACCGCGCCGCGTACCGGCTCATGTCACTGCCACAAGACTCAAACCTGCATTTAGCATGACTATTAATTTTTGTTATAGTGTCCATCTATCTTACTATTATTTCCATGACCTACTTAGAAACCCTTACCACTTAAAACACAACAACTCTCCTTTCTGTTTAATCGCTTTCTCCACTAAATAATTCATAATTATAAAATTCACCTCTAGGTCTCATATTCTTTACTTTTGCACCTGGTCCTTTTAATCAATTTTGGAATCAGAAAATTCTACAATAATTGCAGTTTTGGTAGTAAAATGGTGTGATAGTGATTAATATTAACTCTTTCACGAGGGATTGAAAAATTCTTTAACGTTATCAGGTTGAACATTCTTGACACCAACTAGAAGGATTGTTTTTAATCTTATCTCTCTTAGAAAAAGTATATACATGCTCATGCATCACACATGTATCCACACTCACTTGTACTCAGCTACATACAACAAGAAAATGACAAATTATGCCACTGAGGAGGGTTGATGTTGTAGTCAAGTTCTTCATTCTTTGACGACAATACACGCCAAACATATTTTGTATTGCTTAATTTTTAAACAATGCCATCATATCCAATCTATTGCCTGATACTATACAACATCATTTTTATGAAAAATAAAAGTCCCACTGTTATAAAACGACCAGGTTTTTTTGCAAAATAATTTTGACTTACTATTTTTCAGAAAAAAAGTTTGCCAATCGATGCGCCTTGGTGAGATCGGCAATAATTAGGAGGCGTTGATGTCAAAAGATTCTTAGTTTCCGAGATATCTAAGATTTTCTATTCTTAAATGCACTGTACCACATAATGCGCTCTCCTGTTGTATTGTTATGTTCAAGTACATTGAGAAAGGTATAGCATTATAACATATGCCAGAAACAAACACAAGTTGATGTGTCATGAATTTGATCTAGGATCTATTGCATTCAAGTATTAAATGTGGTACCTGAAGTCAAATACATCACCTCCCTTGCGAGAGCCATATCCAAGTACACCCTACTTAAAAATCGAATATACAAAGGTAGGTAGATTCAATATCGAACCAAAAGTATAACAGTATCGTAAAGTACAAGAGTAAAATATGAGATATTTAAGTATGGATTTTTAATCGTTTATTTAAATGTGATGTTTGTGGTGGTCGCAGGACGACTACCCGATGCGCTCAAGTCGGACTGTGCCAAATGCAGCGAGGTGCAGCGTAAGCAGGCTCGCAGGGTGATAGACTTCCTGACGCAGCACAAACATGCCTACTGGGTACAGCTGGCGGCCAAGTACGACCCTGCGGGCGAGTACAGGCGCAGGCATCACATCAACGAATGAACCTTACTCAATAACCTCAAGATGAAAACTGTGACCCAAGGGTCATTTTAAATAAATATAATATAAAAGTATTCGTGTTTTAATTTGTAATGAGATAAGGTGCTACGGTTACCTGTGCATGATTATTGATTTAGTTTTTCTTAATTACTGAGTGAATTTTGAATATTGAAATAATTTAATTAATGATCATAATATTTTTATTTTCCCTAAGGATATTTATTTGTAGTATCTGACATAGCAATAATTACTCCTTATTTTATTATAATTATCAAATTTATAAATTTAATTAAAAACGTTTATTACAGTATCAAAATTTAATTATTATGGTAAATATTAGTTTTAATTGCTAATCAAAGTTCTTTATAAGATTTTTATCGAAATCTAAATTTAGAATTGTTGAATTTGTTGTAATACGACTGTTAAAAAGTTATAAATTATATTCTGGCCTGTTAGACGAATGGTGGAGATCCCATGGTCCCCGACCTCCAGTCCCACCGCCGTTACACCGCTGGGCGTCTCTCTCTCTCTCTCTCTCTCTCTCTCTCTCTCTCTCTCTCTCTCTCTCTCTCTCTCTCTCTCTCTCTCTCTCTCTCTCTCTCTCTCTCTCTCTCTCTCTCTCTCTCTCTCTCTCTCTCTCGTCAGCGCAATGATGTCTATGTCACGTTCAACCCCTCGAACTGTATTTTGGTTGGACCCGTGTCGAATATGTGTCAAACAATATTGTCCCATAACACTGTCCGTCTCCCGTGTACACTTGTAGCAGAATATCTAATAAATATAATCCACAAGACTGACTGTCTTCCGTGGGTACTGTGATCGGAATGAAGAATCTAATGATGAATTGTGCCGCTACATCGGCCGACCCGCGTTGATACTTTTTACCGAGTGATGTCATGATTAGATCAGATTAGATCATTATGGTGCTTCCCGGCGCGCTTAAGTCCTGATATTTTTTAGTCATTGCGCATGACCGTAAGCAACCAATCATAGTTGAATTTGGTTTTTGGAGGGAAATTTCTTAAATGTTATTGGTTTGCTCTGTCCGCGGAACGACTTCCCCTTTTGTGGAAGTGTCCATCCCCCTTTGCTACGTCATGGTTGTTCTCGTGAGAAACAATTTTTATATAAAGGAATTTTCGGTTTGGCCTTTCCAACGAGTTATTCCACGTTATTCCGAGTTGTTCCACGAATAGCATTCTAAAATTATATTAAGATTATTTAATACTTTCGATAAATATGAATTGACCCGTCACAAAGGGCATCGATATATTATTTCATCTAAAACGCTTCATTTATTACTGTAGACTTTAACATTTACCCCTATACGTAGGGACTGATGTATGTTGGTCTGTCTTTGTACTCACCCTGCCCAGTGTGCACTTTGACAACATACAGATTTTCCTCCGTCAGGCCGGTAGTGGAAGCACGGTGGTGGTGGGGGGTGGTGGCGTGACGGTGGCAGTGGCGTAGTGGCGAGCTCGCACGCATCCTGCGACCTTGTGACGCACGGCTGTCTGCTATGACGCACTCCAGCTTTTTCTGCTCAACTGGTCTTCCTGGCAATGACCGGGTTCCTGGATGATCTCCTTTTCTCAGAACAACAGACACGCTTGCTCCTTCTAACGACATGCAGGACCAGATTCTCAAATGTACTACCGAAAGAAATTGTTAAGTTAAATAGTTAATTAAATATAAATAATTTGAGAATTATTCCATTAAAGTGGAAATTAGAGAAACCCAGCAGCGCCAGTAGTCCTACAATTAAAAAATCGTAATGTAGTGTAGGTTTCCATCTAAAGTAGCCTATGACTAATTATTTGAACTTAATGTACTTTTAATTGGGCATTGTCTGCCACTGAATATTTAAAGTGTTTTTTTTTTGTTAACAGCTATAAATTCTATAGGAATCAAATCAATAGAAGGTGAACTATAAATACCCCAGTCGCAGCAGACCTGCGCCTCAGAGAATTTGCACCTTAATAATATGGCAATAATAATACAAGTATACAACAAGATTGATCAATACCCTTAGATAAATAAGAGACACTGAACGGAGGCATTTTTACTATAAACTATTTGTAATTTGACCATATACCAAGTTTTACCGAATTTCCCATAAGGAAGAAGCTATTACCGTGGGTCTCATGGCAAGACTCAAGCCCGGGACCATGTTACTTTTTTGTTTGTTTTGAGGTGTCTAGAGACAATAAAATAGTCGTTAAAAGTTATATATATATATATATATATATATATCCATGTGTGTGTGTGTGTCCATGAACAGGAACAATCTCTTATTTATTTCAGATATTGAAAAAACCTGTTAGGCCTATATATTACTATTGATTTGAAAATACGCTGAGTACACATGTCTGCTGCGACGGGGGTATTTTGCCTCCGCTACTATTACGCGCACAAACATGCTTTATACTTTACTTTATACTTTTAACTGAAATGGCAACCTACCCAGGTAGGTATTTTAAGCCAAGTATGGATGAGAAATAATGAGTGTAGTAATTGTGGCGCGATATTGTAGTCTCGTAACTGACTAAGGACTAACGTGGAGTTCACACCACTGCCTCTGAATTACGAACTGGTCTAATTATAAGGATGGTCTTTAAAAAAGAGGTAAGGAATGCCGCAAAATAAGTTTGTTCAGATAGTTAAACAGGCAGTTACAGGATTGTATGTAATTTTATAATTATTTTATGTTATTCTTGTTGCATTGTTATATTATTATTATTATTATATGTTGTTTTAAGTTGTTATGGATTATACTTAATTTTTTAGTTTTAAACTGATTCTGAAAAAAATCAATTTTACTTTTTAACTTTTTACAAGTGACGAGTTGGCAATGGTGTTCTCAGAATCTGACGCTGATTATTACGGACGGTGAGGAGTAACACGAGAATAATAACATAGTGTGGAAAGATGATAAACAGCGACTCGAAAACCGTGGGCTCGCCCGGTGACCTTGACAGTGCAAGATAAGGACCCTGAGGTTCATTGCGTGGTCTGCATATGACACAAAGCTGAACAGAACATACAATGGAGATAGAAACTATTTATAGATTCAGAATTAATGTTTTGTAGTCCCTATTATTTTCGGTAAACTAAATAATTGATCACGTGCAAAAGATTTTAGGAGTAAAATGTTTCTTTATGTATCGTTCCCTTAAATATCATTGGTTAATTCCTGATTTAAATTTAATTGCAGAATTTTGATGCATAAGCAGCTTTGGGCCAAACATATAATGGGTAGGGTGTGTAGCAACATTGTAAGGAGTGATTGAGATTTTTTTCTGAAATTTAGCGTTTAGTTTTGGGATGGCATACATCAGTTGTACTTTTTTGCACTCACATCCAAGATCACTGTTTTAAATAATGTAATAATTGATGTACGACTGAAATGGATTACCCATGGGCAAATTGACAATCGGTTTGTCGTCTGGGGTGGTCGGTGGTCGGTGTGTGTGTTGAAATAACCGTAGAACGACTGCGAAAATCATGTTACAAATCATGTTTAAAGATGAAAAGTATTCGTTAAGGCCCTCATTTAATTACTACTTAAAATTGCCCATAATATTCTTATAGCGATTTAACGTTGTGAAAGTTATTGTTCCCAATATATATATATATTGTTTTATCAACATTAGGTGCCAGTAACATTCAAAGAACTGTTATATATTAATCTTTAACTAATATATTTACATCCCTTTGGAAAATAGCTTAAGGAAACCCTAGGAAAATCATTGATATGTCTAAAAGGAATGTTTTCAATTCCTCTAAACAGCTGCCTTTATAACCTTAGTAGCTGACCCGGCGAACTTCATAACGCCTAACAGTAAATACATTTAACTTTAAGATTGGCCATGTCCTGAAGTCAATTAGCACTGCGGCTTCGTTGTGAAAGTACATTTGTGTATGTTTCCTGTGAGAGTTCTGAGTTTGGACCAGTGGGCCCAGCCTTATAATATTTTATTCGTGTCAATTTTAAAACTTTTACCATGTTACACAACTTAGAGGAAGTGTTTATAGTATTGTACCAAATGTAAAAAATAAAAATTCTAAAACACAATATTTTTATTGATAAGTTGTAATATTTCCTCAGGTCTCAGGCTTTAGACCCCAAACTCCTTCGCAATCCATAACTTATTTACTTTAATTATGTACACTAGATAATTTACATTTGGAGATTAAGAATCGTCGTTAAAACAACCTGTCACAGTTGTTTCCGGCGGAAAATTACGCGCATTTGTGTTCAATGTACTTTGTTAATTCCAGTAATCGAGTGGCGAGGTAGGTAGGTGGAGGTGCCGACCTCGTATATAAGGCAGCGGCCGGCCGGGCAGTCAGGATTGTCTCTACAAGATGAGTTCTGCGACGACGCTGACGTTCTGCGCCGCTGCGCTCTTGTGCTCCTGCGTTGTTTCGACGCACGCCCAGCAGAGAGGCTACACCAACAAGTACGACAACATGGACGTGGACAAGGTCCTCAACAGCAAGCGACTGGTCAGCAACTACGTGCAGTGTCTCGTGGACAAAAAGCCCTGCCCGCCTGAAGGACAGGAGCTGAAAAGTGAGTATAGAGAGGTTTATTAGATCAGTAGTTCCCAAATAACACGCCAATGGTTTCCCGGGGACCGCCAATTAAAAAAATGTAGCCATTTGTTGTCTTAACTGTCTGTCAATTCTTCAATTATCATACAATATAATGACAAATAATTTTATTCACCACATATTCGAACTCACAAAATATGTTTTACAGTATTACATTAATTAACATTTTTTTATCTTGCCATTTTTTTATCATAAATTAAAATGGTGAATAATTTAGGTTCCCCTAGGCAAACTGCCCATTAGAGGTAATATCATATTACGAATAAATGAAACTCTAAACATTAAAATAACTGTTGCTCATTAAATGGCCAGACACCGCTTCTCGTGCTCGAATACATTTCCTCTTTTGAGAATTATAGATTAAAAGTTTTGATTTTAGTGATTTTTATTCTTAAAAATAGTTTCAAATTATGGGTTAAAAGTAAATGAGGTTTAAATTCTTAATTAATGTTCAATATTTTCAATACCGAAAAGATAATTTATAATCCTTAGAGTTAAGACGAGTTGAATACTAAATAATTTTGAATGTATATAACACTGTCGTATGTTAGGTTGTACAACCTTGGCCCACTGTATATATAATACCCCAGCAGACCTGCGTACTCAGCCAATTTCCATACCAATAATAATAAATAACAGGTTTGAACAATATCCATAATAAATATAGACAGTTTGCCTATTCTCCATAGATTATTACATGGAAAAGAATATACAGGTTTGCTGCTGTAAGAAACACTAAAAGAAGGCATTTTCACTATAAACCATTTATACCAAGGTTCATCAACATCTGTCAATACATAAATAAGGGAGTTTGCCTGTTCTCCATATGATTTAGATGGGAAAAGAGTATGCAGCTTAGCTGCCATGATAAACCCATAAACTACGCTTTCTAAGCATAAATAGATAGACCTCAACCACATGAAGCTAAATAACAAGTTTCATAAAAAAATAAAGATTAGTAAGTGAAATATTATTTTTTTTATCCTCCATACAATTAACATTGGAGTCCTAAATTACAACACTCTCTGTTTATATTTTATTATATCTCCGTAACCGTTGAAGATAAAGCAAAACTTAAAGGAACTAAATTATGTAGTTTTTTGACCTGATTCTAATAATTAGAATTAAGTCATATGTAATTATTATATATGAAAAACGGAAAACGCCCGATTGAAGGGTTCAAAACCCCCCCAAACTAATTGTACTGCTTGACCGAAATGTCTGGATTAAGGTCTCATGGCAAGACAAACCCGGAACCACGTTATTTTTTCTTTATGAAGTTTATATATATCGTGTTCACACACACACACACACACACACACACATATATATATATATATATATATATATATATATATATATATTATATATATATATGTGTGTGTGTGTGTGTGTGTGTGTGTGTGTGTGTGTGTGTGTGTGAACACGATACCTCTCGTAATAATGGTCCGATCGAGACCAAATTTTATAGAGACGTGTATTCCTACATTTGCTCGGATAAGTTTGTAATTCAGACATATTGGTCAAGCAGAACGGGTAGTTTGGGATTTTTCACCATTAGAATAAGGCTAAAATCAACACAATTAAGTTCTTTAAAGTTTTTCTCTATCTCCAACGGTTACCGAGATATTAAAATACCCCCGTCGCAGCAGACCTGCGTACTCAGCGAATTTCCAAACCAATAATATAATAATAATAATATATGACAAGTTTAAAAAAAATATGTCCATAAACATTAGAATTATTAGTCTATTCTCCATAGGATTTACATGGGAAAGAGTGTGCAGGTTTGCTGCTGTGAGGAACACTGAAAGTAGGGGTTTCTACCATAAATAATTTTTATTTTTAACTTTTATACCAACTTTTATCAACATCTGTCCATAAATAAAGGAGTTTGTCTATTCCCTATATGATTAACATGGGAAAAGAGTATGCAGGGTTGCTGCCATGATAAACACATAAACTATGATTTTTAAACATAAACGGGTGAGTATCAACAACATGAAGCTAAATATCAAGTTTTATCCAAAAATATTGATTAATGTGGGAAATATTAATTTTTCCCTATCCTCCATAAGATTAACATTGGAGCCCCACAATACAACGTACTGTATTGGAGATAGAGAAAAACTTTAAAGATCTTAATGAAATATAAATATAAAATTTGAAATTTAAAAAAAATTACATGTGAAAACGCAAAAAAACCCCATTTTGGGGTACAAAACCCCCCCAAACTACCCATTCCCATTGACCGATAGGCCCCTATATCTGGTTTACGAACTCGTCCGAGCATTTGTAGGAATACACGTCTCTACCAAATTTGGTCTCGATCGGACTTTTTTTACGAGAGTTATCGTGTTCACAGACACACACACACACATATATATATATATAAATTTTAACGACTATTGTTTTTGGACTCTGGGCACCTAAAGAAGAAAAAATAACATGCTCCCGGGCTTAAGTTTCGCCATGAGACCTACGGTAATAGCTTCTTCCCTATGGGAAATTCGCTAAAATCTAAACACAGTACATTGTATTTTGGGGCTCCAATGTTAATATTATGGAGAATAAGGAAAAAGTAATATTTCACTTAGTAACCAGTATTTTATGGATGAAACTTTACATTTAGCTTCATGTGATTGAGATGCATCCATTTACGCTTTAAAATCATAGTTTATGTGTTTATCATGGCAGCTAACCTGCATACTCTTCTCCTACAATCATATAGAGAATAGGTTAACTCCTTTATTTGTGAACAGATGTCGATGAAACTTGATATAAATGGTCAAAGTAAAAATTGTTTGTGCTAGAAATAACTACTTTCAATGTTACTCACAGCAGCAAACCTGCATACTCTTCGCATGTTAATCTTGTGGAGAATAGGCAAATAACTAACTCTCATATTTATTGACAGATATTTATAAAACTTGTCATTTATTATTATATTATTGATTTGGAAATTCACTGAGTATGCAGGTCTGTTGTGACGGAGGTCTCGGGGTTTGTTCACTGACAGACATCTGTCCAAAAACATTTTTTTGGATTCAAGGAGCCTCTAAACGGATACATCCACTCTCAACGAAAACTGAAAAAGAAAACATCACTTTTAGCGAATTTCCCATCGGGAAGAAGCCGTAAGTCTCATGGTAAGACTTAAGCCCGGGACCATGTTATTTTTTCTTTTTTAGGTGCCTTGACACCAAAAACAATAGTCGTCAAAATTTATATATGTATATATAAATTTAATAATTTATAATTAATTAATAGTTAATTAATTGGTTTTTAATTAATAGTTAATTAATAGTTTATATATATATACTAGCTGACCCGGCGAACCTCGTAACGCCTGACAGTAAATACATGTTAACTTTAAGTTTGGCCATGCCCTGAAGTCGAATAGCATTACGGTTTCATTGTGAAAGGTTATATAATCTAGGTCGCGGCATAGTGAATAACAATATTGAAACGATATTATATATTAATAAAACAAAAAAACATATAAAACATAAAACAAATAAATCTTAGTGAATTAATTCACAATTTTCAAATCCAATCCAAACCAAAACTAAGTGCAATACGGCTTTTATAGGAAAGATATACAACAGCTGATTATTATGATAAACGTAATAATATAAACATTGTAATTATCATATAAACACGTGATTTTAATGAGACAGAAAATAAAAATATAAATACATAATCCCCCAAAACCGTAAACTATTAACGTGGTGAATAAAGCTGTTCATTTTTTACAGTACACATTTACTTCATAGTTTTTCATTAATGAATGATTCAGATGGCATTGGATAGTAAAGCTAATGGAAAGTACACCAATCAGCTGTAGCTAAGAAATCAAATGTTTTCATTGTAGACATTTTGTAAACAAACTTACTCTCCATAAGGTAACATTAGAAATTTAAAACGTCATAAAGTGGAAACTTATGGGGTTTTCGAAAATATTTTTTCACTAAAACCTTCCCGGACACATGTAGAGCAACTTCCTAAAATTTCATGGCGATCGGATGAGTAGTTTGGCAACGCATAAAGGACATACATACAGACATACATACATTCAATTTTATATATCCTATAGAGATATGTGTGTGTGTGTGTGCGCGTGTGTGTGTGTGTGTGTGTGTGTGTGTGTGTGTGTGTGTGTGTGTGTGTGTCTGTGACCACAATATCTCTTGTAACAATGGTCCAATCGAGACCAAGTTTGGTAGAGACGTGTATTTGCTACATTTGCTCGGATGAGTTGGTAATCCAGACATATCGGTCAATCGGAATGGGTAGTTGGGGGGGTATACTCAAAAATTGGTAGAATCACCGTAAAAAACTACAGAATTTAGTTCCTCAAAGTTTATCTCTATCTTCAACAGTTACCGAGATATTAAAAAATCTAAACATAGTACATTGTATTTTAGGGCACCAATGTTAATCTAATGGAGGATAAGGAAAATCAATATTTCACTTATCAATCTTAACTTATTCACTTAACTTTTGGATTAAACTTGGTATTTACCTTCATGTCGTTGAGATCTTATGCTTCAAAGGCGTAAAAATCATAGTTTATTTGTTTATCATTGCTGCTAATCTGCATACTCTTTTCCCATGTTAATCATATAGAGAATAGGCAAACTCCTTTATTTATGGACAGATGTTTATGAAACTTGGTATAAATGGTCAAAATAAAAATTGTTTATGCTAGAAATGCCTACTTTCAATGTTCCTCACTGCAGCAAACCTGCATACTCTTTCCAGTCTTAATCTTATATGAAGAAAAGGTAAATAACTCTTATATTTATCGTCAGATATTGATAAAACTTGTCATAGGATTATTATTATTATATTATTGATTTGGAAATTCGCCGAGTACGCAGGTCTGCTGCGATACCCTATAATACCCTAGTAGTATATAAATGCGGTTTACAAAACTGTTTCAGTTAAAAAAATTTCTGACACTGTATTTGGTCTGTAAAAAGTTATTGACTAGTTTATGAAATTTATTTTCTGTATTTCCTATGTTTATTGGCTACCTAGTTATTTTATTCACTAAAAAAATGAACTCATCAACTGATATTAAAAACTGAATAATTGATAGCTAGAATAATTAAATTTCATGTATTACTAATGCTGTATATAGTTTTAAATTCGTAAAATTAACACTACAGAATGACGTTTAATCTGTACAAAGACCTCTTTGTCTCAAGGTAAGTTTGCAACCAACCCAACTGGTAACCACCACTATGGTTTATTTAGTTGTTGTATAACTAACTGGTCACAAGGTTGTTTCCTGTCCAGACATGCTAAACTAAACACTTATCACTGTTATCATCTAACCCAAGGTCTCCCAGTTGGATCACACTTTATTCCAACATTTTTAATCTTCAGTGACCTTGGTTATTTTAAATGCAATACTATAATATGAGCAAGGTTTGTCTATATATATATTTATTTATTTATATATATAAACATATTTATATATAATTAGAGTTTTGTCTGTACATTGCTCAAAATTATTAATTTTTTAGTGAATTTCCCATAGGGAAGAAGCTATTACCGTAGGTCTCATGGCAAGAGTTAAGCCCGAGACCATGTTATTTTTTCTTCTTTAGGTGCCCAGAGACCAAAAACAATAGTCGTTAAAATATATATATATATATATATATATATATATATGTATATATATATGTGTCTGTGAACACGATAACTCTAGTAAAAATAGTCCGATCGAGACCAAATTTGGTAGAGACGTGTATTCCTACAAATGCTCGGACGAGTTCGTAAACCAGACATATCGGTCAATGGGAACAGGTAGTTTGGGGGGGTTTTGTACCCCAAAATGGGGTTTTTTGCGTTTTTCACATGTAGTTTCTAAAAGTTTCTAATTTTATATTTCACCATTGGAATCAGCTTAAAAAACTACACGATTAAGTTCCTTAAAGTTTTTCTCTATCTTCAACGGTTACCGAGATATAAAAAATCTAAACACAGTACGTTGTATTTTTGAGGCTCCAATGTTAATCTTATGGAGGATTAAAAAAAATTAATTTTTCACTTATTATCTAATATTTTTGGATGAAACTTGATATTTAGCTTCATGTGGTTGAGATCCATACATTTGTGCTAAAAAATTATAGTTTATGTGTTTATCATGGCAGCAAACCGGCATACTCTTTTCCCATGTTAATCATATGGATATTAGGCAAACTCCTATATTTATGGACAGATGTTGATGAAAGTTGGTATAAATGTTAAAAATAAAATTTTTGATGGTATAAATGGCTACTTTAAGTGTTCCTCACAGCAGCAAACCTACTCACTCTTTCCCATTTTAATCTTATGGAGAATAGGCAAAAATTCTCATGTTTATTGACAGATTTTGACCAAACTTGTCATATATTATTATTATTATATTATTGATTTGGAAATTCACTGAGTACGCAGGTCTGCTGTGACGGGGGTATTTAGCTATTTTAGAGTTAGAGAGGTAGTGCGTTGGAGAAGCCGAAACCGGTCTTATCTCAATTTTTGTCTGTCTGTGGCGCTCCAGGAGGCATTTTACGCCGTCTTTTCCGAAAAACGGGAGAACTGATTACAATGAAACTTATTTTATATTTTCTCTACATTCCAGAGAAGGTTTGTAAATGCTTGAAATCGCCCACCGCCTCTTGAAATGTAAATAACGAGCATTTAAAAACCCAATTTTACGCGATATTACTCGCTTTTGATTCAGTTTTCAATGAATAACCTACTGATAATAATCAGCTGTCTTTGTAGTTTAAAGATTTAATAGAAATAAAAACTATCAGCTGTCAAATCAATATTAGTTAGTTTATATTGGTTATTGATTTTAAACCCATTTCGAAATCATACTATATTTTAACGTATAGCTACTGTAATTATAATAATTGTATAAATGTTTCTTATCTATTTATTTGTAAAGTAATGCTAAATAATAAAGCTGGGTATTGATTTATTTTCATTGTATTGATTTGTTTTGGATTTCAGGTTTACATTTTGGTCTCTTTCTTCTTTCTTCTTCAGAATCCTACAACTAGCTACTATATATATATATATATATATATATATATATATATATATATATTTGCACACGGATCTCGAAAATGGCACTAAGGAATTTCTTTAAATTTTGGAAATAACTAATTTCCCAGTAGAAAATAAGTTCTAGATAGGTCTAATGTCCAGGAAAATGCTGGTTTTCTTGTAATATTCAGTTTAAAATCTAAAAATTTAACATTTACGCTTATGGAGAATCAAATGTAAACAATATAAATCAAAACATCTGTTTATAACCGTTTGACACAGTTCTTGATTGAAGATGGTGGGGAACAATATATGAATAGAGGGTTTTCATAAATATTTATTTTATGTATGTAATAAATGTAATAAAATTATCAGGTTACTAAACAATTTGTAAAAACTTAAGAGTACCTAACACAACTGTGCAAAATAAAAGCATAAAAAAAGTATTTCCAAAACCTTCAGTGTTTTGATAGAAAACGTATTAATTGTATTGCTTGAAGCCACTGTAACAAACCAGTGGCGTAGATACGGGGGGGATAAGGGGGATATATCCCCCCCCCCATAACGATCACCTTTGCTAATAATTTCAAAACAAAAATATTCTGAAATACCGCTACGCAATAACAAATAATAGAATAAGCAGTGCGTTGATGTTATTGTATGTTGCATGTCGAAATACAGTATAAGAGAGTATTCGAATTAATTAAACGATCTTCCCCGACTGGTCTACCGGTCATACCTCCCGCCATCAAGATCGCTCAGCCACAAAATCTTATAACTTACACTGTAGGTCTAACCTAAACAGTTTAGATCTTGACGTTTGTGATGCATGACGTTTAATCTCATATATTATCCATACCCTCTACGTTTTTTTTGTTCGGCATTAGTGTTTTTTGCATTTTGAGTGACCTTACTGACAAAATGTTTCGCATTAGGCCCTTGAGAACAATGTTAATTTTATGACAGCATTACTAGCTACACGATGGTCGTAAACAGATGGTTGAGGTGTCAAATTTAAGGTAAAGTGGTTATATAGGGAATTGCATTATTATTTAAAAGCATTTTTAAATATAATTACAGTACCTCATAATTTTATTCGATAATTAATTGACAAATCGCATCTAGTTAACAAAACAATGAGTGTAAAATAACAAGCTGTAAATATTTTTTAGGATAAAAACATAAAAATATAATTCCTTAGATAATCACTTTACCTTTACCTTTACACTTAACCGTTACCTTTATTTTGACACCTCAGCCATTTTACGACAGTCAATTAATTTGCACCGCTGTCCAAAAATTAACATTGTTCTTATGGGACCAGAGTTCAAGATGGCAGCTAAGGTATTGCATGATCTTTATATAGTATTTAACTCATCGAAATGTCCCTTATATACCCTACACTACCTCTAAAATAAGTTTAACTCGGGGGGGGGTATTTACCCCTCCCATGAAAAAACTGTATCTACGCCATTGTAACAAACCAATTAATTGGTGTAAATTAAATTTCTGTTTTGCTTTTCAATCCTTATTCTGTTTCTAACAAAATCAGATGATCTCAGGCTAATAATAACTGTATGGATAGTTAAACAGTAAATGATCGGCTAAAACAATTGAGGTTCTCTAACAAAACCCTTAAACGGCATTGTTCATTTGGCAGACGCTGCAGTCTAGTGGTAGCGTGTTGTCCTCACAATCCGAAGGTCGCGAGTTCCATCCCCAGCAGGGATAATACTTTTTGTTCAGTGCTATATTAATTATGGTATATTAAATCGGTTTTATTTAAACCACATAACTGTTTTCATTGAGTATAATTGTGTTTTAATTTTTTTAATTAACTTGTATAATAAATGTTATTATATACGAGCAAAGCTCGGTCACCAGGTACTTAGCATTATAGGTTGAATAATTGCTAAAGAAGTTTTCATTAAAATTAAGTCATGACTTTCAGTTTTAAAATATACTTATTTAATATACTTACAAATACTTGACTTATAAATATACTTATTTAGTATATAAATATACTTAAAATTCAGTTGTAAAATATACTAAACCAACAAATTAATGACACAATTGTTTTCTTCAAATGAAGGGTTGGGCTCTTTTCATTAATTATTAAAATCAAATGTTTTCTTCTTTAATTTCACAGTTATAAATCAAGCAGTGGTTTAAGAGTATGCAATCCTAATCGTATTGCAATAAATATATTCTAATGCCTTATACTGTATTTAGGTAAATACTTGGACCTCGTATTAAAGTTTCCGACCTTACAATACACTAATACAACTCTCCAGTAAAATATTCTCAACATTCAACAGCAGTCAGTATTCAATTTCTTAGTGCAATATTAATCTTTCAGAAAACATCCCAGATGCCATCAAGACTAAGTGTGCCAAGTGCTCGGAAGTACAGAAGGAAAAAGCAATCATAGTAATTCGGAAGATGCAGAAAGACTACCCACAGGAATGGAAGATCCTAACGGACAAGTGGGATCCCACAGGAAACCTCATGCGGGAGTTTGAACGGGAGTACGCCAAGATGACAGCTCAAAAGAAACAAGGCTGATACTGATATATTTATTAACTTAATGTTATTCTTGATGTCTAATAAGAAAACAATTTGTGGCTTTTGGATTTCTTAATGCACAATACACAGTTGATGGCACTCAACGAGTTCACAATTGATTATTAAAAAATATACAGATACTTCCCCCACAGTTCTAGTTTTCTAGATATAGTGATGAGCCACAGAAAGCATTTAAAAACTTTTCGGAATCTGATTTTAAATCAATCAGTGATGAGTAAGTGATTGAAATAGATATCAATAAAATTACCTATGGTTAAAAACTATTAATTTTATATGGCCTACATAATTATCACATTGTATTCTACTAGTTTTAAATTAATTATATATATAATCTACTTTGGGCTATTAGTTAACAGTCTTGCCTAAGGAACATGTTCGCAACTTTAGTCAGTAACAAGGCTATAAGATCATACTACAATCATTTCTCATTCATACTTGGCTTATACCTAAGTAGGTACTGTAACAATTGCAGAGAATAATAAAGGTAATATAATATATTAACAAATAAAACAATTTAAGTGAGATGCAAAATACAGTAACCCAATTTTGAACACAGGGCCTTTATGTAGGCCTTTATTAAATACTCATCCGTTATCCATCACATATGCTATCTGAACTAATTTTATTTCCTTATAAGTGAAATATTAAATTGCAAGTTTGATGATGCCACAGAGATTTAAATAATTTTCCTAGTCTACTTAGTAAGATCTTCATATTTCACGAAGAAATAATATGATGGATGTGCATATAAAAATACTGAGGAATAAGGCTTGAGTTACATACAACTTGGGCTACTATTTGGCTTAGCTTCCTGCCCTCAGCAGCTATACACACCAGCAGATGTTTCCAGCAACTTTGCTTCATCAAACATAACCCCCTCTGCTATAGTATATCACTCAAGCACTAATTAATTGTTAAAAAATATAGTAGAAAAACCCAAATATCCTTATTTCAATCTCAAACTTTACTCTTTCAAATATAAAATTTTCTTTTAAAATATTAAAATATTCAATGTTCCAGTTAGAATCAAGTTAACCTTGGACAAAATGAACCAGTAATGCAACCACACTAAAGTACAGTATATTCACTTTAATATTCTATTATTGAATCCATGCCATTCAAAGGTTCAGTAGATGAGGTAACAGATGTTTTACTATTACTATTATTTCAATCATCATGGGCTATTAAAATGGCTAATTGAACCTACTCATTATATATTCCCTCACTTTAATTAGGCCTAACTTAGAAAAATTAATTAAGCATATAAATGTTCTACAAAATGTGCTTATTTGCGCCAAAACCCCACTGCTTTTAAGTCTAGATGTAAAATACCTGGGTATTTAAAACTGGGGGTAAATACCCTGGTATTTATAAAAATGAATGAAAACCCCTACTCACAGCCGACAGTGTTATTTCTATTATTTTATAACATTTTAAGATAGTGCACAACAATCTTTTACTTATTTAACCAGTATATACAATATTATTACAAAATACATGAAATATATATTTTTTATGCTCAAGTTTAAAATTTTGCAGGTATAACATTTAAAAAATGTTATTTACCCTTGATTGATAAGATGATACCCATGCCAATGTTTTAATGGTAATTTAGCGTGTTACAATAAAATTATCAATTAATTTTCTTATGAACACGTCAGGATATTATTTTGTGAAATACCTTAACATCTTTGATTTTTTGGTTTCGTGAAATTACCAGATATAAAATTACTTTGCTATGACAAATTTATAAATATAGAGAAATAAGATGCATGTACAATACTACAAATTACAGAAATATAATAATACCAGCTTGACCCGGCGAACTTCGTAACGCCTCACAGTAAACACATGTAAACAACTTTAAAAGATTGGCCATGTTCTGAAGTCGAATAGCAATACGGCTTCATTGTGAAAGGTTATAAATTCTGGGTCGCTGCATAGTGAATAACAATACTGAATTGATAAAACATATTAATAACATTCCCATAAAACAAATAAATCTGAGTGGATTAATTCACAATTTTCAAATCCAATCCAAACCCAAACGAAACCTAACTGTAATACCGCTTTTATAGGAAAGATGATTTTATATCATCTACGCTTTTATAGGAACAGCTGATTATTATAATAAACGTAATATTATAAAAATTTTAATTATCATATAAACACGTGACTTTAATCAGACAGAAAATAAAAATATAAATACATAATCCCCCAAAACCGTAAACTATTAACGTGGTGAATAAAGCTGTTCATTTTTACAGTACACATTTACTTCATAGTTTAACATTAATGAATGATTCAGAGGGCATTGGATAGTAAAGCTAATGGAAAGTAAACCAATCAGCTGTAGCTAAGAAATCAAATGTTTTCATTGTAGACATTTTGTAAACAAACTTACTCTCCATAAGGTTAACATTAGAAATTTAAAACGTCATAAAATGGAAACTTATGGGGTTTTCGAAAATATTTTTTCACTAAAACCTTCCCGGACACATGTAGAGCAACATCCTAAAATTTCATATCGATCGGATGAGTAGTTTGGCAACGCATAAAGGACATACATACAGACATACAGACAGACATACATTCAATTTTATATAAAGAGATATTTCAACATTTACTTCTTCTGTAGTTCACTGGGTGCTTACCGTTGTACAAAGCGCACTTAGGCGGTTCATTTTGTGGCTTTGTACATTTAAAAGTGCCATAATTTTCTCCACACTTTACACACCGATATGAATGCCAGCAGTAGGTTTTTGTACGCCCATAGTTTTGGCAGTTTTTGCAGTGAATAATTTTTTTTCCAAGGGGGGGGGTTCAAGAACAATTTTGGCATTCAGCAGGTATTGAATATTGTATACTTCTTTCTTATTTTTGCTATGTTCAAGGTCCACAAAAAACATTGAAAAAAGATCTTTAGTTTTAAAATGCCTAGCATTTACAATATTCCGAACCTTGTGTCCGTCTGCCTCCAAAGCTTATTTCAAGTCGTTCAGAGCAGTAGAGTAATGTATATTTTTCAATACGACCCGGTATACCCTCTCGTGATTGATCTGAAAAGGGTGAAAATTTACTTTCAGTTCTGTCAATTTATGCACTATCCTGCGGTACGCATCAACGGAAGTGGGATCAAGTTATTTTATTCTTGTTTAAACATTTGAAATCATATTCATCTTTGGTTACTACAGTTTCAATAGCCTTCACCATTTTGATAACATTAGCAATGCCAGGAATAAAGATAGGAGGAGGCTTTGTTGCATCATGCGATGTTCTCACTTCTCCACAGTTCATTTCTTCTTATTCACCAAGAATAGTGTATCTGTGTAGGTTAAGAGCAGACTCGCTACAGTACCGTAACTATGTTCTTTACGCAATCTCTTGTACGCAGAGTCTTCGTTAGGGACTCCACTACTCCGTTTCTTGAGGATTGCCACCGACAAAGAAACATTCTGCCATTCGGTAACAATTGGTGTGACATTTGATGTCGTTGGAGGACTCATTTAATCATTTTTGTCCGTCCTGGTTTTGGACAAATATGTTTCACTAGAATGATGGTCACTGTGAATGAAAACAGGTTTCATGTTTGTCAAACTAAGTGATTGACTAAATGTCATGATGGGTAAACATACCTAACCTAAAATGTAAACAAATAAGCTACCACCAGTTTTTTTATAAAGTTTTTCTGGTATTAAAATATATTATTATTCTTATTATACAGGGTTTCCATAAAATAGTGGTGTGGTTTAATTATGAAATAAAAAGATAACGACAAGAGGTACAAAAAACTATTTATTTTATTGGATTCCTTTCATTAAAAAGATTTTATACATATCTAATAAAGCTCAACATGGCCACCATTCCTTGCCCTGCAGACGTCCAAACGATAATCTACTTCAGCCCACACATTTTGCAACATTTCATTGTCACCGTTGAAACTGCATGAATGATTCTTTCCCTTAGGTGGTCCAAATTGCAAATTTTTTAGCATTTACCGTATTCTTTACGTGACCCCAAACAAATAAATCACATGGAGTCAGGTCAGGGCTCCTGGGGGGCCATGTCATAGAATCAACGCGTCTTCGATCAACCTGTTTGGGAACTTAACATCTAAAGCATCTCGAATAATTGTTTTATAATGTGGAAGTGCTCCATCCTGCGGAAATAAAGGCTGTTTGCATTTTCCATGTCACCAAGTTGAGGAAAACTATGCTTTCCAACATGTCCAAGTAAACATTTACATAGAGATTTTTCAGCGAAGAAAAATGGTCCAATTACTTCTTCTCTGGACAGGCTGCACCAAACATTTATTTTTGGCGAGTCGCTTTCTTTTTCAAAAGTTTCATGAGGATGCTGATTTCCCCAAATTCTTAGCCTATTAACACAGCCACTGATGTGAAAGTGGCTTCATCTGAAAAAAACTACTTAATTCAAAAATGATTCATTTTCTGCCATTTGGTTCAACATAAATGTAGCAAATCCTGGTCTTTTGATCAAATCTGTTGTTTTTATTTTTGAAGAAGTTGAATTTTGTAGGCATGAAGATGGAAACCTTTGAGTAAAACTTTGTGAAGAGTACTTACTAATTCCTAGTTCAAGACTATGGCAATAACACTAACTATCATATCGTGAAAAATATTCAAACAAACACATGAAAGCTCATGGGCTTAGTAAAACATTTAAAATGTATAATTTGTTTTTTTAACTGAATATTTTATTTGCAATCTGTTTTTTTTAAATACAAAACAATAAGTAAATATTATAAAAGAACAAAGGGGACATTAACGTGAATTTTCTTTAGTGCCTGCCACTGCTGGCATTAAAAAACACCAGTCTATTTATAGCTGAACAATTAATTTGATTTGAATATGCTTCATGTCGGAAGTCCAAGCGGCAAGATGGTACGTATGTCAAATCTATAAAGTGAAATTAGCATTGTCTAGCAAGTTAACAGCAAGATAATTTGGATGATTTTCTTTTTTTCAATGTACTTCTTACTAATTTTGGCTATTTCTTCTTCAATAGTTGAAATTTGAAGGTCTTTGTGTAGGGTTTTCCTTGAAACAAACCAGGGGGCATTGACGATTTTTCTTAAAACTTTGGATTGGTATCTTTGCATAATTTATATTCGATTTACATTCAAACCCCCACAGCTGTACACCACATGTCCAAATCAACGATCTAATAGGTTTTCTGATGAGGGATTACTCAAACACCTCAGAAGAAAAGTGGTCAGTAGGGACAATCGAAAGACCGCTTGGGAACATGATGTACCTTATTAAATCAGAATATGGACGGTTACTTAAGAGGCATTTGCAACCAACTAAGAGCAGCTCAATAGGGGGAAGATTGTCATATATGCCTAAATAATCAGCTGATTATTACCGTTATTTAATATTATTGTTTATATTTTTCTCGGAAGTTAGTTTATAGAATAAAGAATTATCAATTAATTTATGTGTAAATATATATATATATATATATATATATATATATATATATATATATATATATATATATTTACACATTTAAATATTTACATATAAAGACATATCAGTTTCAAAATAGATTTATATATCGATAATATTTTGTCCATATGTAAGTTCCAGTGTAAGTCCAGTATGTAAGTCCATGTAAGTTTTGATTTACATTCAAGAAACCAATTTATTTTTATTGTTTTTAAATTTAGTTGTTGTCTCTTCGTCCAAATATGTGTTTACCACGCCAGTTTGCTGTCTAAATGTATACCTAAATACTTTACTTCTGTTACGTGAGGGATTTGTGTATTGTTTAATGTAACAGGAAGAGAATGATGAGAAAATCATAATTTAAGTGTTCCTCACAGTAGCAAACCTGCATACGCTTTCCCATGTTAATCTTATGGAGAATAATCAAACTCTTTTATTTATATCCAAATATTGATAAAACGTTAATGATAAAATTGCCTACTTTAAGTGTTCCTCAAAGCAGCAAACCTGGATACTCGATCCCTAATGCATACTCGATTTCTTAATGATACGGAGAATAGACAAATACTCTTATTTATCAACAGGTATTGATTGATATCAATCTTGTCATATACCTGTGGAAAATCACTGAATACGCAGGTCTGCTCCGACGGGAGTATTTATCCTTATCAATCTCCCTATATTTTTCTCCACAACGTTAAATAATCTCTCAAAGATTTTATAGTTAATTGATCTGAGTTTTAACTCACTTCGTAACTATTATATTTTTACAAGAACACAAATAAATAATTTTCTCTACACCAACTCATGAGACGCGAACTTAATTAATTAAATTAACTATTAATTAAATTTAACTAAATTAATTTTAAAGTGCCACACTATTTTACTGATTTATACAGGCTAGGGTTGAACTTAACAGTCGGGCGATCTGATTGTGCAGAGTGGACTATTACTAGTAAGTTTACTATGGTATTTTTGATTGTTATTATTAAATTTTTATTATTATGATATTGAACCATAGATAAACGGTAAAATGTATTTCTGCGGTCTATCGTAATGGTAATGGAGATTTTACCTCCAATATTGGACGTATCGGTTGAGTGGGTTCAAACATGTTGTTAATGGCAATAGTCCCCATCCAGTTCAAGGATTTGAATACTGACAAATTTCCAGCGCTGCCAGATCACGTTAGTAAAAATACATACGATACTAAGAAATTCAGTCTTTAAGTATATGAGGTTTCAGGAATGAATTTATAGAATACTGAATATAATACGTGTGGACAGTGGAGCTCATAAAGTTTATAACAACGGAACAGTATTTTATATACTACATCACAATTAATGAACTTTTTCTTTTGTGTTGGTACCCGTTGTTTATTTGGCAACGTCAGTTAAATTACAATTTCCTTCTGCTTTCACAAGCTTTCTGCTCTTGTTGTCATCACTTCACTCCCACCCCTCCTCTTAGTCCTAGTCCAGTCTCAGTAAAACTTGCAGCTGGTTACAGTCAACTTCAGAAAGACGGTCGGGAAATCAAAACATGGCAGACGTGGTACAAGATGTCGTGGCTAACATTACGGAAAAGTTAACTGAAAGTAGTGCAAATGAAACTGCGAAAACACCTGCAACGCCTGAGGGAATGGCTGTTGCATATAGTAGTTTGGTGATAATGGCTCTTCTACCAATATTTTTTGGAGCTTTTAGATCAGTCAAACACCATAAGGAACAGACCGTAAGTATGGAAAACTAGTACCCAAGTTAAGGTCTCAAATTTATTTTGTAACTTTTATGTAGCTAAATGGATTTCTTAAACTTCGTTTGTGATCACTATGGGTTTCAGTCATTTTATAAGTATTGAAATATATTTAATCACTAAATCTGAGTCTGAACATCAGAATTTATCTCTGCTTAGATCTGTTGTGACAGGCCTACCTAGCAGTACAGTACATCTTCAATAGTTTGACACTAATTAGAATTAAGGGTTTTTGCTTTGTTGAAATATTGAACAGTACATAAAATGGAGTATGTCTTGGTTAAATATATCAGTTATAGTCCTAAGAGCTGGAACCATTACAAATCCATAGGCCTAGTTTGAAATTTGTGTGTGCTTGCTTGCTCGAAGAGAGACTGAACCTCTCCCTCCTACCCAACCTCTTCCCTTCGTCAAACATGTTCAGGTCACTTAATTGAATACCTCAGATCAAGTTAAAAATTCATAGGTGTTTCCTATCACCGGAATTATGAATAGATCAAACTTAGGCTAACACATTTCTTTCACGCCCGACTAATATAGGCTAGCCTCTTACTTACTCCCAGGGCCAGGCATATCTAAGTAGATACTTGGCCGCACCAACAAAGGCCCTTCATCTCTCTCGGTCTTCTGTATCTTCTTCTGCTACTCCTATCCGCTCCAGATCTCCCTTCACCTGATTCCACCATTTTTGTTGTGGCCTTCCTCTTGGCCTTCTTCCTTTAGGATTCCTTATTACAACTTGTTTTAGGTTGTTGTCTTCATTCCTTCTAAGAATGTGCCCAGCCCATCTAATCCTTCTACATTTATACTCGCACACTACATCTGGATCTTTATACAAGTCTCTGCTGGCCTATTAATATAAATAAATTTTTCTGTGGGGAAATATTTTTTATACATTTCTTGATTGAATATCACATTCTTAAAGCATCCAGGCATACAATTGAATCAGATCGTAGTAAAATAAACCAGGAGTTGTACACCACCTATGAGCAGTGTTCTAATGCTAAAAAAGAGCTATGCCAGAGCCGTCCTTTCCAGGAAAGCCTTTATTGATTACGGAGGGGTAGTCTTTCTAGTTTCTACTTTCTACGGATTCTGATAAGGGCTAGCGTTGAACTTTGTTATTGCTTCAAATTAACTATATGAACTAATGAATCATTAGTTAATAACGTTAATTAAATAAGTATTAACTGTTAGATAAATTATTGTCATATTATATAGGTATTGAAGAATTTACTACTCAACAAACTGTCAAAGTAATTAAAAATGGTTATTCGTGTTTACCTTTAAAAACGAACCGTTAATAAGTACTTCGGTATTAGTAGTATACCATGGTTCCATTACATTGTAATATACGGGATATTGCTCTGCAGAGTTAAGTTAGGTTCTTCATTGATATTTTTATCTTATTTATAATATTTTATGCTATCAATACCAACCTATTTATCTAGTTCACACAAACCAAGGATGGCATACATAAGAACAACACCCAGTTTGTAAAATGAAAGATGAAAAAAATTTTTTTTTCTTATTTTATATGGTAAGGTCTTTCTATACTTTTTGTAGTCTAAAAGAAAAACTATGATTGTTATAAAGTGAATTTCTCTTTTCAGGAATCAGGAGAAACACCTGAGACAATGTCACACAAAGATGCTGCCATGTTTCCTTTAATAGCCAGTGCTGCGTTGTTCGGATTATATATATTTTTTAAGGTAAGTTTGATGTTTATTTGACAGTTTAAAAAACTATTTGAATGATTTTTCCAAGTTTTTTAAAAGTTTTTATAGTAGATACTATTGAATTTTATCTCCATAGGCTCAAAATATCTAGTTGACTGATAAATGACGAGAATCAGAAATGAATGTTTTTAGATCCTTAGATGGTATCTACTGAACGTTTTTCTATAAAGAAATTTTATTTTATAGAAAATACAAGCTCTTGTATCGTTACCAAAACACACAATAAAATTTTGCCGTTAAAGTATGTTTTATAACCTATTTATTTAACGCTGTGTCTGACTATGCACGGGTGGACGAGAAGCCTATGGCGCTAGCTGATGAGTGAAACGTCGGAAGCCTTCTGGAAGTGCTAGGGTTTGAATCCAGACCATGAGCAATCCCAATTTGGCGGGAGTGCAATCCCTGAAGTAATTACAGTAGAGCGTCGATTATCCGGACTAATTGATTCATGACAGTGTTCGGATAGCTGATAATCCTATTACCGATTTAAACTTAATTTTACCTAGCTCAAAAGTAGAGACGTAATTAAAACTTTGAATTTAGGCCTACAGAGTTTTGTATGTAACATTATTTGTATACACTTATCTTTCATTCCCATTCTAGGTTAAATACACACTGTGTTGTGTAATTCAATTTGTACAGTAACTCAAATACTTTATTCATTAAAATATCGTACTATACCTTGATTGTGGCAGACTAATTAACTGCTTGAAATACAGATTAGGTTAGGTAGACTAGCTCGATTCACCGACAGGCAGCAGTACAAATCAGCCAATAGCAGAAAACAGCACAATATTATCAACCAGAGGAAGCAATTAAAAACCATGAAATTTTTCACAAAACTTTAATTATGTAGACCTAAATTATAGCTATACAGTACTGCACATGGACTAAACGATTAAGGATTCTGACAAAAGAAATCAAATATTGGTTTCTACTTGAGGCCATTGAAACATTTTTTGCGGCTAAATCTCTTAGTTTTTTTTAATGACAAGAGCTGAATTGTGTCACATTTAGCTTGTTGCTACAGCCACTTTGATGGAAGTAAAAGATGATACGTGCTCAGCAGCTAAAGCCTGAACTGCAACAAGCGCTCCAATTAGCTAATTGAAACAATAAGCAGGGCACGCGAGAATGCACTGCGCGGAACGTACTGCACACGAAATTTAAAACATGAAATTCTCGTACATGTTTTAGCGAATTTCCCATAGGGAAAAAGCTATTACCGTAGGTCTGATGGCAAAAACAATAGTCATAAAAAAAAATATATTTATATATGTGTGTGTGTGTGTTTGACTGTGAACACGGTAACTCTCGTAAAAATGGTTTGGACGAGTTTGAACCCAGACATATCCGTCAATCGGAACGGATAGTTAAGGTGGTTTTTTTGTGTTTTTCGTATGTAATTGTAAAAAAATTTAACTCTTTATCTTTTACCATTAGAATCAGCTTAAAAACTTCTCAATTTTGTTCTTTTAAGTTTTGCTCTATCTCCAACGGTTACCGAGATATTAAAGAATCTAAACATAGTACATCGTATTTTGGGGCTACAATGTTAATCTTAAGGAGGATGAAGAAAAATTAATATTTCACTCATCAATCAATATTTTTGGATTAATTTTTATATTTAGCTTTATGTAGTTGAGATCTATCCATTTACGCATAAAAATCATTGTTATGTGTTAATCATGGCTGCTAATCTGCATACTCTTTACCCATGTTAATCATATAGAGAATAGGCAAACCCCTTTATTTATGAACAGATGTTTATGAAACTTGGCATAAATGATCAAAATAAAAATTATTTATGATAGAAATGCCTTCTTTTAATGTTCCTCACAGCAGCAACACTGCATAGTCTTTCCTATGTTAATCTTATGGAGAATAGGCAAATAACTATTATATTTATCGACACATATTCATAAAACTTGTAATATATTATTACTGTTATATTATTGATTTGGAGATTCGCTGAATACGCAGGTCTGCTGCGACGGGGGTATTTTAATATTATTATTTCACCCTCCAGACGTCTGGATAACACATGTCCAGACAATCGATGCCCTACTGTATATGCCTGTTTGAAAAAATCAGTAATATGATTTATTTACTTATGATAGAAAATTTATTGATAAATATTTCTTCTTAAGTGAGAAAGTGAATATCAGGTTAATGGTAGTGTTAATTTATCCAACAATAACAGTTCAAACTATGTTATGTAATGATTTTGCTAAATCAAATCTTAATATTTTTCTGGTGTTTTCAGCTATTTTCTAAGGAATACATCAACCTATTGTTAACAGGATACTTTTTCTTCCTGGGAATTTTTGCTCTTTGTCATCTTATGAGGTAAACTTTAGACCTTTTACATTTTTATCATAAGTCTTGCAAGTTTATTATCTACCTCAATATTAAATATTAGTGTAATATTTTATTTGATTATTACTCAGGCATCATGGGAAGACCATGAAAGACCTTGGACCAAATGTTGTTCGTTTGAGTTTTGGCCTGAATACGTTAATCACTACTCAATAAGTTTGAAACTGTGTATGTGTATGTATACTGGGTGCCACTTATATGTCAGATATGAGATTTCATATAATTTACTGGTATTTCCATTGATTTTTGATAAAAGCTGACATTTAATATATAAAATAAGTAACCATATAAATGTACCCATATAAGTAGAGGGATGCAGCCTCTTTCACCTATAGCCTACTTTTCCCACCCACATAGATTGATGCTTGCCCTGAATTTAATATAACCACACATCACATTTTTGTCTTTAAAATTTATATTATTCATTGGAATAAACTCCTACTCATTGATAGACTATGTCTTAAAAGCTGTGAAGTTAATGAAGTAGTGCCCCCATCTCTGGGTAAAAAACAAGAATTCATTATGGTTTCTAAGAGTTATATTTACTTGCAGCCCTCTGATAAGCTCGTTAGTACCTGCAGCCATACCTAATGTCCCGTTTCACTTGAGGTTTACAAAGGGCGAAGGCGAGGGTCAAGAATACCTTGTGGACTACAAGTTTACATCTCATGACCTTGTATGTCTCGGTTGCTGCTCTGTGATCGGTGCTTGGTACATCATGAAAAAGGTTTGTTTGATAGTTTTTTTATGTTATATTATTGTTAGTTATTAGGCCTGATTAACTGATTAACTTATATGTCGGTTCGATCAGCCCTATACAGTGCTGAAAAAAAGTTGTGTAATGTGACAAATACCTTCTGTAATACCTTTGACTATCCATTATTAATAGATGTGTCATTCATGGTTAAATGTTATCGCTAACAAAATGGACTGTGTAGTGCCGCTTCCAAGTGGCGACGGCTGTAACCTCACTTGGCCCCATCCTCAGGAGTGTGTGCGCTCTCGTAATAACTTTGGGGATGAATGAGTTGACGTGGCAACGCTCACAACCCTCTCCTGCACCCCTCACATACCAAGTGTAGCTGGAGTGCTCAGGCTATCCAGACAGTGCTCAGGGAATGATTTCACCTGGCTACCTCTAATTTTTATTATGAGATTTTGAATTTAAATCTGGCTCATCTCTTACCGCCTGATTTAAAAGACATTAGAGATATTCTGATTCACAGCAATTGTTTAAAACATATTATTATAGTAATAACAATTAAACCGTCGACAATTTATAAATTAATTCTGACCTCTCATTTTTTCTGATTGACGGTAGTTTAAAACCATCTAAGGACTAACTTATCTTATCATTAATTTTATTTTTTCCTATTTACTGCTTTGAAATCAACTTTTTATGCTTTGTGTATCGGGAATAAGTCATATTGTTAATATTCATCTATTTCCTTCATATGTGTAATTAGTTATGTATGTGTGGAAGAGCAGCAGACTTATTGTGTCAATGTAAAATAAATAGTAATAAAAACTCATTTATTTATATCAACACCTCTTATTTCAACTAAACAACTTTGACTTTGATAATAATATTCGCCCAATTTTTAATATTATCTTTATAGCACTTTATAGTAACACGGTGTGAGATGTGTTTACAAGAAATGACAGACCCAGCCAGCTCCTCAACACCCGAGCAAAGGCTCATCGCCAACCGGCTGTATATCACAGCTTCTGGAGAGCCATCGGAGTTCTTTGGAATACCGACCAATGAGACAACAAATGTCTCCAAACTAATTTTGGACATTTTTGAAAAACAGTTTTCCAAAACCCTTTCGGCGGTTGGGGTCAGTGCGGCAGTGAATACTTCTACAGCCACCGAATTTTTTTTAACTAAAATAACTGTAAAGCTATTTTGTATCGTCATAGACATATCCATTGAAATCTAGTCAAATAATTGGCAAAAGTGGGAGCACCTAACGTGCTGTAGAATAAATTTTATTGGTTGACCCATAGCATGTTGAGCGCTCCTTCTAATGAGATTTTGGTGGACGACAGAAGACAGAAATTTATAATAATATATAATGAGCGCTTATCGGGCGATGGAAGTATATTCATCATAAGTATAAATCATTTTAAAGTAAATTTATTGTTTACACTGACAAACCACGTCTCGATTTCATACCGAAATTGGCAAAAAAGCTGCTGTGCAGTTTGGGGAAGTTGGGTAGCAGACGGCAGCGCTCCTATACGGGAACCACACACTAACTCCCCAAGCCGATTTGGGAACCACTCAAGCGACTACAGCTTGCTCATAAGATTGACACATCTATTAATACCCCCGTCGCAGCAGACCTGCGTACTCAGCGAATTTCCAAATCAATAATATAATAATAATAATATATGACAAGTTTTAAAAAAATATGTCGATAAACATGAGAATTATTTACCTATTCTCCATAAGATTAACATGGGAAAGAGTGAGCAGGTTTGCTGCTGTGAGGAACACTGAAAGTAGCCATTTATACCATAAAAGATTTTATTTTTAACATTTATACCAACTTTAATCAACATCTGTCCATAATTAAAGGAGTTTGCCTAATCTCCATATGATTAACATGAGAAAAGGGTATGCAGGTTTGCTGCCATGATAAACACATAAACTATGATTTTTTAGCACAAATGTATGGATCTCAACCACATGAAGCTAAATATCAAGTTTCATCCAAAAATATTAGATAATAAGTGAAAAAATTAATTTTTCCTAATCCTCCATAAGATTAACATTAGAGCCTCAAAATACAACGTACTGTGTTTAGATTTTTTTATATCTCGGTAACCGTTGAAGATAGAGAAAAACTTTAAGGAACTTAATTGTGTAGTTTTTTAAGCTGATTCCAATGGTGAAATATAAAATTAGAATTTTTTTAAAATTACATGTGAAAAACGCAAAAAAACTCATTTTGGGGTACAAAACCCCCCCAAACTACCCGTTCACATTGACCGATATGTCTGGTTTACGAACTCGTCCGAGCATTTATAGGAATACACGTCTCTACTGAATTTGGTCTCGATCGGACCATTTTTACGAGAGTTATCGTGTTCACAGACATATATATATATATATATATATATATATACATATTAAATAATTATGCATAACTTAGCACCCTTTTTTTTTGTTTGAGAAATTATTTTATTTAAAAATTCACAATATGTTTCAGACTTAAGTCCATTATCAAGTGGTGTATTAATAAGAACATCAATACATATATACATATATATATATATATATATATATATAAATTTTAACGACTATTGTTTTTGGTCTCTGGGCACCTAAAGAAGAAAAAATAACATGGTCTCGGGCTTAACTCTTGCCATGAGACCTACGGTAATAGCTTCTTCCCTATGGGAAATTCGCTAATAATGGATAATCAACGGTAATACCTTCTCTGGCACGAGGAGCAACGGAGGAGAGGTAGAGTAACAAGCAGAAGTGTCTCCTAGTTGTCATAAATGTCGACAGTACATCTGTTAAGGAATAGCAGACAAGATTCCAAGGGACCCTTAACCCTAGAAGTGGCAAGCTTTTTACTCTTAACTGTAACTTAAAAATAATTACTTATATTTTCTTGAAATGTCAAAGTTTAAACAAAAAAAGCATAGAACATGCCCCCCCTTATAATTATAACCACTAACCACAAAAGCAAAACAGGTGTCCACTGCAATCCCAATTAAGCCTACAAATGCCATCAACTTCCACCCAAGCCGGCCGCCGTTTATTTAAGGTGGGCCCTCCTCTCCGCTATATCACACATTTGCAAGCCAAATCGGGATTGCTCATGGTCGGGATTTGAACCCTAGCACTTCCAAATGGCTAGAACGTTACGCTCATCAGCATAGCGCGTTAGCTGGTTCAGGCACTTAGTGCATAGGAGTAGAAAGTGCTTATTTGGTTATAGACATGCCCGGTGGCATGCTAGTGCACTACGAGAGCAGGTTCGGTTGCTTGCCCCCAGAGGGCAGCACACTCACGTAGGCGCTAGTGTCTAACCACTAAACTGACAACAGATGCCTCCTCCACCTGCCACTTCTTATTGAATATGTAAATGCGTCGTGAATTACGACTTTGGCAGTTCTAGGGTTAAAGCATCCATAGAAAAAGACCTTACAGTCAGGCTTATTTTCACGAATTTTTAGCATTTAATATAAAACCATGTAAATCTTAATACAGTAAAGTCTGATTTATTCGGATTAATATGGTGGGGTTCCGATCCGGAAAGCCGAAAATCCAGATAATCTGAAACTATACTGAAAATATACCATTATAGACGTACACGTTGCATAGATCGTGAATAGCGCCTGTAATATTAGTGCTGCAGGCTGCATATAACTTGTGTACAACAACATAGTCAGCTGCATAATATCAAAAGTGTTTAACATGTTAAAAATTTCTTTTTATTAGAAAGTTTTTGCTACACACAGTAAATTCTAATGTAAACACTAAATAATCAGCTGGATCTTTGTATATTCACCAGCCGATTCTTTTGGGTTTACGTTAATTTTACAGTTTATTGCAAAAACTCTAATTTTATTAAGTTATTATTATTATTTTTAGATAGGAAATAAAACGGGAAGACCGAAATTTAAACAATCAACCCCAAATTCAGAGCCCCCCTCCCATGAAGAAATAACAGAAATTATTAAATCACTGTAGAAAAACAGAGTCCCCGGAGAAGATGAATAGACACAAATTATAGAGATCCTAGGAGAAAGTCAGGTGGAAAAATTGTTTGTTCATAGACTTTTCCATTCAGGTTCAGATCTTTATCTGAACCTGAAAACAATAATACAGATGAGAAAGTTTGTCAACACAGATTGACCTATGTTGACTCTAAAAAAGTGTATGACTCAATTAATCGTCAAAATATTTTTAACACTCTTGAAGAATATGGAATAGACAGAAAGACTATAGCAATTATTCAACAGGGAACAACAAGGACCACGTCCATAATTAAATTCATTGGGGAGATTTTAAATCCATTCAAATTTAAATCTGGAATTCGTCAAGTAGATGGATTACCAGCACTTCTCTTTAGTGCAGTCCTAGACATTTATAAAGACTTGGGAAAAATAAGTCAAAGGGATCCAAATATGAATGATGAAGACACACAGAATAAACATAAAATGCCTAACTTTTGCCAATGATGTATGCTATTAGAACGCACGCTGGGCGTTCCAGTAGTATAGAACATTGGTATAGAATCATAGATCATTGGTAAAACGGTCCGATATCCAGGGTTGCGTCTGGAATATTCAGGCGCTCTTAAGTTGGCAACTACACGCTCGCGACAGGCATTATAGCATTGCGTTTAAAGGACATTCAAATGTTCTGTAATCTGTATTGCTGTAAATGTTCACAATTCAACGTTCAATTTTTTGTACTATATATTAGTGCTTCAGCTCTAACCATACAATTTTTTTAAATAAACATTTTAAACAAATGTGTTATAAGCTTTGGAATTTAATCAGTAACATATTACATTTGTATGGTATTCAGTATATTTTAAGATGTATTATAAACACCTTAGCTTAGTCAATGATAATAAAATTTAAATCAGTTCTTAGTCTATGTGTTGCAACCAATATCTAATAAGATAAAATTGTGTAGCATTGTTGCAGTGTGTTGTGTATTGTCTTTAACCCTAGAACTGGCAAGACTTTTCCCCTTAACTGTAACATTCACTAAATTATGTATATTTTCTTAAAATATTAAGTAGAAACAAAAAAATCATAAAACATGCCCCCCCCCACTTATAACCACTAACCAAAGATCAAAACAGGTGTCCACTGCAATCCCAATTAAGCCTACAAATGCCGTCAACTTCCACCCAAGCCGTTTATTTAAGGTGGGCCCCCCTCTCCGCTATATCACACATTTGCAAGCCAAATTGAGATTGCTCATGGTTCTAGCCATTCGGAAGTGCTAGGGTTCGAACCCCTACCAATTTGGCCCCATTTAACTGGTGTTGATTGATCGTCTACTGGTAGACAATGAACGTGTGGTGGGGTTATTGACTTTGGTGTTTTGTATTAAATTTGAATATTTTAAGTATATTTTCAATAATGAACAAGCTGAGCGACCAACAACTTGAAGTTAAAAAAAATTTAGATTTGGCTTACAGTATCACTTTTTAACAAAAATGAAAATCATCTTTTACCTCATTTAAATGTTCGCTGCTAAAATAAATGCAATAGAGAATGGTATATCCTAAATTTTGTTTATATTTTTACTCACCATTTGATGTCTTTTGGTGGAAAATAGTGAAGAAACTCCATGCGGACAAAAAAAATGGCATTTACGGCCATTTTTTGCATACATGATTGTGTTCTCCCACTACTGGGAGCGTTCTTTTACCGAACTGCACACTTTTATTTTTCCAATATTTTTTTAAAACTCACTGTTATGAGTGATAAATACACTTATTAGATTTTAAATTATAAAAATACTAGGAACATTAGGAATTATAAAATATTATACAATACTACAGTATTTACAACCCTGCCAGCTCACCCTGATGTGTTAAGTTCACTTGTGCCAGTCATCAAAACACTTGACTGAGGTCGCACAATTCCGATTGGTCCTCAAACTTGGTGCAATACCAAACAACCATTTTACCGATATTTCTTTCGCTGCATTTGCGGCACCTTTTATTTTTTTACCATTTTGCCGCAACTTACCTTTTCGATGACTCAACAAAACAGTATTTACTATTTACAAATAGACAATGTTTACACAAACATATGTTTCCACAAAAACGTGTAAAGCAAAAACTGACACCGCCAAAAATGAAAAAAATAACAAACACACGCACCCGAGAAGTGTTAGCAGTCCACTAATATATCTAAGTAGCAATGAAATGGCAGCAACGATAGTGTATGCTTGCACGTGGGCAAGGCCGGCACGGCAATATCATGTACGCCCGCAGTGAACGTGTTAAAAGCCAACCATAAATATCCTCTCTTCACTCCAGACCTAAAATCCTGATTTTGTATATCCATATCTCCTTTTATCCTTCCAACAGTTTTTTTCAGAGTTTGGGGAAACTTCATTATTTTGTTCATAAGACAAAATCGTTGTAAATGGCAAAACTTGCCATGTATTATTCTTTTGTTTCTATGTGTGTATTCACAATATAATATTCTGTGCTCATGTTTCCAACCCCAAGCGTAGTCCAGTGCCTAGCATGAGTGAGTGTGGGTTGTTTAAGGGTAGGAAGTCCTTGAACAATGTTACTTATTTGGAACATGGTACATGATGAATTACTGAAGATGGGTTTATGTTGTTGAGATCTTTTTTTTGTTTTAGAAATTATAAAATTGTGTACAATAATCAATACAATGTTGAGTTACAAAAGAGAAGGAAATCCCAACATTTTTTATTGAGTTGGAATAAGATTACCAGGATTGTAGTAATTAAAAATGACTTTTTAGAAAGTGAAGATTATGCATTGATAATGTTGGTTTGTTGGTTGGCAGCACTGGATAGCCAACAACCTGTTCGGAATTGCGTTTGCCATCAATGGCGTGGAGCTGCTTCATCTCAACAAGGTGGTGACTGGCTGCATCTTGCTGTGCGGTCTCTTTGTCTATGATATTTTCTGGGTGTTTGGGACAAATGTCATGGTCACAGTCGCCAAGTCCTTTGAGGCTCCCATCAAGTGTGAGTGGTATCAAAGTTTTAACAAAATATATTTTTCTGTTTTTTTTTGTTAAGCTTTTAATTATTGTCGAACTTATGCTAATTGGTTGGAACAGACATCAATTTGGATAATCCAAAATTTGAATTATTGGATACACATTACTTACACAAACAAAATATAAATATAACGTAAAATACCCCCGTCATAGCAGACCTGCATACTCAGAGAATTTCCAAATCAATTATAATAACATTACATGTCAAGTTTTAGCAATATCTGTCGATAAATATATGAGTTTGTTAGTTATTTGCCTATTCTTCATAAGATCAACCTGAGAAAGAGTATGCAGGTTTGCTGCTATGAGGAACACTGAAAGAAGACATTTATAGCATAAACAATTTTTATTTTAACCATATATACCAAGTTCCATGAACATCTGTCCATAAATAAAGGAGTTTACCTAATCCCTATATGATTAACATGGGAAAAGAGTATGCAGGTTAGCAGCCATGATAAATACATAAACTATGATTTTTAAGCATAAATGGATGGAGCAAATGTAGGAATACACGTCTCTACCAAATTTGGTCTTGATCGGACCATTTTTACGAGAGTTATAGTGTCCACAGACATCCAATACTATAATACGAGCAAGGTTTGTATATATATATATATTTATTTATTTATTTATTTATATTTGCACACGGATCTCGAAAATGGCTCCAAGGAATTTCTTTTATATTTTGGAAATAACTAATTTCCGAGTAGAAAATAAGTTCTAGATAGTTCTAATGTCCAGGAAAATTCTTGTTTTCTCGTAATATTAAGTTTAACCCTAGCGCTGGCAAGCGCCGGATATACGGCGCGAAGGGGCGCAGCCAAAATGGCAACACCGGAAATCCGGCGTCATTGCAGGCGTCACTATTTATGCATTTTTTCGCTTGAAAACTCGTTCAAAGTGACTAAAAACGCATATCAAATGAAAAAGCAAGAAGTATAGTATCGATTTACATTGTTCAAAGATTTTTTCATTCCTCTTTAAACAATTTTATACTCTATGTAAAAGATCGTGATCGTTTGTTATTGTTGTTTGTCGTCGTCGGCCGTTGTCGTGACGATCGTTGTGTTCCGATAAATGTTTTGAGTACTTTAGTGACTTGATTGTAAGTAGTGATTGATGAATGTAAGTTAAATAAATAACCTTTAGCATGACTTTTTTTATTTTTTATAACCTATTAGTTCTTGGCTGATATGGCTGTCAACTGTCAACTTGTTGAAAATGTAATAAATGTATTACAATCCCATAATCAGCACCTTTAAGTACTCTGAAAATAAATTACTTAATTAATTTGACTTACGGTTCCTATACGTCCCCTAATCAGCACCATTCCCATCATTACCATTGTTGCAGGTAAAGTCAGTATTCTTTAATCTCTTTTCTGACAGCACAAGCCAAGAAATCTAATGATTGAAATATTTAAAAACATACTTTACTCATATTATTTGTATTTTACAGTGGTGTTCCCCCAGGACCTTCTAGAGAAGGGTGTCGCAGCCAACAACTTTGCCATGTTAGGGCTTGGAGACATTGTAGTGCCTGGGATATTCATCGCCCTTCTTTTGAGATTTGATTTAAGGTAAATAAGTTTTTAAGGTTAACTTTAACACGTTCAGTGCAATGGGCGCCGAACGGTATCTGAGCTGTGTACAGTCTTGCGTGTGGCGGGCGCGCATTGGCGCCTCGCGCAATAATACATTTGGTACAAAAATATAGCAGCTGATTGTTCATTTCATGTGTTTTCCCGCTACTATATGTTGGTTTTGATGAGTTTGGTTATGTTTTGGTGGTAATCGTTCGTAGTTTTGCGTGTGTTCGTAATAGTAAAAATTACTTACTACTTACTTACTTACTGCTGGGGCATCACAAATCTCAGTCGATTTTTTGCCTCGTAGACTAGCCTCCTCCATTCTTCTCTGTCCTCTGCCATTTCAATTGTTCCTCCGCACCGGACAACGTCTTTCCCAACTTGGTCAAGCCACCTTAATTTAGGCCTTCCTAACGGTCGCCTTCCTTCCGGTACGGCCTTGCATACCTCCTTCAGCCTTGTACCCTCCCCTCTGCGAAGTACATGACCTAACCAGCTAATTCTTTTGGCTTTTATGAGGGCTATTATGTCTGGTATAGTAAAAATTATGGATGAAAATCCAGGACCTTCAAACAGTAAAAAACGAAAAGGTGATAGTGGTTAAAAATAATTTTGCTCTAAATTCAGTCCCTAAAAATGTAAATTTTTATGTTTATTTTTAAGTATCACACAGGCTTACTATTTTTACTTTGTGTTTTGTAACCAATGTTCTATTCACTTTTTCTGGTCAGTTCTTTTCTTGTATGTGCTTTTGACACACTGATGGGCACTTTGTCGGGAGCATTTCTGAGCGACTCTACCCAGTGTGAAACGGTATGAGGGATTTTACGTATTTTAATCTATAATCATAAAATGTCTTCTTCTCATTGTACATATTCTACGTTGGTTGAGAGATTCATCTGAAGAACATGAATAAATATCTTCTAATGCCATCAAATGGATTTATATTCTGGCGGGTAGCAACTTAACATTTGGTCGACACCACTCATAAAAGCATTATACTTCACGATTGCAAGTGGTTTGAGTTTTGACTGCTTTCGGCTATTAGTAAAAGTTCTGGGGCATTTTAGGAAAAGCGCTTTTGAAATAAAAATCAAACAAGTCAATAAAATTATCTTATTTTTTTCTTCATATTTTCATATTATTTTTAATTTACAAATATCATTTTTTTAAATCCTGCTATAATATTCAATATTTTGTTGAGTAAACTTGCGCTTTTTTGTTTTATTGGATTTTTATTTTGGATTTTAGAATTATTTGGATTAATTTCTAGGATGTGGTCTGACAGACATGACATGGTCTGAAGCCTCTATGGTCTCAATAAAAAACTTGTCTATGGCTGTTTTTGAGTTAACTCATCCTTGTTGGAAAGGTCACTAAATATTTCATGCCACGGCTTTTCAACATGTCGCTACGCAAATTGCAATTATGATTTTTTTAACATCAATATTAACTGATGATTAATTGATTGATTGATTGAATATCACATCCTATTACAGTAGAGCGTCGATTATCCAAATTCCCGGTTATCCGAAACGCCGGATAACCGAAACACAGCCAAACATCGAAAAATGAAACCGTGCGCCGAACTTAAGTTTAACGTCAGCATTTGTAACAGCCCAGCGCCGCCGACACGACTAAACTCGAGTTTGCGTTTGCGTACAAACCTTTTCAAGCTTTTTCTTTTGAATATTTTTAAGCTCAGAATGTTGTTGTATTTTATAAAGTACTTTTTGTATCTTTTGTGAGTTTAATACTATAAAAAGAAAATAAATAAAATGTTATATTCTTCATTATATGCAATCAAGAATCAAGAAGTTTTATTGCCGTTGATCAAGTACAGAACAAGAAATAGGCATTGTCACAATTACATAAAACTAATCATAAAACTTAATTTAAAAAATCCTTTGTTGAGTAATATGGATCGTTTACAAGCCAGGAATATAGTCTCACCTTAAAAGTATCCAGAGGAAGCTGTTTAAGAGAGTCAGGCAACTTATTATAAAACTTCACACAGTTAATTTTGAATGAGTTACCTGTCAATGCAAGCCTGTGAGGTGGAATGTCCAATGTAGTTTTGCCTCTAGTGTTATGTGTGTGGAAATCTTGCCTGGTATGAAATATATGAATGTTAGTTTTTGTGTAAACTAATATGTTATAAATGTATAAATTAATAACTGTACAAATCTTAAATCGAATAAAAATGGTTTGCAGTGCTCCACAGGTCCAACCCCAGCCATTATGCGAATAACCTTTTTTTGAAGAAGAAGTATCGCATGTATATGAGGAGAGTGACCCCATGTAATGAGACTATATTGCATATGGGATTGGAATAGCCCGAAGTAAGCTAATCGTAGGTATTCTGAGTTTACAAGAGGTTTTAACTTCCAAAAAAGATAAATGACTCTAGATAACTTTTTACTAAGGTTGTTGATATGAGCTTTCCAATTCAATCTACTATCAAGATGAACACCCAAAAGCTTAACAGATTGATCATACTTATGTGAAAGTGAAAAATTAATCTTTTGGGTCTTAGCCTCATTACACACTAATTTGTTGGCTAGAAACCATTCTAAAACTGAGTTATGAGAATTATTAATAACATTGGATAGAAGTTTTGTGTCTTTTCCACTTGAGTAAATTGTGGTGTCATCAGCATAGATTACACAATTAGTTGGTAAACTTTGGGGAAGGTCATTGATTGCTACAACAAAAAGAAAAGGACCAAGGACTGAACCCTGTGGAACACCTGCTCTAACCAATGTAACTGAGGAGTTCTGACCCTTGATACTGACATACTGCTTCCTATCACGCAAATAATACTTCAAGATTTCAATAGTGTCATTTTTCATCCCATAAAATTCTAATTTGTTTAATAAAATGTCAAATGGAATGCAATCAAACACCTTTGTCAAATCAAAGAGAAACATGGATACTGAGTCCCTGTTCTCAAAGGCAGTTATGACAGACTCTGTGATTTGTGAAACAGCCATTGTTGTACACTTTCCTGCTCTGAATCCAAATTGTGAGTCAGTTAGTAAATTATTTGATTCAAAATAAGAACTCAGTTGATTTAATAGTAATGATTCAAATACTTTAGAAAAAATAGATACAATGGAGACAGGACGATAGTTTTGATATAAAGATTTATCTCCTTTCTTAAAAACAGGAATTATTTTGGAGATTTTTAGTTGATCAGGAAAATATCCGGAAAGCAGACATTTATTAAAAATGATGGAAAGTGGTTGACTAATTAAGTGGATAGTTTTTTTAATAATATAATTTGAGAGCCAATAATGATCCATTGCTCTAGAGGTTGAAAATTTTGAAACCAAAGCAGTTATCTCCTCTGGTGTAATGGGCCTCCAAATGAAATATTGATTCCCAGTAAGAGAGGTACAACTTTTCAAAAACTCCTCAGCCGACCTGCCCAAACAGTCCCGACCGGCAAGCTCCAACAATTCATCTACAGACTCTGCAAAATACTGATTGAGTTTATTCGGATCAAGTTTAATATCATGTGTGCGTGTAGTGGTGTTTTCCTGAGTAATTATGTCCCAGGCTGCTTTGCACTTATTTTTAGCTCTGTTGATGTATGTTTCATAAGCTTTTTTCTTCGTAGAAGTTAATTTTTGTCTGTAATTCTTTTTTACAGCTAGGTATAAATTGTAAGCTGCCTGAGCCTTTACATAATCTTTTTTTTCTAGATTTTTATAAACAGTGTAATAAGCTAACATGTCATCTCTAATAGTTTTTAATTCTTGGTTGTACCAGGTAATATTCTGTTTATTTTTTACATTTAAATTTTGTTTCGCTTTAGTCTTAACAAGAGGTGAACAAAAATACCAAATTTGTATGTATCTTTCAAAGAAAATATCAAACAAAATTCTGGGCTTAGGCACATCCTTAGGGTTGAAATTACTATTAGGCTCGTCAATAAGTTCCCAGGTTTCACTTAGCAAAAGCTCACAAAAATAAGAGAGCTGCTTTTCAGTTTGCTTTCTAACGAGAATAGGATTTGAAAGGTTTGTTGTCATGTTACCTCTTGGCTTACGTCCTGTATAATAATGCAACAGTAAAGGATCGTGATCCGCAAAGCAACCTGATAAAAGAGAAACATCATAAAGATTGTTTGAGAAATTTACCATAATATTATCGATACAAGAGTTTAATCTGGTAGGAAGCTTATATGTACAAACTAAATCTAATGATCTCAACAAGTTAAAAAATTCTAACGATATCAGATCCTGATATTTACCCATCTCAATATTAAAATCACCACATACAATAATTTTAAGGCCCTATTTCATTATGTACTTTAAAGCCCTTTCAAAATTTTGAAAAAATATTTTACAGTCTCCATTAGGGGATCTATACACACTGACAATAACAGAATTTGTTTCGATAAGCTTTATAGCACATATTTCACAATTGAATTCTGAAGAAAATCCAGATAAATCAATCAGCTCAAAAAGTATACCGCTTCTTATATAGATTGCAGATCCACCGTTTTTACCCCTACATCTACAGAATATACTTGCAACCTCAAAATTGTTTGGTACAAAAAGATCTACTTGATCATGTGTAAGCCAATGTTCAGATATACAAACCACATCTACAAATTTTTCATCACATAGATGTTCAAGTGCTAATAATTTATTTCTAATACATTGACTATTAATCTGCAAAATATTTAAGGTATTATCTTTGTTATGAGTACTATCTGAGGCTGCAAGATTATCGCACTTTAACTTACTGCTAAAAAAGTCTTAGGTACATCATCAAGTCAATGAACATCATTTTCCTGTCTGTGACCGATTACACACATTGTTTAATTGTTTAATAGTAATCATATTGCTTAACCTATCTACAAATATTTTTACATAAGGATTTGGAGACCTGTAAATGCATATGACTATAAACCTAAATTTATTGATTGTATAGCTGCGTATAACTCAAAACATATAATATGTGAAGCAGATTAGATTAAAAACAAGGATAAAGCTCTGCGTCATTTGAGACACACACAGCAAGCACCCTGTGAGAAACAAACAAATCACACCACGATGTTGACTGTATTTTGAGACACAACACTGACGCCTACCAACCATCCTTGATGAAGGTCTGAGCCCTACTGGCAGGGCATACAAAGCATTGCACGCTGCGTTCTTAGTGACTCATCCGCTCCCCATCATATCACGCAACATGCAGACATGCAGCCGCAATGAATGTGTTAAAATGTTTTCTAGCACACTTATTAAAAGATTAATATGTGTTCAAACATTTTCAAGACATGATTAGTGGTTGTTTTTGTTGTAAATACTTTGTACAGTATTCAGTTTTAAAATATTATATAATATTGATACTGCTATAGTGGAATCTGGGTAACTCGAACTTCTTTAATTTGTAATCTTCTTTAACTCAAATATTTTTCATGGTCCCTAGCATTTTGTATTCCGAAAATGCAAAACACCTTGGATAATTTGAAGTTTATTTTAAATAATCTGAATTTTTGGTATGGTAAATTAAGATTTAAAAACTAATATACAACACAAAATATTTACAATTGAAAAAACAAAATTTGAAATGATATTGGGCTAAAGTTTTGTGTCGGACCAAGTACGCGCCAGCATCAGCATACAGACTGATTGTTTTGCACCTTTACTGAGAAAGATCGGCGGACGAGATCGCTGGATCAGCTATAGAAAAAGAAGAAATATCGGTGCCAATAACCTTTGAACATTATTTGAGTGCAGAGTTAATGTAAGTGATTCACATTTAAAATCATTAGAGCTTTTAGAATCTTAAATATAATGGCGGCCGAGGGACGTAATTTGTAGAACCAGGCAAAGATCTTCTCCTCTTAAAAAAAAAGATTTATTTTTATGGTTGCAGTTAAATGCAGTTTATACTCTGTATTTTATGTTTCTTGTTCAGTACTCTGTTTGTTAAAACATTATTCAATATTTTTTCTCTTACGTTCATGGGTTTCCATTTCAGAATTTCACTATGAACTTTGTATAAGTTATAATCAGTTGATTTTTCACCAAAGTAGCCTACATCAGTACAGATATTGCTACATTTAACATTTAAGTTTAGTTACAATATTTTCAGAAGAAGAGGATAAATATCGGTAACAAGTGCAGCCGATGCTTTTAATTACGTAGGCTACAAAACCTTGGTTCTGACATCGCACGGCCGCTCTCTGTGCCTGATCGGCTCAAGTAAAGAAAGTATGATACGGTATGTTACTGTAAATTGTTTCATAGTTCATTTTAATGAATTATTTCATAGAAATAAAAGTTTAAAAATGAATTTATATTAAAATATTGTGTTAATTTAATACAGAGTTTTAATTTAAAATTTGTATTTAATGTTTTCGGCCCTGTTTATAAGAACTTTTTTGCTTTTTTGGAAGTTTTTTGCTAGTTTCTTGAGGTTCAAATCATCCAAGTTCCACTGTACTAATATTTTAATTAATTTAGTCTAAAATATACCTCTTATTTTTCAGCCTGAACCGTAACTCTAAGTTCTACTTCTACTCCACATTCGTGGCATACTTCCTCGGCTTGGTGGCCACCATATTTGTGATGCACATGTTCAAACATGCTCAGCCGGCTCTATTGTACCTAGTACCTGCCTGCCTGGGGACTCCTCTGTCACTGGCACTCATCAAGGGTGATATCAGCGCCATGTTCCAGTTAGTATCTATTTTGTTTACCGTGAACTTAATACCATTGTTGACAATTTCCTGAACTCATTTATATAATTTTCTGATTGTTAGCAGCAGTTAATGCCAAACAATGTTCTTGTCTTGGGTTCAATATTGGACAAGTCTTCCTTTGGTTATTGGGATATTAAATTAATAGAACTGATGATCTTTGTGAATAACAAAACTATACATTGTTACATCCACAACACACATCACACTTACCAAGTTACTGATATTTTAACGAGCGGTGAGATTGCAAATAAACTCAGTAATCTGAAATTAATCGCTGTTGTAAATACTCCACATAAAATGCATATTTCCCCTTTATTCACACTATAGCATATAACTTCCATACTATCAGAGTTCTCCAGTATCCAAGGTGACCTCGGTCCCAATTACCTCAGATAATCGGGCATCTACTGTACATGGTTAGATGTACTGTTTTACTATAGTCCTGATAAATTCCTTGGTGCTTTGATTGCAAATGGAACTTCTGTATAAAATTATCATTGTAATAAAAATTAACATCATAATTACAGTTGACTCCCTCTTATCAGGACACCTCAGGACCGGAAACCTATCCAGATTTAAAAAATTCCAGGCCACCCCAAAGTTATATATATACTAGCCAAAGTACCCGTTCTTCGCACGGGTAAAAAAGGCTGAGAGGTGTAGGCTCTACAGATACATTTAAGTTATTGATAATTAATTCTTCATTGTTTACAAAATGACAAAACACGTGTCTAAGTATATATCTAAACATGACAAAGTAACATATGTCAAATATTGGGAGAGGATAAGCATTAACGTAATAGGGGCAGGCATCGGGAGAAAATTAAAAATCTACCATTCCACTATTTCGAACTAATAATTCACTAATTTCGATCCAGCAGTTTCTGTGTAAAAATTAACGTTATTTCTTTTTCTTACCGAACTGTCAAAATGTAAAGTAAACGGATGTTGACATTAAAAACTGTAAACATTGAATCCCAGGGTATTTACAGCAACCATGTCTTCTGATATATATATATATATATATATATATATTGTTATTATATTGTAACTGAATACTATAGTACCCTTGCATTATTTCATTTTATTTAACACAATTTCATTTTTGTACACACTTGAAAATGGGATAATCCTTGAAACACATAATTATATGAAAATGTAAAAGTATTAAAAAATAGTAAAAAACCTCATACTTTACCAAGAAAAAAACATTTGACTTAAAAAAAACACTACACTGTTGAGATATATATTTGCTTTTAAGGTTAAATAAACACTGTGACAATGGAGTAATCGCCGAAACACGTGTCAGAATAATAAAAACAAGAAAGGGTACTCAAGCATTATTTATTTCGTAAATATATACAGAGTGTTCATTAAAGTCGGGGATAATCTTCTTAAGGTAGTACTGATAGTACTACCTTGTGATAGTACTTATCAAAATAAACAAAAAATTTCCCATAAAGGTATGTCGAAAAATCCTTTGTTTAGCCGCTAGCCGTCAATTTGTATTCTATACAAAAAACGTATATCAAGAACTATTTAAGATACAGAAACCAAATATTGCACACATATTTATTGGCCAAGGAGAAAAATATTCTCTAAGTATCATTTAGTTTTCTTCTATATTTTCAAAAGCGGCGGTTAAAAATCTTTTAATTTAAATAAAAATAAAACCATTAACTTTATACAATTTTTACAATGTATAAAAAAGACTGCAATTTTAATTTCAAATCAAATGGTACTGTGGTGAACAAAATCCGTGCACGGATAAGCAAGAAAATCCACTTTTAATGTTAGATTACAGAGCCCACACGTAACTGCCGAAGAATTAATTGTTATGCCAGCTGCTTTTTCGCCAAGCCCGCCCCGCGGTGGCGCATGGGCATAATCATGCTATTACCTATAAACATTACATAGACTGCTGTCATGCTGATCTGTTGTTTGACGTAGGTTGTTGGTAGTTCCTTCCATCCGCATGAGTCCTGCTTCACTGAAGATCCGTATCAAATGCAATTTTAAACTGACCTAATGTTTGTGATGTTTATATATTTATACTATAAATATATACATATATATAGTTAGGCCGGAAAAAACAAACACGATCAATCCTGTTGATTTCTCCCATGAGAAACGTGACCGCGCGCTGATGACTCATTTCCCAGAAGTAGTCTGGACCATGTGGTGTCAGAACCATCCAAGTCCGAACAAGAGGGGGAGTCGACTGTACAAACAAACCATATTAGTTAGACACCATATGTTAATAGGCAGTGACAGTGCTGTGGTCAATAAGCATAGCTTGGCTGCAGGTTCATTGCCCCAGTGGTGATCAGTGCTAGTGGCTTCAGTCTGAGCTTCAGTCTATATTATTCTTTAGACAATGGTGATTTCCTGCTTGATACAGCTAACTACACACATATCTGCCATCCAACAATTGCTTCCACAGAGAAAACTGTGTGATAATGTAAATGTACGAGGGCCATTTAGAAAGTAACCTCCGATTGGTCACAGGGGGGAGTAGCGACGCCATCTTTGCATTCACACACTCAGGAGGTCAGTCGGCATCAAGCCGTGGTCGAGTGAACATCGTACCTGCTCAAGTTTAGTTTTTGTGTCAGTTTGAAATGTGTGCTGCAATATTAAACCCCGCCAAATGTGAAGTGCGAGCTGTTATAAGGTTTTTTACAGCCAAAGAATATTCTGCAGTAGCTACTCATCGTGATCTTTGTGCTATGTACGGACCAAGAGTTATGAGTGAAGGAGTTGTCCGTGAATGGGTATGTTTATTTAAAAGTGGACGAGAAAACGTTCCTGATGAAGAAAGGAGTGGTAGGCCATCATTGGTCACAGACGAACTTCTTCAGACAGTTGATGCACGAGTTCGTGAAAATTGACGTTTCAAAATCTCGGAATTATCTACCGATTTTCCGCAAATTTCCATGACTCTCTTGTACGAGATAGTGACAGCAAGATTGGGTTACCGTAAGTTCTGTGCACGATGGGTGCCCAAAATTCTTACCGACCACTACAAACTCAAAGAATGGCCTCTGCAGTAGAATTTCTGTCATGTTATGAGGATGAAGGAGAACCATTGTTTAACAGAACTGTGACCGGTGACGAAACCTGGATTAAGTATGTGAACCCTGAGACAAAAGAACAATCAAAGATTTGGGCACATTCAAAATCGCCTACCAAACAAAAAAAAGCCTGACAAGATTTGTCTGCCAGGAAGCTGATGGCAACAGTGTTTTGGGATGCCAAAGGGGTGTTGTTGGGTGAATTCATAGAACGTGGGACGCATTTAAAAATTTACGACGGGCTATACAGAACAAACGCCGTGGTATGCTGACTTCTGGTACCGTTTTTTGCATAAAAACGCCCGTCCTCACTCTGCTCGCAGAACAACAGCCCTTCTTGAGTCCTTCATTTGAGATGTTTTTAAACATCCACATTACAGCCCAGATCTGGCGCCAAATTATTATCACCTCTTTATGCATATGAAGAAATGGCTCGGGTCCCAGCGCTTTGATGACGACAAAGAGCTCAAAGACGCGGTCACAGGCTGGCTCCAGCCACAGGCGGGTGATTTTTATGCAGAAGGTATTTCAAAGCTTGTGAAGAGATATGATAAGTGCCTCAATCGTTATGGAGACTGTAGCAAAATAGTGCAAATATTTAGTTTTAAGATGTATGTATTAAAATATTTTTATTTAACTTGGTGTACTATATTTTTTAATCATCCGGAGGTTACTTTCCAAATGGACCTCGTACTTTCTGAACTTAGCTTTTATGTAAAGTATAATGAATTTTTTTTAAACTAGTTTAACCTTCCTTAAATCACTTCTTAAAAAACTAAAACATTGTTATCTATTAAATTTATTTTCCGTTTCAGGTATGAAGACCATCCAGAAAAGAAAGAGGAAAAAGAAACAGCTACTGCGCCAGCTGTCACATCTACCACGACAAAATCAGCCATCAAGGCTAAAAAAGAAAAATAATACCTTTCAGTATTTTCCTGACAACCTTCAACTCTGCTCATTCGCGCACATAACATGTGTACTTAACATTTTTCATGTTTGAAGTTTTGTGGATTTCTATAAATCCATAATAAATTATGGGTAAATTTCATTTGATGATCATGACATTTTGTATCATTGGATACTTCTAAAGACATTAAATTTCTTTCCGTTTTTTAATATAGTTTTTCTAAATACTAAGAGTTTCATGGAAACCCTTCCCCACACATGGTAAACGAAGGTAGTTTCTTCTTGTGTTTACAGAGCTTGAGGATCAGAATAATAACTTCTGCCTGAAAAATCTGATTATTTTTAAGTTTCTGTTTCCAGTATTTTCAAATATCACTTGTGCCTAAAGCCAATAATAATAACCACCTTTATTTTGTCAAATCTTAAGTTTAATAAGATTTTAAGATTATTTAATATCATAATTTAATTATTTTTATGTGTTAATTCTTTGGTTGGTATTATTGATTACAAACGTAAATGTCAAAACAAGTCAATTTAGTTTTGTGGCAGTTTTTATTTTTTACATTCCATTAGGTTAAGTACTGTATAGTTGTGTGCTGACAAGAATTCATTTTGACTTTGCTTGGAGTTAATTATGAACAAAGGTTTTGTCTCATTAAAGAATACATACTTCCCATCATCTTCCATCTTTGAAATGTAATTGATGTACATAAAAGATCAATGGCTTTTATACCATTACAATTAATTATTCTATTACTATTATTAGCTATAAACACTTGTGAGTGAATTTAAAAAATGCATATTTTTGGGGAGTTGTGTTAATGAAAACCTTTATATTTTATGAAATATATGGAACATGGATAGCACATTGTGTAGTAAATTAATCTGCCGAAACTTTGATAGTCTGTCTCTATTTCCTTTAAGATGTAAATGTTTGAGTAACTTTAATGTACATAAAGTATTTTTTAATTTGTTGGATTTTGAATGTAATAAATGATTTATCCCAAGCTATTGTTTTATTATTTTTATTCAAAGTTCTGTGTCTTTAATGTTGGCAATAAATAATGATTGAGGGGTGGCTTTGGCTATGAGAAAACTAACTCTCATATTAATATTGCCAGTTAATTCTTGTATTAATGAGATTGAAGAACTAAGTATGCACTTTATTTTTAATAAAGGTGTTTATGGGCGTGGAAATGATTAGAATTTGATTGTAAGTGAAAAGTGAGGAGTTTGATATATTTTACTAACTATAAGAGACTAGAGAGAAAAAATTAATGATCAAGTAGTATTTAAATTCTTATAAAATGCTATCTAAGTTGTTGTCAAATGTTTTCATGGGATAATGGTTCATTGGATAGCTGTTTTTATTGGAAGATTTTTTTGTGAGATACAGAAGAACTTCTCAAACTCGATTCCCGAAAACTCGACAGGGCTGGTGAATTAAATTTTTTTGCACCGCCCATAACCTAAAGCAGTACATAGGCCGCCCGGGAGCGCTAGAGACTTAGGCTAGGTTTTGAATTTTCCAAAGTCGCTTTACCTGCCTAGCTGAGCTGGGATAGTGTTTGCACACATTCAGGATTTCCTGTGGCCTACTTTCCTTATTATGAGGCCGTGTGTTGACCTGGGATTCCCGGGCAGATCATACCGATCAGATCAATCATCATACCAGATCAACTACCGTCACTTCATTTTCGTGATTGGGCGTTCCACCTTAGTGGAGACGTTGGTATAAATGTGACAAATTTTAAGTCCACATTGTGACAAGTTTGAGAGCTTCTACTGTATCTGCTATTGGTAGAGATCTAGTCCATTTATTTTCTGTGGCCAGAAAAAAGTTGACCGATGATTTCACCAGTTATACTCAAAAGGTGTTGGTCAATGATAAACATAGTCCGTTGTTTAAGAGTTCCAAATGTTGTTTTTATGAAAAAAAACAAAAAAATTAATTTCTTCCTTACTTCCCAATCTTTTACAATTGGCATGCAGTATAATATTACATTGCCCATTCAAAAGCCAATCAAAGTTTGGTACTGTGTTATCTCGTTTGGGGGGGAATGGTCCCCAAAATTTCCAAGAACTCTTTTAACTTCTAGGAAGGGAGTGAGTAAAAGAAATTTGATGATTACTTTTTTATTAATTATATTGCTGTACAACCTGAGAGTGGCCACCACCATGATAACTTACACCATAATACTTACAGTTTTCATCACAAGTGATTATTATATGTTTCGTACTTTGGTTGGTGAAACTGACAATCAACAGACGCTTTTGTGATTTATACAGCTGAATAAACCCTATCTAATTGTCATATAATTAATATAAACATATTATTAATTATTAACATATGCCAATTCTAATGTTTTATTTTTTTGTTAAAATACACTTTAGCTTCCAATGTAACAAACAGTTTATTATCTCTTCTAAACAGTACATGGTGTCAGGTAACTGTTAAAATGTCTCGAGAAAAACGTCAAGAGGATTTTTCAGGTGCCTTAAGTTCTGGAGAACCAACAAATCAATAGGGATTCAGTTCTCAAGGTTAGCCTTCTAGACCATTTTCCTTTGTTAATTCAGAATAGGAAGTTTGGTTTTGATCATTTGAAGGTACAGATCAGCATCAAAATTGATTTTTGTAACTGTTGAGATAAAAATAAATACTCTGGTACTTACAATGGGTCCAAAAGCCGAAACTATTCTGGATAGTTTTAATTTGGCGGATGGAAACAAAAATATGTATCGCTCAATAGTAGAGTGTTTTAACAAGTTTTTTGCAAGAAAAATTAATGTAATTTAGTAGCGGGCAAAATTTAATAAATTTTATCAGAAGGAGGCGATCCTGTAAATGATTTTATAACTTCACTGTTTGAATTGTCAAAAAAATGTTACTATGGCCATACTTTGGGTTGAGTTAATCCGTGACTGTGTAGTGGTCAGTATTTATGACCATAAATTGTCTCTACAACTTCAATTGCAAGCTGAACTGACATTAGCAAGTTTGATTGATTGAGTTAGACAATCTGAGTCTGTCAAGTCCCAACAGCATTTACTAAGGGACAGTCGATATGAGGCTAACAACGCCTTGTCTACTCTGGCAGTGAAAATGAAATAAAAGGCATCTCCATTTAAGTGTTATTGCTGTGGAGCAACAAAACCACATGACACAAACATTTGTCCACCTATTTGTATACTTATATGAACATCGAGGAAACACATTTAATCGGTAACAAATGTAATGAGTTATAAAAGTTCTTTAACTAATAATTTTTTATAATAAAAATTAAACTACATTTATTTATTCATTTCATAAATTGCACCTCATTTTCGGCAGATCTTTGGTACAGTATAATGTGACTGCATGGACAATTGGACATGTCCTAAATTATTTTTATTATTTTATTAACCTCTACCCTTTCCTATATTTTGAACCATCTAATTACTACAAGACTCCACTCACCTTGAAATTTCACCGTCAAAGAAAGATGTGTTGCGGCTCTGTCAGCTCTTCTGCACACGGATTAATCATTCTCTCCTTCAGCTTGAGTTCAGCTACTAAATTTTGATCAGGCTCATGGCTATGGAATCCTATCACACAAAATGATGCCACAAAACGTACACTTTTGTTTAAGATAATGGACACCAAATACCTGCAACGTGGCCAGCTAATACATCTCAGGTACGCTTTGTATTTGTCACTGATATTCACTCTAAAAAGGTAAAAGTAAAATCCATCCCCGCAATGGTAGTTCGTCGATCCCACCCTTCTACCACAAATCTCGCATACTTCCTCGATGGCACATATGTTACCACTGATTGACCTGAGACTTCAGGGATGTTCAATATAATTCCACCACCAAGCGCCTCAGAGCCGCTTGAGAGATGAAGACAGGTCAATCATGACTTCGGAGAACAAGCTGAGGTCAGGAGGATTTGTGACTTGATAGTTTAAGCAAACTATGAATAAGATTATTTGTTCAAATTTATAAATGATTTAAAAGGCTATTATGATTCAAAATTTCATCTTTGATGGTCATTTATTTCTTTTACATTTATTTCTTTATTTATTTCTTTTACATTAACAAATGAATACTAAGTATGTATATGAAATATAAACCTCTTGTTTGGAAGGGTTGATAAATCAAAATTAAAAACCCAGTCCTAAAAACCTGGCCTAATTTACACCCGAATGGTGCCGGTTGTTTCAAATATCGGGTAATCAGGAGAAATATAAAAAAAATCAGCTGTATTCTGGCATAGAGTCTTATACATAAATTACTGTTATGTGTGTGTGTGCAAAACAGAAAGAATCATTCCATGCCACTACTACCTACAGACTTCCCTAAATTACCTTGGTCAGTCGTTGGTACCGACCTGTTTGTTTACAACCGAAAAAACTACATAGTTGTTCAAGATTATTTTTCCTGTTTCTTGGAAGATGTTGGACAGTTAAATTATACAAGTTCAGGCATAATTATTACTTTTTTGGAGAAGATATTTTCATGATTTGGAGTCCCTCATCGCCTTCGATGTGAGAATGGTATGCTGCTTAACAGAAAAATAGAAGAAGAAGTAAAGAGTTTTGCCGTGGGTTTCAAGATTATTACAAGCAGTCCTAAATACCCATAATCAAATAGTCTGGCTGAGTCGGCTGTCAAAACAGCCAATAGAATTCTAACAAAATGCCAAGATTTAGAGAGTGGTCTCTTGTCATACCGATCATTGTTGTGACTTGCAAATATAATGCACGCAATATAAAATTGAAAATCTAAAGAAAAATTAAACGTTATACTTTATTGAAAACGTTCAGTTACTTTAAAATTCTTGAACAAATAACAATGACTCTCAAATGCTCATTGTTATTTATGAATTCTTTAGAAAAACGTTTGTAAGAAAACACAAAAAAAGGTTAATTGAAAATTGAGTTGTTTACATTTTAAAAACTTGACAAAATAAGTAGAAATAACTTTATTATAGAGTAAAAACATAAATTAGGTACATTTTTGAAAACTGGAAAATAACTGAACTGAAAGTAAACATAATCAGATTTAACATCATCTGTTTTGTATCACAGCTGATAATTATATTTTAAGTTCATAGAGATATAACAATCACCACCCCTGGAAAATGGCTATTCTCCAGCCGAATTACTAATGGGAAGGAAGATAAAGAGTACAGTTCCAATCTCAATGGACAACTTAAAGATGTGCTTACCAGACAGTAAGAAATTACAAGAATCAGAAAAACAAATTAAGCTTGGGATGAAGAGAAGATTTTACAAACACTATGGAGTACAGGATCTGTCCGAACTAGGCCCTGGTTGTGATGTTTGGATACCTGATTTGAAGAGAAAAGGTGCGGTGATATCAAAACTTAAAGAGCCAACTTAACATCAGCCAAAAATACATTTCTCTATTATTTTTAATTTTGTAAAATATTGGGTCTGCAATAATATCCAAGATGAAAAGCATATGTTGTAACACCTTTTTCATAAAATTTATGGTGTTCAAGAGTGTTTATTCTATACCCATGAAACTAGATATGTTTACAGATATGTTACCTTACATCAAAGATACTTTAGTTATAGTGCTATAACCCAATATAGAAGATCACATATGCTAGGAACAAAAATGTGAGCCAAGGCTGCTCTAAAAAATTATATAAATATAAGTTTGATGACATGTCAAAATATAGATTGGGTTTTCTTATGTTACTTGTGTTAATTTGTGGTGATGTGGAAAATATACCTGGTCCTCAAGCAATGAACAAAAAGAATTATAAGGAATACCCCTTATGCCACCAGTCATTCAAACTTTTGCTATCCCATTTAAAAGCCAACTCATAAAAATTAAATTCATCGTTTTAAAAATCTTGAAGCATCCATGTCTTCACTGGGAAATACCTCTAAATTTCATCATAATAGTCAATTAAGTACAAATAAAAATGGAAGGAATCAAAGTAGGTAGTAGGAATAAAACAACATAGCCTATACTGGTCCAAATAACGAAACGAGTTGCACAAACTTGAACAGTTAATATGGAAACATACTTCCAGGTCCTTCGAAACCATCATCACAAACAATATTCATACTGTAAAACTGTGATCCACAGTATAAAGGCTATTTTTAGGAATGACAAACTTAGATAGCGATGAAGAGATTAATCTATAAGCAATGATTTTGAAACCACACCTCTACTCCCCAGTATACCGCATCATAGACAAATTATGACAAACATAAACTTAAAATAATTATGAGTAACAAACTGGCCTCCAATGAAAGTATTATTCATTCATTGAATCCGTTAAGTGATATGTTAAATGCATCATTTGAAGATAAAATAGCACAAGATGATATAATGTCCGATGTAAAATGTGAACATTGTGTAAAAATATCTTTTAGTAAAAGAAGTCTACCTTATATATATAAGATAAAAAGCTAAATAATCCTTTGTTATAAAACAGCTTTAGATGTAAAATTTCAATTTCAAATTGCTTGCTTTATTGTCACAAAAACATTTTACAATTACAATTCCCTTGTAAAAATAAACAAAAGTGACATGGTCAATAAAAATTAAAACTAGACATGTATGTACAAAACAAAGTAATAACAATAAATCGCTAAAACAAATCAAAGTGAGCATTACAGGCATACCAAGAGAATCATCTATCGGGGAATCATTTATCCTCTGAAAAATCACTAATTTTGCAAATACATTTTTCCAAAAGAAATTCTTTTAAATCAGTTTTAAATTTTTTGCTACCAATCGAGTTTTTCAGAGCCGGTGGAAGAGTATGTATTAAAAAAGATTTCCCCATGTATTTTGGCGTTTTCTCTAAAATAACGAAGCGATGACATGGATATTATATTGCATATTATTTTTGAACATGGTTTGATAGCGATGTTCATGGTTTTTATTATGGACGGGAGAGGCAAACTTTTAAGTTCTTTAAAAAGCAATCTGCAGGAGTCTCGCGGTTTTGAAAAAGTTATTATTTAGATGATTTGGATTTGAATTTTGAAAATTTCTGCCATGGCTGAAGGTGATCCTCACAGTATAGTATGAAAGAGTAAAAATATGCAAAATAGACTATGATTTGAATTATATATATATATCTCACTTTCCATAGAACATTTTCTAAAAACATCAAGCCCCATACTGAAATATTCAGAATCTTTTTAATAGGGGCCTACTGAATTTTCAAGATGATATTAATTAAATCAAAATGAATATCAATTACAATACTTCAAAAGCCCAAATAGGGTGGTGCCACCAACTCCTAAACTATAAGTATAAGCTAAAGTAATACGGTAAAGTATTATTAAATAATACAGATTTTAAATTGTTGTTTTACCTTTTGAAACTTTTTAAAAAACAAAATGAAAGTGCTTTTGACCCAGTTAAATAGCTCACATTTAGTTACTTGATGATGCGTGTATCAGATAATCTGGAGGTCAACCGACGACAGTACTCACTTTACATGATTGTGTTGAGGGTAAATGGAAAAGTGTAATTTGATGCTGACCTCAGGGGCTTTTTAATTAATTGCCTTAAATTTGCTTCTCGAACAGAACCACACCCTAATGTCGACAAATATCTTAGCGGTGAGACAATATTGATCCATCCTTTTCTATAAAACTCCGTAGAAATTTATCTTTCATTTCCACAGTTTACTTGATTTATTTAAGAATCCGAGTCATTATGTTGACTTGGAGATTAGATCAGCGCTCATACTTATAGGGCGTTCACATAACTTAAGGCATTACTATACAGCACTTCCATTTAAAAATCCAGGCCGTTATGTTGTCATGGAGATTAGATCAGGGTTCATACTTATAGGGCGTTCTCATTAGACGGTCTGTCCTACTTTGAACATAAGCTAAATTTGATACCAATGACAAACCTTAAAATTAATAACAATTAAGTAATAACTTTGTTAATCATGTATAGAATTTGTTTATGTTTGCTATATTAGCTTTTTATTGAAGTTCTAGATATGATATTTCTTTTTTTTAATCTACTATTTTTTGTGTAGATTAACTTTGAAAATTAATTGAAGACAGCCATTTGATATAATAATCGTAGAACAATTTAGTTCCTGATTCAAAAAACTTACCTATATTTTAGAGCATCATGCCAATTTGTAAATTAGTGAATCAATTCGATATGGATTTAAATATTTTCATGTGAAAAAATTGTGGATATCGGCCTAAGAGAGGTTAAATAAAAATATGTTTTACAAATCCTATTGTGACACTGGGCTGCATCGGTCTTTTAGTTATAGTTAATAACAGAATATGACTATTAACATACGATAGCTACATATACACTTATTAAATGAAATGACCTATGTAAAACGTGTTTTGATATGTATATGTCTTAGCTCTTGGAGGGGGGGTGTTGGATATTTGTATGATGAAAATTTGAAATACCCCCGTCGCAGCAGACCTGCGTACTCAGCGAATTTCCAAATCAATAACATAATAATAATACTATATAACTAGTTCGATCATTATCTGTCAATAAATATGAGTATTATTTGCCTACTCTCCATAGATGAACATGGGAAAGAGTATGCAGGTTGGCTGCTGTGAGGAACGCTGAAAGTAGGTGTTTCTAGTTCTAGCATAAACAATTAATTTTTTTTAGCATTTGTATCAACTTTCATCAACATCTGTCCATAAATAAAGGAGTTTGCCTATTCCCTATATGATTAATATGGGAAAAGAGTATGCAGGTTTGCTGCCATGATAAACACACAAACTATGATTTTTAAGCATAAAAGGATAGATCTCAACCACATGAAGCTAAATATCAAGTTTCATAAAAAAATATTGATTAGCATGCGAATAATAATCCCCATCCTCCATAAGATTAACATTGGAGCCCCACAATACAACATACTGTGTTTAGATTTTTTAATATCTCGGTAACCGTTAGAGATAGAGAAAAACTTTAAGGAACTTAATTGTGTAGTTTTTTAAGCTGATTCCAATGGTGAAATATAAAATTAAAAAGTTTTAAAAATTACATGTGAAAAACGCAAAAAACCCCATTTTGGGGTACAAAACCCCCCCAAACTACCTATTCCTATTGACCGATATGTCTGGTTTACGAACTCGTCCGAGCATTTGTAGGAATACACGTCTCTACCAAATTTGGTCTCGATCGGACCATTTTTACGAGAGTTATCGTGCTAACAGACACATATATATATATATATATATATATATATATATATATACATATATACATATATACATATATATATACATATATATATAAAAATTTTAACGACTATTGTTTTTGGACTCTGGGCACCTAAAGACGAAAAAATAACATGGTCCCGGGCTTAAGTCTTACCATGAGACCTACGGTAATAGCTTCTTCCCTATGGGAAATTCGCTAATAGGTATTGAATTTTTAATTTACAAGTTTTACCAAGACAGCTGATGGAGTTTGACGAACAATCTCTGACGTGAACAGATAAATAAAAGCCATACTTCTGAAAGGTTACCGCTGCACCCTGCTGAGACGAGAATTTGTAGACTAATCTAAGTACAGTAGTACAGAACCTGTAACATATGTTCTCTGTGGTGACCTACCCAGTTAGACCATGAAAGCCAAGTATGAATGAGAAATGAATTTAAAATAATTGTTAGACAGGACTGTTAATATCCCAACAGCCAATGAGCATGTATTTGTAGGGACCCAAAACTAATGATTGAACTGGACTAACAATGCGGGCGGTATTTGCGAATACACAATTCAAGTGCACGTGATACAAACCTAATACCAAATGCAGTTTTACATTACCATGACCTCGTGCGTCTGATACAAAGCTCCATACCAATTGTGTGCGTTCGCGGCGAGTACAAGTCGTTTGTTACCACTTTTTCATTACCATATTCCTCTGCGTTCTGCGTAGATGCCGCGCGAGATGCGTGAGACAGCGTCCGTGTAAATGAAAAGTACCAATTATTCATTACCATGACAGCGTCGTGCGTTCTGCCCGGAGATGATACAAACTACGCTCCATACCAAATGTTACCACAGTAGGCCTATTATTCATTACCATGACAGCGTCGTGCGTTCTGCCCGGAGATGATACAAACTACGCTCCATACCAAATGTTACCACAGTAGGCCTATTATTCATTACCATGACAGCGTCGTGCGTTCTGCCCGGAGATGATACAAACTACGCTCCATACCAAATGTTACCACAGTAGGCCTATTATTCATTACCATGACAGCGTCGTGCGTTCTGCCCGGAGATGATACAAACTACGCTCCATACCAAATGTTACCACAGTAGGCCTATTATTCATTACCATGACAGCGTCGTGCGTTCTGCCCGGAGATGATACAAACTACGCTCCATACCAAATGTTACCACAGTAGGCCTATTATTCATTACCATGACAGCGTCGTGCGTTCTGCCCGGAGATGATACAAACTACGCTCCATACCAAATGTTACCACAGTAGGCCTATTATTCATTACCATGACAGCGTCGTGCGTTCTGCCCGGAGATGATACAAACTACGCTCCATACCAAATGTTACCACAGTAGGCCTATTATTCATTACCATGACAGCGTCGTGCGTTCTGCCCGGAGATGATACAAACTACGCTCCATACCAAATGTTACCACAGTAGGCCTATTATTCATTACCATGACAGCGTCGTGCGTTCTGCCCGGAGATGATACAAACTACGCTCCATACCAAATGTTACCACAGTAGGCCTATTATTCATTACCATGACAGCGTCGTGCGTTCTGCCCGGAGATGATACAAACTACGCTCCATACCAAATGTTACCACAGTAGGCCTATTATTCATTACCATCACAGCGTCGTGCGTTCTGCCCGGAGATGATACAAACTACGCTCCATACCAAATGTTACCACAGTAGGCCTATTATTCATTACCATGACAGCGTCGTGCGTTCTGCCCGGAGATGATACAAACTACGCTCCATACCAAATGTTACCACAGTAGGCCTATTATTCATTACCATCACAGCGTCGTGCGTTCTGCCCGGAGATGATATAAACTACGCTCCATACCAAATATTACCACAGTAGGCCTGTTATTCTTGAATAATATGAAAAATAAATAAGATTGTTGCCATGAGGAACAAAAAACAATAGACTTTTCAGCATAAATTGGATCTCAACTGTATGAAAGTGCATACTAAGAATATTTAAAAATTCACAATATTTAAAAAAATTAGAAATTTATTTCAATTTACTTAGCATATTTTCCATAACAATGAGGTAAGGAAATAAGTAGGAATTGAACTGCGGAAGTATGGGAATGGGAATGAATAAGAAGGGTAGTAAGTAGGAACAAAGAAATTTCAGCATACATTATTAGATCTTAATCATATGAAGCTGTATACAAAGTTTTATCATAATATTTAAAAAAATAAGCAGGATATAAATTGTAACTTTTCCACATAAGATTTATTGCAGCTCCCAAAAGAGGTACTGTGTTTACCAATCATATAACCGATCAGTCAGTAACCAATTTAAACAGTGCCGAGATTGAAAATACTAAATTGTTTGTTTTTTCAGTTGATTTCAATAGTTCATATAAAATTTATTTTTTAATCAAATATATCTAAAACAAGCCCAAACCACCATTTTGGGGTACGACCGGGGCGGAGATTTGTGGGGGGCCCACAAATCTCCCCTTCAGATTGACCGATTTAATTAGATTTCTAACTTGATCGAATAATTGCACAACTTTACTACACAAAATTACTAATGTTTCGGTATAGTTTTTTGCATGTTAGACGATATAACTTTCATTCAAGTTCATTAACGAAATTAAAAGTCCACGTGATAATTGTAGGAGTGAGTCAGCGTTAACGACTGCGAGCCATGGGACACGAGCCCGACTGTCGCAATTATAGCCAGTTAGGTTAATTGCCGCAGCGTTTATAATTGTTGAGATTGCTCTTCCTTTTACAGCCCGTAAAGTCTAATATGGAGCGATATAGTCGAGGAAAAATGGCCGAAACGATGGCGCCAGTGGACTAGGGGACGCTAGGCGGCACAGTGCACCAATTGGTACAATAATATATGAAACAATGAACTCCATACATTACTGCAGAAGGCTCATCAACAGGACCTTGATCATGAAAAATTGAAAAATGAAAATATTGATCACATGAAACCACGTTATAGGCCTATGTGTTACTATATAAACTACATTTTCGTAAATAAGACATGAAGGAGGTTTTGTTAACTGTAGGTAAAATAATTCGTACTCAGCGGAGCGAGGTTTCAATATACTGTGAATGTTTCGGTGACCGATATAAAACTTATAGTTTGATATAAAATTTAAAACATATTAAATTACGGAAGGGGAGAGATGCATTTTCGGGGTAAAATATTAAAAAATTATTATTGCAGAAAAATATTCTACATTTTAGAAGTAATTAGAAAATATATAGTTTTAATCACATATTTGATCAATTATACGAGATAAAAATTAATTTCTGTAATGGCTTCCATTCACTAAAGTTCTACTTAGATGTCCGATTTCCGTAACCTTGTTTTTCAGATATAGGTAGGCCTAAATTAATCTTCTGAACTACCTATCCATCCAAAATCCCTGAAATTTTTAATAGTTATTGGACCCATTAGTAGCCTCAAAGAATTTTTATATTGATCAATATTTAACCTTGAAATCAATAATCTATTACGTTACATTTGTTTTAAATTAAAAAATTATACAATAGTTTTAGATATTCTGTCTTAAATCTAGTATAGTTGGTTTTAATATATTTAACAATATGTTTTCAAACTTTGAGAATAATATCTCAAATAGTTTTTAAGTTATTGGTACCTATTTGAACTGCGAATTCTCCATTTAAATAGCATTGAAGAAGGAAAAGTGCATCTGTCTCTCCCTAAGAAGGCAATTCAGTAGGCTACTGTCGTTCAAACCATTTAGCTCACTCAACCTTACGGTTGCTGCTTTGGTATCCGATAAAGCGGTGACTATGAGATGTAAATACAGTACGACGAGACGGTGGCTATATGATAGATGTACGACGAATCTAAGGCTACGTAAAGGATATATGACGAAGCAGTGGCTACTTGATGTATATACAACGAAGAGGTGGTTACGTAATGGAGATACGACGAGGAGGTGGATTCGTGAAGGATATACGACAAAGATTTGGCTACGTGATGGATATACGATAAATATTTGGCTACGTGATGGATATACGACAAATATTTGGCTACGTGATGGATATACGACAAATATTTGGCTACGTGATGGATATACGACAAATATTTGGCTACGTGATGGATATACGACAAATATTTGGCTTCTTGATGGATATACGGCGAATTTGTAGCTGCGTGATGGATATATGAAGATGTGGAAGCTACGTGATTCATATAGCCTACGACCAAGCGGTAGCTAAGTGATGTATACACGACGAATCAGCGGCTACATGATGAATATACAACGAATCGGCTCCTGTCTGATGTACTAAAGGGTTGATGTCGGTAATAAAAACAGTAGTGAAACCTTTGAATCATACCGTTCACAAACGAGGCAAATAACGCTATTCCTGGGTCGGGCGCATGCTCTACAATACCCGTCAGTGTCGGGTGTACGGGTGTACGCAATGCAGTCCTGATACGTAGGCCTACACAGGTGCGTGACGGAGCGTGACAGGGGGGGATCTCATTACTTTACGCATGCCCTGCTCTACATGGGACGTCAACACATAATTTAATTAAGAAACACATGACCGTAATTTGTGATAATCGCTGTTACAGTTCTGTTGCGTTCCAAACTCCCGGCATGCGAGGTTCGACCTTCCGAAGGACAGCAGTTCTACATCATGTCACCGCCGTGTTGTTTGCACGATCCGGAAGGGACGTATACATGATGGAATAGTATGTAATACCACGAGTTTATTTACATACAGTAGTTTCAAACATATTTGAACACAAGCCCACAATGCAGACAAATGAAATATTAACTTTTAAATATATATTTTTAGCACACAGGTAGAAGAAGTCCTATATTTTACAGACATTAATTTATCTATAATTATGTTATTTCAGTAGTATATTATACATGCTCGTATTATTTTTCGGTTTGAAGAAAATATTTCCTTAATACAGACTTAAGAAATTAAAAAATCTATAAAACATTAAAATACAGAAACACGGCAAAATCTGTTATGCTTATTAACATAATTATAGGTAGTGTGTAATCTTTTACACTATGTATACTAGAATGCACGCTAAGCTACAATACATTATACTTAAGACAAAAATACATTTTAGTTGCACTTCAATAAACCTGTTAGTAGGCCTATCTATATAAATAAAATTAGAGTTTTGTCTGTACATTGCTCAGAATTATTCATTTTTTTGTTATTCTTACTTTTCGTGCGTTAGAGAAGCCGAAACCGGTCTTATCTCAATTGTTGTCTGTTTGTCTGTGACGCTCCAGGAGGCATTTTACGCCGTCTTCTCCAAAAAAACGGGAGAACTGTTTACAATGAAACTTATTTCATGTATTCTCTACATTCCAGAGAAGGTTTATAATGCTTGAAATCGCCCGCCGTCTCATGAAAAGTAAATAACGATCATTCAAATACCCACTTTTACGCGATATTACTCGCATTTTGATTAAGTTTTCAATGAATAACCCACTGATAACAATCAGCTGTCTTTGTAGTTTGAAGATTTAATAGAAATAAAAACAATCAGCTGTCAAATCAATATTAGTTAGTTTATATTGGTCATTGATTTTAAACCCATTTCGAAATCATACTACAATATTAAAACGTTATTTTAACGTATAAGTAATTATAATAATTGTATAAATGTTCTAATCTATTTAATTGTAAAGTAATGCTAAATAATAAAGCTGGGTATCGATTTATTTTCGTTGTATTGATTTGTTTAGGATTTCAGGTTTACATTTTGGTATGATTACCTTTCTTTATTAAACTGAATCCTACAACCCGTACAAAGGACGGGCTTACTGCTAGTGTATAATAAAATACGAAAAGTATCGATACATTTGTCTGGTAACCCGACAGTGGCGTAGATACGGGGGGGGGTAAGGGGATATATCCCCCATCATAACGATCACGTTTACTACAGTAATAATTTCAAAACAAAAATATCCTGAAACACCGCTACGGAATAACAAATAATAGAAAAAAAATAGTGCGTTGTTGTTACTGTATGTTGCATGTCGAAATACAGTATAGGCCTACGAGAGTATTCGAATTAAGAGATCTTCCCCGACTGGTCTCCCAGTCATCCCTCCGCCATCAAGATCGCTCAAATGTATATATATATATATATATATATATATATATATATATATATATATATTATATTGAAATAATTCGACCAAGTACCCTTATAAAACATTTTTATTCTTTCTACATGTTTCGGGTAATAATCCCATTTTCAAGAAGTGTAAAATGTTATAACATTATTTGGTAACATTAATCTGTAAATGTAAATAAATATCATATGATAATTTTAAATATTACTGTATCTAAATTGGTGGAGTGTGTTAGCATGTATTATTTCTATCTTGTATTATTTTTTCATATATAGGATTCTTTGTTTCAATTTGTGAAGTATTTAATATGTTGTTTTTGTCAATTTGATAGTGAGCGTAAATTTGGAATTCTTCTTTTGTATCCAATTTTCTTCCTTTGTGTTCAAAATTCAATATTTTCATATTATGTGTCATACTAGTGTAATTGTGGTTTGTTGAAAGAATGTGTTCAGCAAACGCTGATTTTTGTGTTGTTTTGTTATTTGATTTTAATGCTTGTATGTGCTCTTTGAATCTTGTTTGAAAATTTCTCCCGGTTTGCCCAATATAATATTTGTTACAGTCATCACATTTAATTTTATATACTCCTGATCTTGTGTATTTATTAGTTCGGTTGTTGTTTCGTGATTTCTTTTGTATTATTTCATATGCGTTGTGTCTTGTTCTATAACTTATCTTGAATTTTTGTTGTGTAAATGTTTTCTGTATGGCTTTGTTTAGTGTTGTATGGCACGCAAATAAACTCTTTTTCTTCGATTCTCTCTTTTAACTTCAATTCTCCTTTCTTTTTCTCCCATCTTTTTATCATTTTATCTATCATATTCTTTTTGTATCCATTTTCTTGTGCAATTTGTTTTATTATGTTTATCTCTTTCTTGAAATTGTTCTTGTTCATCGGTATTATCATAAGTCTGTTAATCATCGTGTTGAATGTTGAAATCTTATGTTGCCATGGGTGATGTGAATTACATGGGATGACAAGATCTGTTTGTGTGGGTTTTCTATAAATATTAAAATCATGTTCATTGTTTGTATTTTTTATTGTTAGGTAAGTCTAAAAAGTTTATTTTCTGTTTTTGTATTTCCATCGTGAATTTAATAGATTTTGAGATTGAATTTATGTATTCTAATAATTTGCAGTGTGAATCATCTTGGTTGTCATAAAGACATATTATGTCATCAACATACCTGTACCAATATATAATATTTTTTCTAAACGGGTTAATGGCATTTATTATTTTATTGCTTTCAATTTTGTTCATATATATATTTGCTAATAAACCTGAGAGAGGCGATCCCATAGCCAAACCATCCTGTTGTTTATATATACAATCTTTATACTCAAAGTAGTTTTGATTCAAACATGTTTTTGTCAATGTTATCAAATCTTTTTTCTCATTTGTATTAAGTGTGTCTGAATTATCTAAACTGTCCTTCAATATATTTATGGTTTCTTCTGATGGAATATTAGTATACATGTTGTTTACGTCAAATGATAAGAATATAGCGTTTTCTGGTATTGTCAAATCTTTTATATGTATAAGATATTTTATATCAATATTTTATAAGGGTACTTGGTCGAATTATTTCAATATAATAATATTAGTAGCCCTGTTTGATGAAATAAATAGTAATATATATATATATATATATATATATATATATATGTGTGTGTGTGTGTGTGTGTGTGTGTGTGTGTGTGTGTGTGTGTGTGTGTGTGTGTGTGTGTATACAAACCTTGCTCGTATTATAGTATTGGATATTTTCCGTATCCTCTACGTTTTGTGTTCGGCATTCGTATTTTTGTCTACTTTTCCCTTGTTTCATTATACAATAATTAATAGCGTAAATAAATAATGTAAATTGCATCTAAAAGAAACCCCGAAAGTGATAAATTAAAGTCACGGCGACTTTTTTTGTGTCGAGACAGCACTAGATTATTGTGGTATTGGTTACGATAGGAAAAAAGGCCACAGAATAGCTAGAATAAATTGTCTTTAGTCAAAATTGTTGTTCCAAGAAGTAATAAAGCATTTAAAAATTTTATGTTCTATACAAATTAAATTACCCCCGTCGCAGCAGACCTGCGTACTCAGCGAATTTCCAAATCAATAATATAATAATTATAATATAGGACAAGTTTTATAAAAATCTGTCCATAAACATGAGAATTATTTGCCTATTCTCCATAAGATTAACATGGGAAAGAGTGTGCAGGTTAGCTGCTGTGAGGAACACTGAAAGTAGTAATTTCATAAATCATTTTTATTTTAACATTTATACCAACTTTCATCAACATCTGTCCATAATTAAAGGAGTTTGCCTACTCATTATATGATTAATATGGGAAAAGGCTATGCAGGTTTGCTGCCATGATAAACACATAAACTATGATTTTTAAGCATAAATGGATAGATCTCAACCATATGAAGCTAAATATCAAGTTTTATCCAAAAACATTGATTGATATGGGAAATATTAATTTTTCCCTATCCTCCATAAGATTAACATTGGAGCCCCATAATACAACGTACTGTGTTTAGATTTTTTAATATCTCAGTAACCGTTGGAGATGGAGAAAAGCTTTAAGAAACTTAATTGTGTAGTTTTTTATGCCGATTCCAATGGTGAAATATAAAATTATAAATTTTTAAAACTTACATGTGAAAAACGCAAAAAACCCCATTTTGGGGTACAAACCCCCCCAAACTACCCGTTCCCATTGACAGATATGTCTGGTTTACGACCTCGTCCGAGCATTTGTAGGAATACACGTCTCTACCAAATTTGGTCTCGATCGGACTATTTTTACGAGAGTTATCGTGTTCACAGACACACACACATATTTATCTTTAAATAAGTCAACCGAGTACCCTTAGAAAACATTTTAATTATTTCTTCGACATGTTTCGGGAATCATCCCATCTTCAAGAAGTACAAATGTTTAACCTTGTATTATTATCAAATATTATTATAGACAAATTATCTATTATGGCTGACAAAATAATGGAGTATTCCCCCATCCATTCTCAGCAGGTTCACGTATTAGGAGACAACGAATCAACTAGCGCACAACCCGATAGGTTATCTCGTTTGGAGACGCAAATATCCGAGTTAGCCAATCAAATTTCGTCTTTGCGCTCCAAATCAAGATCTAGTTCTCAAACACGCCAGTTTCGAAAACATGATACAACCTCACAATCTGGTATCTGCTGGTACCATAAGAATTTTGGTAAGAATGCTCATAAATGTACAACACCATGCAACTACCGTTCTTCCCCATCTGGGAATCCGGAAAACTAGTCAGGCATTATCTCAACACGGCGGGAGATAGTGCTAGTTTACAACCTCGCCGTCTCTTTGTTCATGATCGTCGGACCAATATCAAATTTCTGGTTGACTCCGGAGCTGACGTTTCTGTAATACCTCCACATGGCATACGAAAACCAAAACCATCCAGTAAATTACTTTTTGCTGCAAATGGATCAAGCATCGCCACATAGGTACAAAACTTTTACAAATAGACTTAGGACTCCGCAGATCCTTTTGTTGGCCCTTTATCATTGCCGACGTTCAACAACCAATTGTCGGAGCGGATTTCCTGTTTGAATTTAGTTTATTAATTTACATGAAAAATAGTAAGTTAATACACGGAAAAACACTTCTTTTTCAACGCGGCTTAAATAGGTTAAACATTTGTACTTCTTGAAGATGGGATGATTCCCGAAACATGTCGAAGAAATAATTAAAATATTTTCTAAGGGTACTCGGTCGACTTATTTAAAATAATTATATTAGTAGCCCTATTTGATGAACTAAATAGTGAAATATATATATATATATATATATAAACACTTTAATTATTTTTTATTTGGCCATTATATGAACACATATCAGATAGAAAATAGAAATATAAATACATAATACCCCAAAACCGTAAACTATTAACGTGGCGAATAAAGTTGTTCATTTTGTACAGCACATATTTACTTCATATTTTCACTTTAATGAATGATTCAGATGGCATTGGATGGTAAAGCATATTGCTAATGGAAAGTAAACCAATCAGCTGTGGCTAAGAAATCAAATGTATTCATTGTAGAAAATTTTGTAAACAAACTTACTTTCCATAAGGTTAATATTAGAAATTTAAAACGCCATAAAAAGGAAACTGATGGGGTTTTCGAAAATATTTTTTCACTAAAACTTTGCCGGTCACATATAGAGCAACTTCCTAAAATTTCATATCGATCGGATGAGTAGTTTGGCAGCGCATAAAGGACATACATACATACACACATTCAATTTTATATACAGAGATATAAAGGAAAAAATATTGTGAAAATGATAACGATGTTATAAATAATTTCTTTCAACTACGTGTCATTGTTATTTTGTCTGTTTGAAAAATTAAGCTTGGGATCTTTGGCAAAAAGATTTTATCATGATTAATTTTTTCCATGTATCTGGTTAAGAAATTTAGACACATTGAAATAAAACATTAACAGAGAATGCGCTACTACACAAACTTTGTGAGTAATATCATTTTCCATTTAGCCTGAAAACTTCCATAACAGTGTAGGAAACTGCACTAGACTACTCCACACTAAAATAAGCGTTGAATACGCAGAAATTAGCACAACAAAAATACATTACAATATATGCGGTGAATCAAAATAAAAAAATATAATCACTAAATCATTATTCATTTTCATGAATGGACATGAAATAATATAATAGAACTCACTTTCGTAGCAATTCAAGATATCGCATCCCATTGGTTAGCCTACGGGACGAAAAGCATTCTGAGTGACCTTAATGGGAAAATGTTTCATTTTAGGCCCCTAAGAACAATGTTGATTTTGTGACAGCATTACTACACGATAGTCGTAAACAGATGGTTGAGGAGTCAAGTTTAAGGTTAAGTGGTAATCTAGAGAATTACATAACTATTTAAAACATTTTTTTAAATATGATTACCTCGCAATTTCACTCGATAAGTTGCATCTAGTTAACAAAATAATGTGTGTAAAATAACAAGTTGTAAATCTTTTCCGCGATAAAAAATATAATTCCTTAGATAATCACTTTACCTTTAATTTGACACCTCAGTAATACCTATTGCTGATGATAGAGATAATATAAATAGAGGTGGATTTTATAAGGAAGAATTACTAAAGACAAAATATAAGGACATTTATTTATTAGAGAAGGTAATTTAAGGAAAGGGGATAAACTGTATGTTAAGTGGCTGGGATTTCCGAGTAGGGTATGGATTAATGCTAGTTATGTATTGAGATGGATGGAAGCTATAGCAAAAATTAATAGTCAAGCTAGGTTTAAGTGTGACGCTTGGGTGAGTCTCGCGGCAGTGTCAAGAGCCACTGCGCGGGGCACTCGGCGCGAGTTAACTTTCCCGAACCCTGTGATTTGCATGCTTTGTGAAATTTGGTTTTATTTTCATAAAAACTATGTTATATAATAGCAGTAGTAGATTGGATAAGAATAAAGGTCGGGTTTGTACGAATTAATCGATCTGCCCCATAAGAACCCCCATAAGAATAACAGGGGGAAGACGTGCCGATTCTGGTTTAGGAACCTCAGTTTTCTACTACTAACGTCTACTAAATATGGAACTTTCCTTATGATAGTAAGTAATATAGAGAGGGAAGGTAATAAAATATTTTCCAAACTTCGCAGAAAATAAGTAAGTTATTGACCATGTACAGTAACAGTATGCAGTAAACAGTTATAATAAGTACAGTAATTATCACTAATTCTGAAAACGAGTAAGGTTTGGTAGTTTTGTTTAAAATGCAAGTGTTATTTGCAGTTAAATGGAATCATAACGAAATCGTTTAAAAATCTCTGCCAGCTCACAGTTTAGCTCAGTTAGCCAATGAGGTTGGAACATGCACGCCGGACCGCGTGAATACATCACACCAATGAGTACCAATAGCCCGTCGCAATGTGCGGCATACGTGAACATCTGCCCGTCAGGCGCGTGGTAGGGGCCTTATATGTAAATATAATGTATAACTAATATAAATGACAAATAAAGAAATATTTTGACAAATACAGTCCATATCATCTTTAACCTGAAACGTTATAAACGATGGTTGGCTGAAAATTCACACTTCCCTGACTCCCTAGATCTGCAGCGGCTCGTCATCCAATTTTCCACTTCTCGGGTCCTCAGAGTTGACTCTTCTTAATCCTTACTAAAGAGTGTACACTCTTCATCGGCAGGATCCAAGAAACACGTACCGAATAATTATTTGGCACCTATTTTACTGCATAAACAAACAATATTAGTCGATACAAACAGAGAACAGAAAGAGAATTACTACATTGTTTGTATAGTAATTATTTTATTTGTTTCTTTGTTATTTATAAATATTTTTCTAATAGTGCCGTAAAGTAATAAAGTGCAGAAGTTCTATACAACCCACACCAGTGAGTGCACTGGCAAGGGCCTATGTGGGGGGTTTCAGTACTTATTTAATTTATAATTATTCTACCTGTACTTTTGATTTTGAAATTAGGTTTACATCTTGTAAACATCAGTCATCAGTAGTAAAAAAACGACTAGAGTATATTCCATTTTAAGTACTTTAAAAACAATTATTATTCTGTGTAATTGTATAAGAATTCCAAGACGTGAACTGCTGTGTGGAGGTCAAGGTCAGTGGCCGGCCATTTAAGGTTAAATATAATAATTTGCTACGGTTGCACAACCTCGTTGGACGGTTGGTGGCGAGAGGGGAGGAAATTAATGAGAACGTGTTTTATCTAACTTAACAAAGCTGACAATGCGGCAGTGCTTCAAACTGCGGCCTCGTTGAAACTATTATTTTTATTTATTACCACATTAAACTATATGTAAGATAGTAGTTATAGTAGAAGTGATCGTTAAAATATAACTGACATGCTTTTGAAATACCAAATGTCTAGCGCATTAAGACCTGAATTTTGATCTGAATGATGAACCTGAATTTTTTGAAAAAAAAATCAATATTTATTTTTTGCGTTTAGCGAATTTCCCATAGGAAAGAAGCTATTACGGTAGGTCTCATGGTAAGACTTAAGCCCGAGACCATGTTATTTTTTCTCCCTTAGGCCAAAAACTTCTTTTATTCCCAGAGGCCAAAAACAATAGTCATTGAAATTTATATATATATATATTTGCACACGGATCTCGAAAACGGCACCGAGGAATTTCTTTAAATTTTGGAAATAACTAATTTCCGAGTAGAAAATAAGTTCTAGATTGGTCTAATGTCCAGGAAAATTCGTGTTTTACTGTAATATTAAGTTTAAAATCTAAAAATTTAACATTACGCTTATGGAGAATAAAATGTAAACAATACAAACCAAAACAGCTGTTTATAACCGTTTGACAGTTCTTGATTGAAGACTGCGGGGAACAATATAGAGGTTATGCATTAATATTTATTTTATGAATTAAATAAATGCAAAATTATCAGGTTACTAAACAGTTTGTAAAAACTTAAGGATAACATAGCTGTGCGAAATAAAAGCAGAAAAAAGTATTTCCAAAATCTTCCGTGTTTTGATAGAAAACTTATTCGTTGTATTGCTTGAAGCCACTGTAACAAACCAATTAATTGATGTAAATTAAATTTCTCTTTTGCTTTTCAATCCTCATTCCGTTTATAACAAAATCAGTTGATCACAGGCTAATAATAACTGTATGGATAGTTAAACAGTAAATGATCGGCTAAAACAATTGAGGTTGGCTAAAACACCTTAACCGACGTCGCTCATTTGGCAGACGCCGTGGTCCAGCGGTAGCGTGTTCAAACCCCATTAGGGGCAATACTTTTTGTTCAGTGCTATATTAATTATGTGTTTTAATTAAATGTGTTTTAATTTTTCTAATTAATTTTTATAATACATGTATTATTCTAAACGAGCAAAGCTCGGTCACCAGGTACTAGTCATTACTCAATCTGGAAGGCAAAATGTTCAAGTGCTACTTTTACCAAGGACTTTGATCTGGTTTTAATGGAGATAGTACGTAACAATTTTACAAATTTTGCTTTTGCCAGAATATTGAATAACACGAAGACATTTTAAAGCCCAAACTCTTTGAAATTAGTCTTACAGACATTCGGTCTGACAGATAGACAGACAGACATCAGGCCGAAAATGTTTTTTTGGATTCAAGAATCCTCAATACGGTCATATCAGCTCTCAACTTAAATTCGGAAACTAAAACTAAAATTTATACCAGCGGTTTTAACGGATCTTATTTATTTTTGAACGATTTATACTATTTTTATTGTTTTTTTAAATATTGCATGAAGCTTGATAATTTTCCTTTGATATTAAATATTAAAATAGCATTAAATAGCAATACACCCTTAGAAGCAGATCTAAACAATAAGGGATTTTCCATTGATTTAGGAATTACTTGTCATGATACAAGCTATTTTTAATCAAAGAATAAGTTACATAAGGAAGTCAAAAGAATTTAATAATTACTGTCCTGAAGACAATAGAAACAAGATAAAATAATTAACAAAGAGGGGAAATCTCATATGGGGAACCAAGGGGGGACTATACGTATTCTTTACGAATATGAGGAAGAAGTTAGTAGATTTGCTGTCACAAAGAACAAAAGAATTTAGATTTTTCAACGTACACAAATAGACTTTTACGAGATTAAGCTGTCTTGTATACCAAGTACAATTGATACTATTTATATAATAAGGAAAGCGTATCAATTTGCTTTCTCTCCACGAGACAATATGAAGATTGAATTAGTAGGTTTGCTGCATGGATAAATACAAATGTTATTTAGTTTTTAACATAAGATTAACAATGGAGCTCGAAAAAACAACGTACTGTGTTTAGCAGTTTCTATAATAATGTAATTTAACCGAACAAAGAACAAAGAGTAAATACTATATATACTATACTACACAACAAATACTAAATTATTTGTTTTTTGGGCTGGTTTCAATGGTGATCAAACAAATTTAACTTTTTAATAAACTACAGTACAATGTAAATCCCCATTTTGTAATACAAAATTACCCCTGAACCATCTCAGGATAGGCTGATGTGCCTAGTTTTCAAACCTATTACAATTATTCACACCCATTATTATTATTATTACACACACACACACACACACACACACACACACACACACACACACACACACACACACACACACACACACACACACACACACACACACACACACACACACACACACACACACACACACACACACACACACACACACACACACACACACACTTCTCTAAATTCATTATTGAAAGGAATGGACTGTTGTCAAGGTATTCCATGGTGGCAACCGTATATAGTAGTATAAAACAGTTCAAAACCAACAGTATTCATATCCATTTAATTCGTTACTCCTTATTCCACGTCACTTATAATTAATTGAGAAAACTTCTAGGCCTGATGATAAAAATTGGCGTCAAATGAAGTTGGTGGCCACATGCGCTACTGGAGTTACGGCAGTTATACGTACACCAGCCCGCAGTCCGCTGGCGTGCCGTGTCATAGAGCGGTTAGGCACAACTTGTGCCGAACTGTGCTTGCACGGTTTTAAACTCAAATGGATGGGTTAAGTTCAGTCGACAACCACTAGACAGCAGTTTCTTATATCATTTTATGTTATACATTCTCGTTTTCGTTTTTCTAAATGAAGTAAAATATGAAAAATATATTACAATCAATAGATTATCAATTTATGAATTTTTTATCCTCAGGCTTCTTTAAACTTAGCAAATAATAAATGTTCCGAAAAAAATTACTAGCAAAGATTTAGTACGATATTTTCCATTTTAGGCCCAATGTCCAGTACCTGTACCGTAGTGTCTGTGAACACGATAACTCTCGTAAAAACGGCCCGATTGAGACAAAATTTGGCAGAAACGTGTATTCCCACATTTGCTCAGACGAGTTCGTAATCCTGACATATCGGTCAGTCGGAAGGGGTATTTTGGGGGGGCATTGTACCCCAAAAATGGGGTTTTTGCATTTCCCTATGTAGTTTTTTTTAAATTTCAAATTTTATTTTTCACCATTAGAATCAGCTTAAAAAACTGCACAATTAAGCTTCTTAAAATTTTTCTCTATCTCCAACGGTTACCGAGATATTAAAAAATCTAAACACAGTACGTTGTATTTTGGGGCTCCAATGTGATTAACATTAATATATGTTAATTACACAATATAAAATATTAATTTAAATATTAAATAAAAAATATTAATTTTTCCTTATCCTCCATAATAATCTTATGGAGGATAAGGAAAAATTAATATTTCCCATATCAATCAATATTTTTGGATTAAACTTGATATTTACCTTCATGTTGTTGATACCCACCCATTTATACTTAAAAATCATAGTTAATGTGTTTATCATGACAGAAAACCTGGATACTCTTTTCCCATGTTAATCATATAGGGAATAGGCAAACTCCTTTATTTATGGACAGATGTTGATGAAAGTTGGTATACATGTTAACAATAAAAAATCGTTTATGGTAGAAATGCCAACTTTCAGTGTTCCTCACAGCAACAAACCTGTCCACTCTTTCCCATGTTAATCTTATGAAGAATAGGCAAATAATTGTCATGCTTATGGACAGATTTTCATAAAACTTGTCATATATTATTATTATTATTATATTATTGATTTAGAAATTCGCTGAGTACGCAGGTCTGCTGCGATGGGGGCATTAATAAAATTGTTGTTATGTTGGAAAATTTAAAAAAATATTGTTTTTAGTGAATTTCCCATAGGAAAGAATCTATTACCGCAGGTCTCATGGCAACACTTAAGCCCGGGATCGTGCTATTTTTCGTCTTTAGGTGCCCAGAGGCCAAAAACAATAGTCGTTAATATTGTTATATACATACATACATACATATATATTTATATATATATATATATATGTATATGAGTTGGTAAATGAGGGCTACTATTAATATTAAATAATTATTCATAACTTAGTACCCTTTTTTTTGTGTGTGAGACATTATTTTATTTAAAAAAGTTCACAACATGTTTCAGAACTCAGTCCAATCAAGTGGTGTAGTAATACTACACCACCTGATAATGTATAACTACACCACTTGATAACGGACTGAGTTCTGAAAAATGTTGTGAATTTTTTAAATAAAATAATGTCTCACACAAAAAAAGGGTACTAAGTTATGGATAATTATTTAATGTATATATATATATATATATATATATATATATGTGTGTGTGTGTGTGTGTGTGTGTGTGTGTGTGTGTGTGTGTGTGTGTGTGTGTGTGTGTGTGTGTGTGGTGTGTGTGTGTGAACACGATAACTCTCGTACAAATCGTCCGATTAAGACCAAATTTGGTAGAGACGTGTATTCCTACATTTACTCGGACGAGTTCGTAAACCAGACAAATCGGTCAATCGGAAAGGAACGTTTCATGATGTCCAATTGCATTTGGTCCAAAACCTCGAAATAGAGAAATAAACTCTGTTTCAATGTGTCCAATTTCGATTGATCTAAAAGTATATTCAGGTTAGAAAGTAATATTCAGTGAAGGTTTTGTACCAAATTTCACACAAATCGGACGATCAGGGAGGTCTCGGGGTTCACAGACAGACATCTGCCCGAAAACTCTTTTTTTGGATTCAGGGAGCCTCAAAATGGATACGCGTTCTCTCAACCCAAACTCATAAAGAAATTGGTGAAAACATTACTTTTTTATATACTTTGCATAAGGGGAGGAATTAAAAAAATTTTTTATCAAACTGAAAAAAGGCAATAAGAAAAATGCTAGAAATGAAAGTGACAAGACTCACAGTCACGACGGTTGATTGACCTGTGATATAGTTTAATTAATATTTTTTTAATATTTACATACCACAATCTCAACCGCAGATTGATTGAGATTGTAAATGTTTGAAACAAACTTCGTGACGCAAATTATATCTACAAAATCATTATTATAGTCACTTATTGCCTGTAATATTTTGGTGGTGCCAGAGAGAGGAAGAGAGTTATTGTTTGATTAATTGATTTCTTTATTTAAAGTTACAATGGTTGGGCTTTGAAGCGCTCTCTTACCTAATGTAATTCTAATTATTTTAAACAAACAAATAAAACAAAATGTGTATAATGATTATGTTAAAAGATAACTTTTGAAGGCTAATTTTGTTGCTAAAAATGTTTATATGAAATTTGTAAGGTACAATTCAAATTATAGTTCAATCTAAAATGATTCGATTTTCTATTAATGGATAGTTTGAGTAATACTGTATTCTATTTGGTTCTGGAAGAGCATTCCATTCTCGGTAACCAGTGCCAGAAAAAATGTATTGTACATAACTGTCCTACGGAGTGGTATCGAAAGATTTGAGTCTCCTTCACTAGTACTCGTAGATACTGACTCAAGTTGTTAGTGGGGGTCGAGAGGGGGGGTGACCAGAGACCAGACGCGCCCCGCCCCTCGGAGTCGACTGCTCTCTGCAACCTCTCATTTTACACCTCGTTGGCCATTCTTTTTATAAAACAAAGTATTCTTCGCTATCCGAACAGCTCATAAATGTTGAAGATTACTTAGCAGTGCAATAAAATAAACGCAGAATTGAGTGTTAAGAAACAAAAGTGACTTGAACTACGTGAAAAAAACAGGACTCGAACTAAGTGGTTTTCTTTCGCTTGGGCTTAATTAAACAGACAATCCAGCAATTCAATCCCTAATTAGAGCCGAAAGTTGAACATTATATGGATTCTCTACTCTATTGATGTTTATTTCAGACAATTAAGATGCTGAAGACATGGAAGACCACGGAGGTCATAAACCCTTTGAAGCTTGGCATTAAAGCTGTGCTGTAGCCTATATAATGTATCCAGATCCCTCAAGTAGATTTACCTTTTACAAGCTGTTATCTGTCTCAAAGCCTAATATACGGCTATATATTGCCTTGATATCTTACCGAATAAACACTTTCTTGTTTTAATACAAAGCTCGTACAAAATCACGGATGAAAGCTAAACTTCACAATATTGCAGTACAGTAATTTTAGTGATCCAATTTTTTTTCTTTTTTTTCAACTAATAGTTTTTTAAGAAATATTTGAGTTTAAAAGCACAAATAAAATCGATTAACTCCCAATAGCGTCCACTGTCAGACGCTGCAGCAGGCATGATGGCACACAAGTTAAGCATGTTAATTTGCCCAGTAAATTGACATTTAACGTGTACGGCATTCCTGGATCGAGATACCCGCTTATGAATCCGCATTCGCAGAAGGTATTTAAAAAAATTAAAATCCATATTTTAAAAATTTAAAAAACCAAAAGGACAGTAAAAAATCCCAGTTCTTGACTGGGACGGTGGCGTCGTCCTGTAATTCAGCTACTTAGAGGCCTCCAAGTAGCTGTACACCACGAAGTGTGTAGTTTATATTAGATTATGGAAATAGTGACCATACCACAAGGTAGGTATTCTATGCCAAGTATGAATGAAGATTGAGTGTAAACTGATTCTGGAGCGATCTAGTAGTCTTATTACTGACTAAGGCTGATATGTTCCTTAGACAGGACTGTTAATTAACAGCCCAACAGCCGATGGTATCTAAGGGACCTACAGTTTAACGTGGAATTCGAACCACTGTCTGTTCTCTTGTCTGCATTAACGACCTCGTGGCTCCTCTCACACCATAGGCCCTACGGTTAGAGCACCGGGAACGATTTTCTCCCGTACGGGGCCGATAAACGCCCATGTTGTACGACTAGAACCGCACGGAAATTTGAAGTGGACAAAGAGATCAAATGGACCCTTTCACACTATACGATTTCTAGTCGTACGGGAGCTGCGCTTGCGGAGCTGTGCGTTTTAACCGGTGACTGTTGTTAATTTTTAAGCAGTGTTGTGAAATGAAAATAGATGCCGATAGGTTTTGATATCGATGCCACCGACTCTTTGGGAAAAGTCATTAGAAGTATATAAAGACCGGGTGTATTGTTTGAAAAAACCCTGCATCATCTCTTCTCATATTTATGGGATAGACCCAATGAATCCGATTGCGTCGTCCTCGTTTTAAATGAGTAACAAGAGTACTAGATCTCCCCACAATCATCTTACACTCATACCTCATTCATACTTGGCTTTAAATACCCACCTTGTGGTAGGGTTGGTATATCAATAACCTAAACTAATCTACAGTAATCTAGACTGAGGGACAGATGTTCCCTCTGCGTG